>ML778741.1:238882-306410 GCA_009831015.1 Picea engelmannii
AATTTTCTTTCAAAATGTTTGGGTGCATTTTGGATTGCCTAAATCCATTATTTCTGATTGGGATTCTCGATTTGTTGGAAGTTTTTGGACGAGTTTATGGGCACTCATGGACACCAAACTTAAAAAGAGCACAACTTTTCATCCACAAACATATGGTCAGACAGAAGTAGTAAATCGAACAATGGTGCATCTTCTTCGTGCTTATTGCAGTAAGCATCCTAAACTTTTGGATGAACATTTACATTACATTCAACATGCGTACAATCAAGCTAAGCACTCTTCCACTCAAACGTCACCATTTGAAGCATGTTTTGGCTATTTTCCCAAATCTCCTTTAGATTTTATCTTTGGGAAGGACATTGCTATCGATGGTCAATATGACATTGATAGGGCAGAAAAATTCATTGAACAAATTCAGTCGATACATCAAATGGTGCAAGAGCAGTTGGAAAAGAGTCAAGCCAAGTACAAGACGAGACATGACAAGCATCGTGTTGATCACAGTTTCCAAGTTTGAGATGAAGTTTGGCTTTGCATCAGTAAGGAGAGGCTTAAAGGCGAAGGTAAAAAATTGAAACCAATTCGATATGGTCCTTTCAAGATTATTGACAAGATTGGTAACAATGCCTTTCGTTTAGATTTGCCTCCTTATATGCAGATGTACGCAGTTGTTAATGTTGAGAATTTGAAATTGTATGAGCCTCTGTTGATTGATGATCAAGGAGAGCATATTCAGGTTCCTTCTATAGTTGATTTTTCCCCAGAATATCTTACAGAACTGCATGAAGACATCATCCTTGACAGGAGAATGCGAACTTCAAAACGAGGAAATGTGGAGTATCTTCGAGTTGGTCTTAAAGGTACAAATCCAAGCAAAGCCAAGTGGATTGAGGTTGGAAGAATGAGGTAACTATACCCTCATCTTCAAATAGACTAAAAATAGTCTTTTGGAGGTCCAAAAGCTTTCTGGGGAGGTGTGATCAGGGGATCAAATTTTGCTCAAAAATTCAAAGTGCTCGAAATTGCTTCAAATCGAACAAGAGTGTAGGCCTCGTCGTTGCAAACCCAACACAACTTGTTTGGGTTCAAACGGACGTCGGGAGCGAGAGATATCGTGTTCTGTTCAAAATGGTAAACAGGCAAAAAAGGGATGTTGACTGTACAGTCCATACGGATGATGATGTGGCAGGCCGCACGGATGACGTGGTAGGCCATACATTGATGTGGTAGACAATTGACATATGACGTGTTTGTTGGTAGCAAATGGGATGGCGACACATGGCCCAATCAAAGGATGCCATGTGTCCCTTGTTTGTTGGTTAAAACCTTTGCACTCAGCAGGAGTCGACCCCGTGACCTCCGGGGTAGGGTAAAGCTTTGGGACAGGCCACCCAACCGGTGCGCCCACACATGTTCCTTGTTATATATATGCAAAGCATTGTATTTAACATTGTTTAAATGTATGTGGGGGCGTGGACCCGGCCGGGGCTAAGCCCCGACCCATGGTCATATATTATATTGTATGCGACCGGAGCCACGACTGTTAGACCCACCGTAACTGTGTTATAACCGTTTAAATATATGCGTGGTTTGGTAAGCCATGTGACCAACATATATATATGCGCGCGGGTTAACATTGTGGTTATCAAATGGTTGTTAAAACTTAAGCCTTGTTGTATAGTGCGCGGTCATGTGACAACCATGTGCCCACGGGCCTTGGTAGTTAGGACCGGCACGTAACTGTTCGACAGTTTGGACCGGTTGTGCGGTTGTGCCCGGTGCCAAGTTTTTATGCGTTAAATTGGGTGTGGGCTAGGTTGAGCTAGAGGAGGTGCGTTTTGTAGATGCAGAGACAACAAGCTTGAAGGGGAGACTTCCAGGAAGCCTATCTACTTCATTTTTTGGCCAAACGAGGTGCCGAAAAAGCCCAGCTAGGGGTTTTTGGACGTTCTGAAGCCATTGGAGCAGTCTATTTGGCATTTTGAGCATTGTAAAGCACATTTTTTAGCACTTTGAGCAAATAATACAAATGATCCATTGGAAGCTGGACCAGGAGATGTAGCCCAAGAGAGGGGTGAACTCCTTTATCATTCGTTGTGTTATGTATTTTTTGTTCATTGATTATGCTGCTGTTTATATGCATCTTGAATGAGTAAATCCTATTAAAGTTGTGTTGCAAAGTTGATCCATTTTCTTTTAACACATAAATTTAACTTGTGAATATTTTAAAGAGTACAAGTCTTCTTCATTTTTAGATCATTGGATCAACGGTCCACATCAAACCTCGATCTGACGGCTATAATTATTTTGCGATTTTGACATTCTTGTTGTAAAGTGTTTCGATGCTCCAACTTCTGGTATTCGAAAACCCGAAATGGGGTTGGATCAATGGTCCACATCAAACCTCGATCTGACGACTATAATTATTTCGCGATTTCGCATATCGCGATTTCGGCATTCTTGTTGCAAAGTGTTTCAACACTCCAACTTCTGGTATCCGAAACCCCGAAATTGGTTTGGATCAACAATCCACATCAAACCTCGATCTGATGGCTATAATTATTTCACGATTTCGCATATCGCAATTTCGGCATTCTTGTTGCAGAGTGTTTCGACACTCCAACTTCCGGTATCCGAAACTCCGAAATAGAGTCGAATCAACACTTTGAGCTTGCCATTCGATCATTTCCGCTGATCTTCCTTTCCTGCCTATTTTCCTTCAAATGAACAAGCACGCTCTTGCACTCTACGTACACTTCTGCACTTTTCTTTTCTAAACTTCTGTTGTCCCTGTTTTGCTTTCGTTGCATACTCTGATCTTGCCATCAATGACAAGCATGCTACATACTCTGAT
Source organism: Picea engelmannii (assembly GCA_009831015.1). Classification (NCBI taxonomy): domain Eukaryota; kingdom Viridiplantae; phylum Streptophyta; class Pinopsida; order Pinales; family Pinaceae; genus Picea; species Picea engelmannii. Next base: position 241,737 of record ML778741.1, read on the forward strand.
CTTGTCATCAAAGACAGGCATACCTACTTGTAAACATGCCAACAATATATTCCCTGATTATCTTGTTCTGAAGCTTCTTTTCCCGAACCTCCAATACTTCCTCAGTAACTAGCACTAGCTTCCCCTCCTCATCCAATGGAGGCAGTCCTGTTGAAGTTGTGATGTGTTGTCCCAATGCCTTTTTGAGACATGAGATGTGAAATATGTTATGAATCTTTCTCCCTTCTGGAAACTCTAGCTCTTAAGCCGCTTCACCAACTCTCCTGGTCACCCTATAAGGTCCGTAAAATTATGGCTTAAGTTTATTTGCACCACTCTTCTTCAGAGAAGACTGTCTATATGGCTGCAGCCTGAGAAACAGCAAGTCCCCTACCTCGAAGGTTCACTTGACCCTATTTCTATCTGCATATATCTTCTATTGGTTCTGGGTCATCTGCAGGTTATCCTTAAGAGCCTTAAGANGGGGGGGGGGAGGTGAATCAGTTGTTACCGTGCTTAAACAATTATACTTATTTTAAACTCTTTGCAAAAACACTTAATGACATTCACAATAGTGCAGGGAAGTAAGCAATAACATATTCAACATCAGTCGCACACATGAGATACACAGAGACAAATATTTCCTGAGGAAACCCATAAAGGGTAAAAACCTTTTTTTCTTTATATGATAAGTAATATTTACATTCTTTACATTATCATACATATGAGCACCAACTCATAATGAGGCTGCAACCTCAGTTTTGCAAGATGCAACTTGCTGAGAGCACTAACTCTCTATTTTCTCTAGCACCCACTAGAAGGAAGCACCAAATCCCTGGTTTCTCTAGCACCAACTAGAAGGAAGCACCTACTCCCTGGTTTCTCTAGCACCAACTAGAAGGAAGCACCTACTCTCTAGTTTCTCTAGCACCAACTAGAAGGAAGCTACTACTCCCTGTGTTCAAGCACCCACTTGAACCTCTGAGGACACCAGTCCTCCCTAGCACCCTGGATTATCAATATGTGTTACTGAAACTTATTATAGTGATATAATGTTTAACAACAACTTACCAGTCTCATCATTATTCTGCAAGATTTCACTGCTCCGTCTGCCTCATAGTCTTCCTGCATGCATACATTGCACTTTCTATTCTTCTTCCTTTTGTGCTTTGTACACCATTCCCGTTCAATACCCCTTTTCACTTCTGGCCATACCAGCTCCTACACTTCACCTCCTTCTTCCTGCATCCATCACCCACCGCAACAACAACCACCTCATCACTTCTCTGTCCCGTGTACTTATAGCTTATGTACACCTTGTGCATGTAATGTTCGCCATGCCTATGCATACTCACGCTGCTCCAATATACTCCACATCGAAGAGTTTTCTCCACTTCACTCTTCCACAACTATCCAATCTCCTGTGCGCCATGTTCTCTCTCTGTTCTGCATATTCTGCTCATTGTGAGTCCTCTGCCTGAACATCATGGTATCTCTTCAGCTTCTCTGGCGGTTTCACCTATGCATCCATCATCATTGGGTGTTATTCTGAGATTCCTTAGTTTCTCTGGTAGTTGAGACTCTACATCTTCTCTGGCATAGTCGAGCTTATACTTTCTGTTTCAGTTACAAACTTCAACGCTCATCCATCTGTCAATCGTCTGTATCAATAATCCTCAATCCACTGGAAGATGCCTTGAGACTCTTCATCTTCTTTGGCGATCACACTCAGTCCTCTTCGAGGCCTCTGGTAGAGATCGTCATTTGTTTTAGCTGTTACACTGAGAAGCACAAAAGTAGCCCTGCGATATTGTTCAACTTTACCTGCACCGTTGGATTGAATTCATATAAACTTGCGTTTACTTTTCCATTTCGAACTTCGGCATTTCGGGATCCCCGTGGTAAATATTTCATTACACTCCATGTCTCGATCCCTGAAACTCCGAAATGGAACTTATCTGAACTAACTCCTTCCTTCATCTTCCACCGATGTGACAAATGGCTGCGACCATAGATTGAGCCAAAACGTGTTTCGCATTTCGACATTTTGGGATTTCGACACTCCTATGGTAGAGTCTCTTGATGCTCCATGTCTCGATATCTGAAGCTCTGTAATGGAGTCGGATCAATGGTCCACACTCTAAGTGATTCGACGGTCCTGATCTCTTCGTGATTTCATATATCGCAATTTCGGGGTTCACGACTTCGAGACTCCTATGGTAGGATCTCTTGACATCTCCATCTCCCAATTTCTGAAACTTCGAAAGGGAGTCGGATCAACGGTCCACATAACCCCTTGAGATGGATGATTGACGGGATTTCGACGTTTTTCATTTTGCGATTTCGGGACTCCTATTGTAAAGAACCTTGACATTTCCATCTCCCGATTTCCGAAACTCCGAAGTGATTGAATGGCTCACATAACCCCCTGAGATGGACGGTTGACGAGATTTCGACGTTTTGCATTTTTCGATTTCGGGACTCCTGTTGTAAAGAACCTTGACATTTCCATCTCCCAATAGCCAAAACTATGAAACGGAGTTGGACCACCGCTTTGATCTTGCACTTTAAAGAACGTGCAGGTTCTCCTGGATCCAACGATGGTCTGACCCCATGCTCGGATCTAACGCCCGAGATCTATCCTCCATCTACGCGCTCATCCCTGGTACACACCTACGCACTGCGTTTGACTCTGAGCTAATTCCTCCTGTGCTGACTTTGTTCTTGTTTTTCCATTGATGCATATTCTGAACTTGCCATCAATGACAAGCACACTTTTCCTGTTAAACATGCCAACGATCCTCTGCACTATCTCTTCTGATCTTATCGAGCTTGCTCTGTAGCATCTTCCCAAAATACTTCTGGTGCCTTCCTGTTACATTCTTCTTGTACTCAAGCCATCATCGCTGCTATACTTTCCATCAATGACAAGCATACGCTGCCTGTAAAACATGCCAACAATCTCCCCCTTTGGCATTGATGGCAACAAAGGCACCCAGATTCTTTTCTCCCCCTTTGACATCAATGTCAAAGAGAACATGCTCCCCCTAAGTTGTTGCAGTATTTTTAGGAGGTATCAGATATTAAACCAATGGAAACTCCCCCTGACCGAATGGACTCTCTCATTTGAGGCCTGTAGAATATTTGTATCTAAACCAGAGTCTTCTCTTTCTGATTCTTGGACCTGTTCATCTTCAGCTTCAGCTGTATCCTCTGTGGAAAACTCAAAATTGCTCACCTCTCTTACTAGGACTCCTTCATCAACCTTTTCTTCTCATGAGTGGATGACTCCCCCTGTCACTGTTATCTCTCTGCTTCTAACTATTTTCCTCCTTTGTTTCTAAAAAGTTAGCTTTCCCTGACAAGGTCTTTCCTCTTGTTATCTCTACAGGATGTCATGTAAATCATTTTGTAAAACAAAATGAGGTTGTTGAAGAGCTGTTGTCCTACTGACATACTGCATAATTGTAGATTGTACTTTTCAAACAACCCTTGGATCTCCCCATTGATTCTCATCGATCTCTATCACTGCAATTTTCATTTTTCTTTCATGATGCTTACCATCCAAGGCTTTTATGACCATATTCAATCACAAGAAAAAAACACTACAACCACTCTCATACCTGCTTTTATTTTTCACAGACAAAGGACCTATATCAAGTTTCTTAGGAGTACTGATTTCTTCCTTGTTGTATCCAATACCAGATTTTTTATTTGGTGATTTCTGACTATCCAAGATCTTATCCAGGGTCATGGAGCTGTTCAAGAACTTACTTTGGGTGTTTTCCTTCTCAACCTTCAAGACTTCTGCTTCCAGCTTATGACATGGTTCTTCTCCTATTTCATCCATGGGGCAAATGCTAACTGAACATTCCTTTATTGTATCTGAATCTTCTTCTTTACTTGTAGGGGAGGATTCAATTTCAACATCATTAATTGTCCTTATGCCTTTATTCACCACTTGTCTCGAGTTTACATTTACCTTACATTGTTTGGACGTGAACACCTCTTCACTGCCTCTCTCACATTTTTGATTTGTACTAAGCAAATTATGTTTCAGATCATCCACAAGTAGAACGTATTGGGTATCTCCTCTGTCATTACTCAAACTCATCATCCCTCTATCCTTGATTTTGTCTAGTTCATCATTTTCAAGGATCACATTTCTTGTTTTTCTTTTACTTATGGACAATAGCTTATCCTTGTCTCCAGTCACGTGCTTGGAACATCCATTGTCTATATTCCCAGAGGCCTTTTGTTTTTGAGTTGAAAGTGCTTGACCACATTTTTCACTATCTTTCCTTTTCCATGTGCTGGCTTTTCTATCTAAGAACTTTATACTTGGATCTACTTTGTAATTCTTCAGATGGCAGTTTGCAGCTTTGTGGCCAAAGTTTTGACAGTTATAGCATTCAATCTCATTGTTCAATAGGTCAAAGTTATTGTTGCAACGTTGTCTACTCATTGATTGTTTATTATTTCTTGACCTCCTCAGTTGCATGTCTCTCGACTTAATTTGACAATTTGCAATCTGTGATGGTTTGTTACTTGGCTGTATCATTCTTTGTTGTGGCAGATATTTATTCCTTTGAAATCTTAATTGCTCATGTCTAAGTCTTAAGGAACAATTTACAGCTTTGTGACCAAAGTTAGAACAGTAGAAACAATATCCATAGAAAAATTCTTTGTACCTGGAAAATGGTTGTCTTCTTTGAGTAAATTGATTTCTTCCATGTTGATGATGTCTTTGAGAAGGGAGTGCATTATTTCCTTGTTCTACAGATTCAGTTCTGGCACCTTTCTCCTTACTCATCCTAGGCGATTGATTATCTTCCTTTGTTTCTGCAGATTTGTTGTCGTCATTGGTTGTAGATTTGACAAACTTTATGAAGTCTTTGTTGCTTGGATGACCACTACTTGATCCCTCTTGATAACCAAAACCTGTTTTCAACTTTGGATTCCTTTGTTGATTCAGAATGGTGGCTAATCCTTCTGAGGCTTTGATACTTGGCAGATTTTGATTATACAAGGCTTGAAACTTCTCCATCTCTTTCCTAGTTTTCACTACTTCTTGTTCTAATGCTTCACATCTTGCCTGCTTTTCTGATAGCTATTGTTTCAGAATATCTTAGATTTTATTTTCCTCCTCTAATTCTACTTTTAATAGGACAAGGTCTTCATCAGGTCCTTTACTATCTTTCTCGAACTGTATCAACAATTGTCTTTGCTTTCTATTCTTCATTCTTAGTATGTCAATCTCTTCAAGTGCACTGATCAGTTCTCCTTCCATGTCAACCACGACTTCTTCTTCATTTTCATCACTGCCTATGCTTTCAATATCATAATCCTCTTTGTCCATAAGCATGAAGTCATTTACTTTATCTTCACAGGAAGAATCACTATCAGTGTCTTCTGAGGAGTCATCATTGTTTACACATAAAATTTTCTTCTTATCAAATCTTCTTGATTTGTGCTTCTCTTCATCTTCAGAGTTTTGATCATGTTTCTTGTGTGGACATTTATTTGCAAAATGACCTATCTTACCATAGTTGAAACATTTGAAGGGAAAATTACCTTGGTACTTGCCTGATCCTTTCTTTAGTCTTCTCACGAATTTTGCTTCAATTTCATCAGGCTCACAATCTTCATTCTTATCTTCTTTAAATGATGCTTCTCTAGAGGTGGTTTTATCTGTGACTATCCTCATTTCATATGTAGTCAACGTTCCTAGAAGTTGATCAAAATCCAAAGTCTTTATATCATTAAGTTCTTCTATAGCTGAGACCTTTGGGTTAAACCTATCTGGCAGAGATCTCAAAATTTTCTGAACTAAAGAGGATTCCTCATTTTTTTCACCAAGTGCTTTCATTGCATTTACTAGTTCTTCAACTCTCAGAAAATACTTCCCAATGGTTTCATCTTCTTTCATCTGTAGCTTTTCAAACTGTACTCTGTAGGTTTGAAGCTTGGCATCTTTTACCTTCTCATTACCTTCATAACTGTTAATGAGTTTGTCCCACATTTCTTTAGTAGTTTGAAGATGCATCACCTTTACAAACTCGGCTTTTGCAAGTCCATTCAAGATAGCATTCATTACCTTAACATTAAAGCTAAATTCTAACTTATCATCCTTGGAAGCTAGCACAACAAGATTTATGTATCCAGTCTCTACTACATCCCAGACATCAGCTCCTAAGGCCATTAGGTATGTTCTCATTCTAACCTTCCAGAAGGCAAAATTTGTTCCATCAAATAGAGGAGGCCTAGTGACTGAAGTCCCTTCATGGCTTGTCATGTTTAAGCTTACAGATCTACCTTTAAATAAAAGGCATCGGCTTTGATACCAATTTTTGGACAACTGAGAGGGGGGGGGGTGAATCAGTTGTTACCATGCTTAAACAATTATACTTATTTTAAACTCTTTGTAGAAACACTTAATGGCATTCACAATAGTGCAGGGAAGTAAGAAATAGCATATTCAACATCAGTCACACACATGAGATACACAGAGACAAATATTTCCTGAGGAAATCCATAAAGGGTAAAAGCCTCTTTTTCTTTATATGAAAGTAATATTTACATTCTTTACATTATCATACATATGAGCACCGACTCATAATGAGGCTGCAACCTCAGTTTTGCAAGCTGCAACTTGCTGAGAGCACCAACTCTCTGTTTTCTCTAGCACCCACTAGAAGGAAGCACCAACTCCCTGGTTTCTCTAGCACCAACTAGAAGGAAGAACCTACTCCCTAGTTTCTCTAGCACCAACTAGAAGGAAGCACCTACTCCCTGGTTTCTCTAGCACCAACTAGAAGGAAGATACTACTACCTGTGTTCAATCACCCACTTAAACCTTTGAGGACACCAGTCCTCCCTAGCACCTCCCTACCACCCTGGATTATCAATATGTGTTACTAAAACTTATTACAGTGATATAATGTTTAACAATAACTTACCAGTCTCATCATTGTTCTGCAAGATTTCGCTGCTCCGTTTGCCTCATAGTCTTCCTGAATGCATACATTGCACTTTCTATTCTTCTTCCTTTTGTGCTCTGTACGTCATTCCCATTCAATGCCCCTTTTCACTTCTGGCCATACCAGCTCCTACACTTCACCTCCTTCTTCCTGCATGCATCACCCACCGCAACAACATCCACCTCATCACTTCTCTGTCCCGTGTACTTATAGCTTCTGTACACCTTGTGCATGCAATGTTCACCATGCCTCTACATGCTCATGCCGCTCCAATCTACTCCACATCGGAGAGTTTTCTCCACTTCACTCTTCCACAACTATCCAATCTCCTGTGTGCCATGTTCTCTCTCTATTTTGCATATTCTGCTCATTGTGAGTCCTCTGCCTAAACATCATGGTAACTCTTCAGCTTCTCTGGCAGTTTCACCTATGCATCCATCATCATTGGGTGTTATTCTAAGATTCCTTAGTTTCTCTGGTAGTTGAGACTCTACGTCTTCTCTGGCATAGTCGAGCTTATACTTTCTGTTTCAGTTACAAACTTCAATGCTCATCCATCTGTCAATCGCTTGTATCAATAATCCTCAATCCATTGGAAGATGCCTTGAGACTCTTCATCTTCTTTGGCGATCACACTCAGTCCTCTTCGAGTCCTCTGGCAGAGATCATCATTTTTTTTAGTTGTTACACTGAGAAGCGCAAAAGTAGCCCTGCGATCTTGTTCAACTTCACCTGCACTGTTGGATTGAATTCATAGAAACTTGCGTTTACTTCACCATTTCACACTTCGGCATTTTGGGATCCCCATGGTAAATATTTCGTTACACTCCATGTCTCGATCCTCGAAACTCTGAAATGGAGCTTATCTAAACTAGCTCCTTCCTTCATCTTCTGCCGATGTGACCAATGGCTGCGACCACAGATTGAGCCAAAATGTGTTTCGCATTTTAGAATTTTGGGATTTCGGCACTCCTATGGTAGAGTCTCTTGATGCTCCATGTCTTGATATCCGAAGCTCTGTAATGGAGTCAGATCAACGGTCCACACTCTAAGTGATTTGACGGTCTTGATCTCTTCGTGATTTCATATATCGCGATTTCGGGGTTCGCGACTTCGGTACTCCTATGGTAGGAGTTCTTGACATCTCCATCTCCCAATTTCCAAAACTCCGAAAGGGAGTCGGATCAACGGTCCACATAACCCCCTGAGATGGACGGTTGACGGGATTTCAGCGTTTCACATTTCGCGATTTCAGGACTCCTATTGTAAAGAACCTTGACATTTCCATCTCCCAATTTCTGAAACTCTGAAGTAATCGGACAGCTCACATAACCCCCTGAGATGGATGGTTGACGAGATTTCGGCATTTTGCATTTCGCGATTTCGAGACTCCTGTTGTAAAGAACCTTGACATTTCCATCTCCCGATATCCGAAATCCCGATAACCAAAACTCCGAAATGGAGTTGGAACACCGCTTCGATCTTGCGCTTTAAAGAACGTGCAGGTTCTCCTGGATCCAACAATGGTTGGACCCCGTGCTCGGATCTAACGCTCGAGATCTGTCCTCCATCTACGCGCTCATCCCTGATGCACACCTACGCACTGCATTTGACTCTAAGCTAATTCCTCCTGAGATGACTTTGTTCTTGTTTTTCCATCGATGCATATTCTGAACTTGCCATCAATGACAAGCACACTTTGCCTATTAAACTTGCCAACGATCCTCTGTACTATCTCTTATGATCTTATCGAGCTTTCTCTGCAACATCTTCCCAAAATACTTCTAGTGCCCACCTGTTACATTCTTCCTATACTCAAGACATCATCGCTGCTGTACTTGCCATCAATGACAAGCATACGCTGCCTATAAAACATGCCAACAATTTGTTTTATAGGCAGTATGACTGTCGTTGGACCAAAACCCATGGGTGATTGGTAAACTCATCACTTCCAGAGTTAATGGACCCATGGGAGGCTATTAGACCATGTCGCGAGTCCTGAAGGAGGTGATGAACATGAATTCAACAATCTCCCCCTCAGTACTAATTGAGGGCTCTCAACACCAACTGAGATACTCGACACCAATCGAGCGGACTTGAACCCATAACCTTTTTCTCTGATACCCGTTTTATAGGCAGTACGGCTGCTGTTAGACCAAAACCCATGGGTGATTGGTAAAATCATCACCGCCAGAGTTAATGGACCCACGTGAGGCTGTTAGACCATGTCGCGAGTCCCGAAGGAGGTGATGAACACCAATTCAACACCTGAATCCAATATTTGTCCTTGGGAGCCCATCTGTCCCCAAACTCCAAGTCTACAAAGGATGGGGCATCATATCCATATAATTCTGTAAATGGTGACATCCCCATGGACATATGATAAGTGGTGTTATAACAATGTTCACCCAAATGTAACCACTTAACCCATGTCTTCTACTGCCCTACCACGTAGTTACACAAATACCCCTCTAACCATTTGTTCACTATCTCTATTTGGCCATCTATCTGTGGGTGGTAAATTGTACTGGGATTCAACTCTGTGCCTGCGAGCCTAAACAGTTCCTGCCAAAAATCACTCATAAATCGACTATCCCTATCACTAACAATATTTTTCCACAACCCATGAATCCTGAATATCTCACTAAAGAATAAATATGCTACCTATGCTGCCTTGTAATCTTAGGATATGGCAAAGAAATGAGTGAACTTGGTCAACCTATCGAACACCACATAAATGCAATCTTGACCTTGTGTATTTGGCAGCCATGTGATAAATTCCATGGATATGCTCTCCCATTTCTGCTTCGGAATGGGTAGTGGCTGAAGTAATCCTGTAGGGCGGGTCTGCTCCACCTTATTTTGTTGACAATTCACACACTCCCGCACATGTATCAATACATCATCTTTGAGGCCCTTCCATGAGAACCTCTCTTTGATCTTCCTGTATGTATTGAAATATCTTGGATGCTCAGTTAAAGGTGTGTCATGCATGGCTTTCATAATTTTCTCCTTTAATTTGGACTCTGAAACCAAGTATATGTGATCCTTGTAGTATATGATATAATCTACCACCTTGTACCTATCATCCTGCATGTTGTTATCCATCACCTCACAAGCAAATTTTCTCTTGGAATACTCCACCAGGAGCTCGGATTTCCAATCCGTAGATATCTCTGATAACGAGCACAACTCTGGTATTCTGGATAGAGCATCAACAACGACATTGTTCTTTCCTTTTATGCACTCAATATTGAAGTCATAGGATTTCACTTTACTGACCTATTTCTACTTCCTTTCGTTAAGAACCTTTTTCCCCAAGAAGTGCCTCAAACTGTTGTGATCAGTCTTGACCACAAACCTCCCACCTACCAGGTACTGTCTGAATTTTTCCAATGCATGCATTATGGTGAGCATTTCCTTGTCATAGATGGGATAAAGTCTCTCAAGGGTGTAGATATTCCTGCTCTCGTATGCAATAGGATGCTTTTGCTGCATCAAAACTGCTCCTATGCCCACACCATATGCATCACAGTCTAACACAAAGGGCTGAGTAAAACCAGGAAGTGCCAAAACGGGGCAAGAAATCATCACTTCCTTCATCTTATCAAAGGTCTTCTGGGCCTCTTCTATCCAACAAAAAACCCCTTTCTTCATAAGATATGTAAGAGGGGTGATCAACTAAGAGAATCCCAACACAAAGTGCCTGTAGTAACAACATATTCCAAGGAACCCTCACAAATTCGTGATATCCTTAGGTGGTGGCTAATCTAGAATAACCTGTATCTTTTCCCTATGAACCTGCACTCCCTGTGCATTGACTATATGCCCCAAGTAGTGAACCTCTGTCATACTGAATTCACACTTGGATTTCTTGGCATATAAGGATTGATCATCCATAATTCTCAGAATCTCCTCCAAGTGCACCAAATGCTCCTCCCAGGTCTTACTATAGATCAAGAGATCATCAAAGAATACCAATAGGAACTTCCGCAACTGCTTCCTAAATATGTGATTCATGCATGACTGAAACATGGCAGGCACATTGGTCAATCCAAAAGGAATGACCAGGAACTCATAGTGCCCATAATGGCATCTAAAGTCAGTTTTATGAATTTCATCCTCACGGACTCTGATCTGATGATATCCGGATCGAAGATCAGTCTTCAAGAAATAGATTTCTCCATGAAACTCATCTAGCAGCTCATCGATCCTAGGTATAGGGTACCTATTTTTTGTTGTTTTCTTATTCAAGGCCTGATAATCAATACACATATGCATTGTCCCATCCTTCTTCTTAACCAAGATCACTGAAGAAGCGAAAGGACTGGAACTAGTCTTATGTGCCCCATGTCAAGCAACTCCTTGATTGCTTTTTCTATTTCATCTTTGAACTTCTTGGGATGCCTGTATAGGGTGGTGATCACTGGTTTTCCCCCCTCTTCAAGTTCGATGGTGTGCTCAAAACCTCTGTTAGGAGCTCTGCCTGGATGTATCTGCTCAAATGCTTTGTCATGTCTGCTCAATAAATCTTGGATGTATACATGATAGTTCCTTCTTCCCTCATCATCTATCTGGGACGCAATAAAGAACTATGCTGCATATACTACATCTCCATGTCTGAATATGGATTCCATTCTTTTGTTTGATACTACTGTAGGAGCATTGTTCGCCATGCCTCGAAGTACAACCTATTTCCCTCCTGGCATGAATAAATTCATGGTCATATGTTTGTAGTTTGTGGTAATGTCCCCCAATGTCTGAAGCCACTGAACTCCCAACAATGCATCTAAATCTGCCACATCCACCACATAAAATTCTTATGTCAAGGTGTAGTTACCAATTGTCAAGGCCAATCTAGAAATTTTCTTTGTGCAAGACACATTAAATCCGCCGGCCACTGCTACTTTGAACCCCTCAAATTCCTCTATAGCTACTCGTCTCCTAGCCACTCAGGCTGCATCAATAAATTTTTGGGTTTCCCCACCATCAATCAAGGTCGTGACTCCTTGTCCCCCTATGACTCCTCTAACTCTGAAGGTGTTGAATCTTGAGGTACCATATAATGAGGCTATAACAACCTCCTTGGCCTCTTCACTATGCTTCTCCTCTATCTCTTCCTTTTTCTCTTCAACCTGCTCAAGAGCAACCTCCTCCTCCTCCTCCTCCTCCTCATCGAAATCTGAATGTGCTTTAATATAATGGGCTTGACCCTTCCCTTGACACCTATGTCCTGGTACCCATGGATATTTGCAGTGGAAACATAGATTCTTTCTCCTTATCTCGTTTCTTGTTGCCTCGTCCAACCTTTCTTTACCTGTACCTTCCTTCCCAGTAGGCTTCTTTTCCTTGCCTTCCCATGGGATAAAGGGTTTGAAAAAAAACTTTGTTTTAGGGACTACGCCCTCCATGTCCCTTGTCCTGACAATAACATCCTGCAAGGTCTCAGGCTTGAAAGCCTTTACCCAACCACGTAGTGGTTTTAACAACCCCTCAATGAACAACATGACAAGCCTCTACTCCGATATATCTGACACTGTCACTACTAGCTTATGAAACTCTATGATGTAAGCATATAGCGACCCCTCTTGTTTGAGTTGTGCTAACTCCTTGAAATGTAGCTCTGGATTCTTTTTATCAAACCTCTCCATTAATTTTCGAGTGATGTCCAAATAGGAGGTGATAGTCGCATGTGCTAGCGTGACCAACCCATGGTACCACCACTCGTGTGATTCTCCATCAAGGTGAAAAGTAGCGAATTTGATCCCTTCGGCCTCGGTCATAGGATTGATATGGAAGTATGTATCTGTTTTTTGTACCCATGCCATGGTTTTTCTCCTAATAGATCCATCGAAGGAAGGAAGGGATAGCTTCCCCAACTTTCGTGCTAGATCCTTGTTCTGTTGCACCCTGTTATAATCCATTGGTCTATTCCTATATTTGATTGTGCAGAAGTCCTGAAGTGACATGGATGCCTAAAACGCATCACCTAGGGCTTGATATTCTCTCAGATAGTCCTGAAAATTTTCACCTGGAACCTGCTACCCTTGATTTTCTGTGGGTTGGTTCCCAAAAAAATGGGTAAAAGAGGTCTAAGGAGTGTTCTTCTAGTGGTCCTAGCACCAATCTACATAGGGATCCCGATATTGTTAAGTATGATAATCTCATTATTTCCGTCGGCTCCATTATTCACACTGCAACCCCCTGATCCGTTGTTACAACCATTATTCTGATTAGTTTGATTGGCGAACTGGGTTATAAGTTGAGTAAGCTACTGTTGTCCAGCTGCTAAACTCTCCAAGATATGCATTCCCCTTTCCTCATTGGCATCACCCATGTTTTCCACTTGTCCAACCTCCGGTTGATTTTCCCTTACTTCTTCTTCCTCTTTAAAAATGTTTGCTTCCCCTCGCTGCCTTCTACTTCTATATGTGGCACCTAGAAATATAGTGTATTCACCCCTCATTAGCAACAAACCCCCTCTTCAGGCTGGCATGAAAGAGGGCTTTGATACCACTGTAATGTAGTATGATATTTTTTTTTCAAGTTTTTCATTCATCTTGCTATCATGATCCTTTAATCAAAACAAATGGTATGCAAGTCGTTTAACCACCCTTAACAGTCTGGTCACTTAGCAACAATTGAAGGATAGAGTGGCAAACTATAATCATAAATTATTACTCAAAATTGTAAATAACAACAATGCATATGTCTTTTACATTGCTTTCCAAGGCAATATAAATAGAGGTTAAACAATGGACTGTTCATAAAAGATATCCTATAATTGAATGAAGATTGTACAACAAACACATGAAAATATACAAGCCTGTGCGATATATTTGTGTTTCTGTAATAAAAATGCTAACTCAACAACCGACAATGTGAACTCGTCCTAAATAAGAAAGTCTGAAATTGATTCCAATCTTCGAACAACAAATAGCCACATGAACAGTAGAGCAACCCCACAATAAAATCGCCTCCTTTAGCACTTGGATTTTCCAGAAAATCGACCCCACTGAATGTATGCCTTTCCCACACAATGGAGTCACCCCAGATCCAATAAAATATCAGCTCAAGTGAATATTCAACCCAATGGTGAAGAACTCAGCCAAATCTGATATTTGAACTCCAATATGAATGAGCCCAACACTGAGTTTTCTTGCTGCCCACACACAGATTTGTGCCAATCACTCCAAATTCGCCCTCTAGCCTCCAAGACACAATCTTTGCACCCTATTCGATCTTCTTCAAGATTCCATAAGCGCCCAGATTCAAAGAATGCAGATGTGAATGGATTTCCCCACGATTTTCTTAGTAAAAGTTTGTCTTCAAAGCATATTCAACCCCCCTTTATGAAAATAACTTGTTGCCTCCTCTAGAAAAATAACACACAATAATAAACTCGTTGCAAATGAAGGTATCTCTGTCTGGAAATGAAATGCAAGGAAGAAATCTATGAGATTTCCTCCTCCTCCTCCTCATTGAAATCTGAATGTGCTTTAATATAATGGGCTTGACCCTTCCCTTGACACCTATGTCCTGGTACCCATGGATATTTGCAGTGGAAACACAGATTCTTTCTCCTTAGCTTGTTTCTTGTTGCCTTGTCCAACCTTTCTTTACCTGTACCTTCCTTCCCAGTAGGCTTCTTTTCCTTGCCTTCCTGTGGAATAAAGGGTTTGGAAAAAAACTTCGTTTTAGGGACTATGCCCTCCATGTCCCTTGTCCTGACAATAACATCCTGCAAGGTCTCAGGCTTGAAAGCCTTTACCCAACCACATAGTGGTTTTAATAACCCCTCAATGAACAACATGACAAGCCTCTACTCCGATATATCTGACACTGTCACTACTAGCTTATGAAACTCTATGATGTAAGCATCTAGTGACCCCTCTTGTTTGAGTTGTGCTAACTCCTTGAAATGTAGCTCTGGATTCTTTTTATCAAACCTCTCCATTAATTTATGAGTGAATTCCAAATAGGAGGTGATAGTCGCATGTGCTAGCGTGACCAACCCATGGTACCACCACTCCTGGGATTCTCTGTCAAGGTGCAAAGTAGTGAATTTGATCCCTTCGGCCTCGGTCATAGGATTGAGATGGAAGTATGTATCTGGTTTTTGTACCCATGCCATGGCTGTGCTCCTAATAGACCCATCAAAGGAAGGAAGGGATAGCTTCCCCAACTTTTGTGCTAGATCCTTGTTCCGTTGCACCCTGTTATAATCCATTGGTCTATTCCTATATTTGATTATGCAAAAGTCCTGAAGTGACATGGATGTCTGAAACACATCACCTAGGGCTTGATATTCTCTCAGATAGTCCTGAAAATTTTCACCTGGAAACTGCTGCCCTTGATTTTCTGTGGGTTGGTTTCCCAAAAAAATGGGTAAAAGAGGTCTAGGGAGTGTTCTTCTAGTGGTCCTAGCACCAATCTACATAGGGATCCCGGTATTGTTAAGTACGATAATCTCATTATTGTTGTCGGCTCCATTATTCACATTGGAACCCCTTGATCCATTGTTACTCCCATGATTCTGATTGGTTTGATTGGCGAACTGGGTTATAAGTTGAGTAAGCTACTGTTGTCCAGCTGCTAAACTCTCTAAGATATGCATTCCACTTTCCTCATTAGCATCACCCATGTTTTCCACTTGTCCAACCTCCAGTTGATTTTCCCTTACTTCTTCTTCCTCTTTAAAAATGTTTGCTTCCCCTCGCCGCCTTCTACTTCTGTATGTGAGACCTAGAAATATAGTGTATTCACCCCTCATTAAAAACAAACCCCCTCTTCAGGCTGGCATGAAAGAGGGATTTGATACCACTGTAATGTACTATGATATTTTTTTTTCAAGTTTTTCATTCATCTTGCTATCATGATCCTTTAATCAAAACAAATGGTATGCAAGTCGTTTAACCACCCTTAATAGTCTGGTCACTTAGCAACAATTGAAGGATAGAGTGGGCAAACTATAATCATAAATTATTACTCAAAATTGTAAATAACAACAATGCACATGTCTTTTACAGTGCTTTCCAAGGCAATATAAATAGAGGTTAAACAATGGACTGTTCATAAAAGATCTCCTATAATTGAATGAAGATTGTACAACAAACACATGAAAATATACAAGCCTGTGGGATATATTGGTGTTTCTGTAATAAAAATGCTAACTCAACAACCATCAATGTGAACTCGTCCTAAATAAGAAAGTCTGCAATTGATTCCAATCTTCAAACAACAAATAGCCACATGAATAGTAGAGCAACCCCACAATAAAATCGCCTCCTTTAGCACTTGGATTTTCTAGAAAATCGACCCCACCAAATGTATGCCTTTCCCACACAATGGAGTCACCCCAGATCCAATAAAATCTCAGCTCAAGTGAATATTCGACCCAATGGTGAAGAAATCAGCCAAATCTGATATTTGAACTCCAATATGAATGAGCCCAACACTGAGTTTTCTTGCTGCCCACACATAGATTCATGCCAATCACTCCAAATTCGCCCTCTAGCCTCCAAGACACAATCTTTGCATCCTATTCAATCTTCTTCAAGATTCCATAAGCGCCCAGATTCAAAGAATGCATATGTGAATGGATTTCCCCACAATTTTCTTAGTAAAACTTTGTCTTCAAAGCATATTCGACCCCCCTTTATGAAAATAACTTGTTGCCTCCTCTAGAAAAATCAAACACAATAATAAACTCGTTGAAAATGAAGGTATCTCTGTCTGGAAATGAAATGCAAGGAAGAAATCTATGAGATTTCCTCCATAAATTAATAACTAGGGTGGATGGTCTCACCACCGAAGCCAGCCCTGAAAATTTCTCCTAGGGTTTCCGTCCCAAGAGTTCCAAATCCACAATGAGCTCTCTCAATGAGAAATTAGAAAAATGTCAATGCTAGAATGAGAGAGGGCGCCCTCCCTTTTCCCTTTTATTTGTTTGTTGAATCTTTTGCAACTCTTTACCCTTTTAATCAATATAAGTGACACTTCATATTCTTCCTAAGTCACTTTAGGCATTTTTTTCCTTTCCCCCCCCTTTTAATTAGCTAATGTTGTTTTGTTAGGCACTTTTCCTCTTAGGACACTAAATAATTAATTAATTCCCTTCTTAAGGACTATAGCCTATGGGAATCACTTCGACTATTGCGTCCAAGTCTCATGATCACTCGAAAGGGGACATGACAACTGCTCTTCTCTCGCAAATCCTCTGTTCTTCATCACAAAACTTAATGTCTTCAATGTTCACATCTAGGTCCATGTCTTCAAGAATAATTTATTATTCGGGTATGAACTCACTTTCACCTTCCTTATTTGTTTGTATTTTCCTTTTGTTTCTCATAGGAGCTTGTGGGGTCTTTCCATACTTCCCTTAGGAGAGTTCTGATCTCCTTCGTCATTAGAATTGTCTATTGAATATTTCCTCTATTCCCGATCTATTGAATAATATTTTTTTATTTTGGTAGGCTTCTTTTCTGAGAAGTACTAGTAGACCGAGTACTCCTCTCATTCACAACTCTTCCTCATTGTCTATGTCGATCGATGGTGCTAACAATAGTTTCAATATCCTCTTGTTTCTTTTCAATTAATAATTCTTGAGGGTTCTAATTGTTGTCTTCTTCTTATCCAAATAAGAATGTATTAGAAAATGAAACACTATAGCCCATCGATGTCATGTGTTTCATGAATAGCTGGTTAGGGTCAAACCCATTGATTTCGTCTGCTAACTTTAAATTAAAATGATCAAATTGAGCTAAAAATTCATCAATATTTGCAGTATTTCTCAACATTGTCTCTCCAATATTCCATGGAAAAGGAATGGACTTATTTTTCCTCCTTTCATGAAATAAATGGGCCCAGAATCTATATTGCCTGCATACTTAAAAATAAAACATATTTTCGAACGCACAAAATGGGAGATAAGAGGGATTTTCATAGGAACAATAAATCCTGATGATGTTGAAATTCTCCATTGCTTCAAAGATCCCTCTTCTGTCCAAGAACATTGATGCTTATAAAGATAATATTTGATGTCTTTGGTCCAAAAATAAGTTTCTTAAAAGAAGAAATGAAATAATTTTGTACTTCATAAAAATGATATATAGCCTTTTTCTTCCATAAGGTGGGATATCACATATGTACAGGTTCAATTTTAGAATTGACTTGTTTGGATAAATCAAAACCTTTGAAAACATGACAGTAAGTAATGACAAAGATTAGGTATGAGGACAAGTAGAATTTCTTATTCTTATTGAAAATTTTCAATTGAAAAGATAGTTCTCTAGAGACAATCTTCACCCAATTAAAAATTTCTTTCTCATGAATTGTAAAATGCAAGATATACAAAGCCAATCGAGGGATAGTAGTCATAGACTCTTGTCCAGCTACTCTAGTGAATAACCATGCCTTTTATCGATAAGTATTTTTCAACAAACTAACCTGCATACTTGAAAGGTCTTATGGGATCACTATTGGGTCTTGAAGATACTCTCACAGAAGGTCCAATCCACCATTTCTCGCTTTTAGGAAATCCTTAGCTTTATCGCCTTTGAAGGTCATTTTTCAGCTCTTGGAGTCTGAGCATTTTCTTAAATACCGAAGGTGCAAAATAAACATGGGACTCTCCTTGTAGCATAATTATTCTTTGGTTCTTATCGAATTTGTCGACGCACCACATAATTAACTCTTTAAAATCACAAACTTCCGGGATGCGGTCTGCAAGAGCAATTCTTGATGTCCAAGTTTTGTTTGAGCTCCTTTCTAGAGGTGGTAATGAGGAGTAATACTTGTATTCTCTCAACCAATGAAACCTTTTATCTTTCTATCCAAATGAGTTTATGGTATCTCCATAGAACTACTCTTTTCTCCTAGTTGTCATGCTTAATGAAGTTGGTGGATTAATGTATAGCCCTTTTAGAATGTTTTTTTTTGACAGAAATGGTTATATTATTAAAAACAGTGGCAAGCCACTGGGTCCTTTACATCGAGAGTGAATTCTATCACTCAAAATTCAAAATCCTGGATACGTTACCACATTACTCAGATTACTTCTTTTTGATAGCTATTTCAGTGAGCCAGATTGGCTTCATGTCATTACATCTTTCCGCTGGTAGACATTTTTTTTCTTTTTTGTTACGACCTGCCATTCATTGCTTTGACCTTGGTTATGAATTTCTGGCTGAGCTTGCGCTTCTTCTGCCTCAGCAATATCGGCCTAGCTTGAGGCTTGTTGGGTTGGGCTTGAAGACCTGGGTAGAGCTGCTTCTGCTGGGTCTTCCCCCTTAATAGGTTCTTTGGGGACGGAGACGGATTCCCCTTTAGCTTCTGACGGAGGGATCTTTGCTTCATCTTGCTTCTCTAGTTGCGCTCCTGTCCACCAAGTGGGCCTTTGTCTTTGGGGTGATCTTCTTTTTCCCGATGACTCTCACAGTTCCGGGCTATGTGCCCTGTTTCAAAACATACCCTACATCTGAAACAGAGGTTCTCGAAATCGATCTTTTGGGTCCAAGAGTAGTTCTGTCCGAGGAGGATGATTTCTGCTGGGAAACCCTTGTTGAAGTCCATCTCTACACAGATCTGAGAAAAGGTGGAGTTGATTGGGGAAGCTTCAGGGCTATTGCAGAGAAATTTCCCTATGCCATTTCTGATAGCTTCAAGAGATTTGTCCCCCCGGAAGTGGAGGGGAAGTGACAGGAGACACACCCAGACCGGAGCAGAAGAAATAGAGGCCGTGGCTGGATCAAAGTCAGGGGTCCACAGCTGCACGGACAACCCTACTCTTCCCCAGAACCACGACCCAAATCTGGAAACCAAGTCTCTTTCATCAGATGAATCAAAGATAGCTGCGAAAAAACCCTTCGCAAAAGGGCAGACTGAAACCTCACCCACAAGAAGTGGGGACCATTCAGAGTCGATCCAGGAGCGCAGATCAACCAGACTCGGCCAGAAGCCATTGAACCTGCAAACCAGGGCAATCTTGCTGAGCTGAGAGGAAAACACCAGTGCTTCCTTCGGCATCTGGATAGAAACTGCATGGGCTTCAACAATCGAAGTATTCAGAGCAGAGGAACCCACTCGAAGGGAGGCCATATCCTTGAAAGAAGCCCGTCCCGCACGTCCCATAGAGGGACCCTGATCTGTGAGGGGGAGGCCGGAGCAACCCCCATCGGGCTTGGCAAAAGCGTCTGAAGAGGCGCGAGTAGGAGCAGGGGGGGTGCCGACCGCCATGGGGGACGCAGCCACGAGAGGGGGCGCATTAGCCGCAGGTGCAGTCACCAGGGAGGACACAGCCACCATTGGGGATCTGCTAACGGGCGGGAACGAGCCTGAGATGGAGATGCCTGGAACAGGTCGAGAGGAGGCCAGCGGTCCTGTGGAGAAACTGCAAGACCAGGCCGAAGCCCTAAAAAATGAACCCTCGCCTTCTCTGCTGCCGCCACTAACAATTGCCCTTTTAGAATGTTATTATCAAAGAAAATATTTTTATCATAATATGCTTTGGGATATTCTTTCAAAGGAACTTAATTTAACTTAAATATTGAATTAATGAAGGGTTGTCTCGAGAGAAATGCCATTAATAACAACATTTCAATAATTAACCCATTTGATATATTCATGAGATTTGCATTAAATGTTTATTGGGGAGAGTGACAAGATAGGACCTGGATTACCGCGGGGCGAAGAACAATTAAATGATGGGATATGAGAATGACAAGGAAGAAGAGTCGAGTGTATGTTGAGAAATGATGAAATGACCATGAACCTATAGACCTATGGTGGGACTTAGAAAAAAATGACTAAGTATGAGGAATCAGTAGAACAAAGAGGATCAGGGATATGTATGGAGGAACATGAAATTACTGCAACTCATGGTGAGGTTTTAAAATTTGACTAAGTGTTGAGACATCACAAAGGTAATTAGGTATGGCGGGTCGATGGGTATGGTGGAAAGATAACATAAAATCCCACAGAGCATAGTGAAATTTAGAAATTTGACTAAGTATGAGGAATTGGTTGGACGAAGGGGTCATGGTCATGGAAAAATGGATCATGCGAATGATTTAGACTTGTGGAAAAATGTTTGAAATTTTTTCTAATTATGGGTGTGAAATGAGGGTGACAAAATGCAAAGGTGTATTTTGGAGGCTGTGGAACTTTGGACTAAGGAAAATATGTGTTGTGAACCCATGAGGGAGGAGAACAAAAGAAAACACAAGAGGGAGGAGAACAAAAGACTTAACATACATGAGGATCAACAACTGGCTCCAACTTTGGGACAATAACCCCCAGTGGGTTACTGAGAATCCAAAATATCGATCATTGGGATATGGAATTAGTAAAAAAAACAAATAAAAGACTTTAGGAAATATGTAGAGTAAAAGAAAACAAAACTATATATAGGTGGTGATTGAGAAATTTTAAGAGAAAAAACTTTTAAGGTGTTTCTGATTGAATGGAAACAAATGAACTGTTCCTTTCATGTCTTTCAGAAGATGAGATTTGTACCCAAGCACGTTTTCAATCATATAAGGGACGATCCAGAGTGCTTCAAACTTTGTATGCAAAGACTATGTTTCTTTTTTTTTTATTCCACAATAACATCAATTGTCCCTTTTGAAAATATTTTGTTGATGTGCATTGATCAAAATGTCTTTTGATAGTCATATGTCTTTGACTCATTTTTCTTAACGCCTCGCTTCATTGTTCTTCCAAATGCATCAATTTATCATATCTTCTCTGTAAATGAGAAACTTGTTCTATATCTTCTATGTTCACAACATAAGTCAAGGAATTTAATTCTAAATGAATCGACATCTTTGCTTATTTTCCATATACCAATGTGTATGGTGATAACCACATGCTGTCTTTTGGTGTAATTCTGCTATCCCATAATGCATCAGTCAAATTTACATGCCAATTCCTCTGATTCAAAATGATTGTATTTTTAAGAATTTGGATCAATGTTTTGTTTGTAGACATAGCCAAGCCATTACCCTGGGGATACTAATTTGATTACTGACCCATGATGATACCATAATCCCCACAAAACTTTGTGATTTTTGAACCTATGAAAATTGATCCATTATCAATTATGAGTTTTTCTGGAACTCCAAATCTTGACAAAATATTTTCTTTGAGGAAAGTTATGAGTTCTTTAGAATCAACCTTTGTCAGAGCTACTGCTTCTTTCCATTTGGTGAAATAATCATTTGCAATGACAATATATGAGTGACCTTTGTTGGACTTTGGATTGATTGGATCAATGACATCTAATCCCTATTGTGTGAATAATTCTTCAATCGTTATGGGTTGTAATGACATTGCTTCTTTTTTCATCTTTCTTGAAAAGTTTTGACAAGAGATGCATTTTCTGATCATTAAGAATATTTGAATATGGAAGGCCAATAATAACCTACTCTTATGATTCTATGTGTAGTTCTTGTTGGTGCAAAATGTCCTCCCCAAATTCCTTTATGAAACAATTGTAGGACCCTTTGAGATTTTGTCGAATCTATACATCTCAATAACATTCCATCAAAATTTATCTGAAAAAAGACTTCAATAACTAGCACATAATGATTGGCCTTCATCTTTAATGATTTTCTTTCTTTCAAGGTCATACCAATGGGAAACATAACATATTGCAAACAAAAGATAATGTTTTTGTACCATTATGATGTTGACAATGACGACTCTTGTGATATGGGTACACTTGCACTTACTGCATCAATTCCTATCATTAATTTTCATAACCCTTGTCCTTTGACCGCATTTAAAGGCTTGATATTGATATCATATTCTTGAATTTTTGCAAGCCAATTTTCCGATTTTCCTTCTCTTCATTGGTGATTAAATAAATATTTACTAGAGATGTTGGGACATAATCTATGACATGAGATGATAAAATGTATGTCTAGAAATGTGATACCACTTTGACTAGAGAGAGAGACCACTTTTCTATCTTTGAATATATTAATTCATAATCATGCAATGTTTTGTTGATAAAGTTGATTGCTAATTATTCTCCCTTTGCATTCCTTTGTGTCAAGATGGAGGCGACGATTTCTTCTCATGTGAAAGAATATATTATGAAATCCTTATTGAAATGTGGGATAACAAAGACTGGAGCAATGGTGATTGCATGTTTGATTCTAGTGAATGCTGCTTTTATTTCTTGAGTCCACTCAAATTTTGGTCCTTTTTAAATAATACATTGATAGGATTCACAATTGTTGCATAGTCCGGGACAAATCTTCATACAAATTTTATCTTTCCAAAGAAATATTGTACCCCCTTCTTAGATGTTGGAGGATTTAGATCATTAATTTCCTTGATTCTTTATGTATATATATATATATACATATATTCCTTCCTTACTAACTATATGTCCCAAGAGTTTCCCTTCTGATACTGCAAACATACATTTCTTAGGATTCAAATATATACCATACAATTTGCAATGTTAGAAGACTTATCTTAAATGTTTGATATGCTCTTCTCTTATTTTGGAATGAATAGTCAAATCATCTTGATAATCAGCCATGGATTTCCCAATCAAATCTTTGAAAGCATGATCCATTTCCCTTTGAAAGGTTGCTCCTACTTTTTTTTAACCAAAAGGCATGTGAGCATAAGAATATGTATCCCATGGTGTGACAAAAGCAGTCTTTGGCCTATCTTGCTTTGCAACTAGCACTTGGTTATACCCTGAAAAACCATCAAGGCTGAACCAATAAATTGTTGCATCAACATCTCCATATTTGGGGTTGGTTAATTACCTATGATTCTAGCTTTGTTTAGATCCTTGAAGTCGACATAAAGACAAATTTCCCCACTCTTCTTTCTGACTATCACAGGATTTGAGAGACACTATGAATGCCTGATCAGAAAAATTATTCCAACCTTGTTTAACTTCTCCAATTCCATTTTTACTAAAGGCTTCAACTTAGGATTAATTAATCTTAGCTTTTTCCTGGAAGGCTTCACTCCTTTAAGTAGTATGATATGATGAAAAATGGATTTATCATACTCTTTCAAACCATCACAAGTCCAAGCAAAAATATCATGGAATTCTTTGAATAAAGAAGTATATATATCATTCTCTTTTTTTTTACAATTGGTACCAAGATTTATATACTTGGGAGAATCATGAGTAACAATATTTATATTTTGTGTTTCTTGGACATTCCTGATAGATACTTATTTTCTTAGATCCAGGATCTTTATTTGATCATCCCTTGTGAAAAGGGACTCATAACTAATACAATATCTTGAAACATATACATGAGTTTGATCATCAATGATTTCGGTATAGTTATTTGAATCAACAAAAAAATCAATAACTCGTTCATCATTTTCAAAGACTTGAAGATAGTTTTGATTGTCATGTATTGAAGGCATGGAAATTATTTTAACATAGAATGTATTTTGACTTTGGGAATCATTTGGGTTGAAGAGTGATGCAACAACTAACAATGAATCAAACTTTTGATTTTTATCTCTAGGAATGAAAGAGATGTTGAATGCATTGAAAGAATCCATGAGTTCACATACTCTTTTTGCATAGTATTTTAGCTTCTCTTTCTTGATTCTAGACCTTTTCTTGATGTGGTTTATGACCAATTATGAGTCGCCAGTTACTACCATATTTTCTACTTTCATTTGGAGTGCAAGAGTCATTCCTTGTATTAGTTCTTTATACTCTGCTTTGTTGTTAGTACATGGAAACTCTAGTCTGATTTCATGTGGATATATACTTGACTCGGGGATTTTGAAAATGATCCCTACTCCACTTCCACATTTAGAACATGCACCATTGAATGACCTCTTCCAGAAGCCTTGAAAACAATTTTGTTTCTCTTGCTTTATAGGATTGAATTGTTTTGGACTGAGAACAACATAATTTTCGATTCCAACAACAATATTATCTTCCATTACTTCATTCTCTTTCTTTATGAATGCTTTTAGCCTCCTAGTTTCTAGACGGACTCTGACCATCGTTCCTTCTTTGTTTGGAAGCATCATACAACTTATGTCATTCATAATGTATCCCCCAATAATATAACTCCATTCTCTCCTTAAAACAACACCATATGCAGGAGGTAAATCCAAAACAACAATAGTAAAGACTATGGTGATATGAGGAGCTGTAATTATCCATGCACAAAAGTCTTTTATCTCTCCATAAGATGGGACTTTTCTTGAGTCAATTTCATATATACTTTCCCTGGCTTCATAATACTTGGTACATCCCATTCCTAGTCCCTCCATCACTGATAAAGGCATAATGTTGTTGGTTTCTTCACTATCAACCAAAAAATTGTGCAATACTACATCATGATTTTCTATAGTAATGTAGAATGGGAGAACTTTACCTCTTGGTCTAGTTGATGAAAATTTTTGTTGTTTCTTGAAATTCATAACAACACCTTCTATTCTTGTTTTTGAATAGTCAAGTATCTTTAAAATATTTTCCTTTTGTTGTGGTATCTTCACCACTTCCATGAAAGGTAAGGTAATTCTGAGTTTGGATAAATTGTCTATCACATTATATGTCATATGTTGTGGAGTTTTTACCTAACTAGCAACTGTTTTTTACTTTGATGTTTCCACAATGTTTTCTTTTTCCTTTTATTTATTAGGTGTTTCTTTTGCTTTGAACTTATTCACTTGTTCCCTTGTTTGGACAACATTCTCTTGTGAAATACCATGGTCTTCTTGTTTATAAAAAATGTAGAAGGATGATGTTCCTTCATCCGTATATACTAACTCTGAGATCTCATCTTGAGTGATGTCAGCCTCTTGATTATCATTCTAAAAAATTTCCTCTTCAATAATCACTTATAATACCACAGTATTGGGATTTGGCACTCTTCATGATTTGGGTCTATGATCTTCATTTATGTCATTCCTTACTCTTTAATCTTGTGTTGGAACTCTTACATTTTGATTTGTAGGGACAAAATTTTCACCCCTTTTCAACCTTGTGAGCTCATTTTGCATCTGTCTAATAGATTTTGAACAATTGATATTCTCTACCTCATTTCTTGAGTAGCCACTAGATAACTCCTGATATTAGGAGGAACCCCTTGGAGGATTCCTCCACCAATTTCTTGATTTGCAACATTTCTTGAGGTTGATGGTCCTTGATTTGATATAACAAGAGTGCTCATTTGTATTTGTACTTTCCCAAGAATGATTTTAGGGTCAACATTAGTCTCCAACATAAATTATTCCATATCCATTTCTTTTTGGATGTCTCCATCCAAATCATTTATTTGTGAAGATCTAATGACATAGTTTACATTTGCAGGCATTGCATTCTTATAACAACCAAAAATAACATGATTATTTGATCGCTACTGTTGCATAATTTGATTTAAGGCCTTAAAAACTCACAAATTGAAGTCTCTTATTCTTTCCCCCTTTTTGAGATGAATTTGAGTGAACTGAGTGAGCAATGTATAATATGCAATGGGAGGTGCATACATAGTCATAAACATATTATCTAGGTCATCAAATGAATTGATTGACTAGGCCGAGAGAGAAAGGTACCATTCATAGGTTGGCCCAATCAAGGTTTGTAGAAATAATCTTACCATCACATTGTCATGATCAATTAGATGGATATAACAAACAAATAAGAATTGATCCATGTGTCTCTTAGGATCCATAACCTTGCCTCCTAAAAGAATGGAAAAGCTCCTTGAGGGAGGGTTGTTAATGTATGTTTTTATCCTAGCAAATTGAGAGGGATGGACCTAACCATTTTTCTTGGAACTCTTTGTATTTCTTCTCGATTCTCAGGAATATCATTCTTTCTTCTCTATCCCCCATAATTAGGGTTCTTGTTATTTCTATTCCACAAATTTCACCAATTTCGTGAAGCTATAATTTTTTTCTCTTGCTTCTCATTAGTGGACCTTTATAAGATTCCATTTTTTCTTAGATTCACACCCTTCTTCTTTGTCTCAATTCTATTTCTCTTTCTTCCTCCTAAGAAAAGGTTTCCCACGATCTTTCGATCTCTTCATGAATTTTTGTTGTTTTCAACACTAAATCATACAATTGATGCAGAACACTTCCTTGATTTCTTAGGCCAACTTATAACTGAGGTTGATTAGGTTCCTATTGAGTCATAAACATTCTGGTATACAAAACCAACCTTTTGTTTTCTCCAGTATGGTCGCCAAAATTTTTGATGTTCAGGTTGGTCAAGATCCAAACAAAAACCTCATGAGGATAAAATATTCCCTTGCATTTTTATAGAGGTAGTGCTCCTCTATTACAGTCTGAAAGATATATCTTGAATGTTAAGAACTAAACAATCAAAAGGAGAAATGTTAAATAGAAAACCTTGAATTTTATTGATTTATAAATATAAAGGAGAATGAAATATATACATTCACACATAAAAGTTCCCGAGAGAAGGACCAAGAATCTTCAAGACTGAAATAATTATATGTAAAACATATTATACATAAATAAATAAACCATAATATGAAAACAATACATTCCTCACATCCATCACAACATGATAAAATTTGATCACATTCATAAGAAGGAAAGATACGAGTCCACAATATAGAGAACTTTAAATGATTTACAAAAAATGATTAATTTGCTCTACTTTCTATGATGGATTCTCTCTCTTGTTATATACTTGTTTAGGTGCCTTTTGTAATGTCTTTTGTTATAATTCCATGACCGGTTTCAACTACCTCTTATTGATTTGGTTCCGTTATTTTGATCAAGGATTTATTTAACCAATTTTCAATATAGTCTCTCAATGGTGAAATAGTTATTTCTTGCCTTACTTTTATGTCGAATAATGAATTTTCTAGATTTCTAAATTCCATTGAAAGTTGGTGTAGTGTGTCCTCAATATATTCATTTTTGCTTACATAACTAACCAACCAACTCTCCACTTCCAATTCCCAATACTCGGTCAAGCTATTAAATCTCTCAGTGGATGTACTCTTCAATAACTCCAATTTTTATTCAAATTTCTCCTTTGATATAAACAATGAATCTAATTTTAAATTTTGGTTGTCCACATCACCAATTGATCCGACCAAACTTAATTCAATCAATTTTAAATATAAGTCCCCTTTTTTAACACTTATGGTATTACAATTAGATAACATTTCCCTTAGATACTTTACTCTTTTTATCCAACATGATTTAAGTTGCTTTATTCAAGTTGGTGAAGGAAAGTCTTCCTCTTTTCTTTGCACTTCACTAACACTTGATACTTTTGCAACAAAGGTGGAAACAACTCCCAGCTTATAGAATTCCTCATCATTTTCAAGATAGACTTGCAAATATTGTTTGAATTTTTGTATTCTTGATCACAAAGAAACAAAATTATTTGCGAATTCCCATGTCTCTAGAATAAGAGACATTATTTTCTTGAAGTTTTCTCCGACATATCTTCTGACAACAACAAGTAGGATTGATGTTCCTCTCAACCTTGAACTAGATTATGATGTTCCATCAAAACTCTTCTAGGGCTGCATTGTAGTAATCGCGATGGCAATTATAGGTGGGGGCATAAAAGCGTTCTCTAATTATCATTTTCATTCTCCATTTACCTGATTGAAATATTTAGGGCTTCACCTGTAGCTTCATGAATATGCACAATTTTATACGGTGGAACTTCAGTGAGGTCGAGTTTCGAGGTCAATTTTCCTTGAACCTTTTAATTTTTTGCATGAATTTTTTCAATGACTAATTTCTTTGAACTTTTGTCGAACAGGGAATTGTGCAATGTCAAGGATTATTCTTCAAATAGAATTATTTCCTATGTGGCCAATTATGCCGTGACTTCCCTTGTCTCCTAAATCCTTTGTTCTTCATTAGGAAACTCAATGTCTTCAATGTTTACATACAAGTTCATGTCTTCAAGAAAAATTTCTTCTTTGGGTATGATCTCAATTCCTCCTTCCTTATTTATTTGTCTTTTCCTTTTGCTGGTCACTAGGAGCCCGTGGGGTATTTCTAGACTTCCCTTCGGAGGGTTATAATCTCCTCCATCATCGAAATTGTCTATTGAATATTTCCTATCTTCCTGAGTTGCTGAATGAGATTTTTGTTTCGGTAGCCACTTTTCTAAGAAGTACTACGAGACCAAATACTCCTCTCATTCACAACTCTTCCTCACTGTCTATGTTGATCAGTGGTGCTAACAATAGTTTCAATATTCTCTTGTTTCTTTTCAATTAACAATTATTGAGGGTTATGGTTATCGTATTCTTCTTCTCTGAATAATAATGTATTACTAAATGAAACATTGTAGCCCACCAATGTCATGTGTTTCATAAATAGTGGGTTAGGGTCAAACCCATTGATTTCATCTGCTAATTTTAAATTAAAATGATCAAATTGAACTGAAAATTCATCAATATTTGTAGTATTTCTCAACATTGTCTCTCTAATATTCCATGGAAAAGGAATGAACTATTTTTTCCTCCTTTCATGAAAGAAATGGGCCCAAAATCTATACTGCCTACATACTTCCACAACAAACGTCTTGTCAGACACATAAAATGGGAGATAAGAGAGTTTTTCACGGGAAAAATAAATCCTAATGATGCTGAAATGCTCCATTTATTCAAAGATCCCTCTTCTATCCAAAATTTTTGATGCTTCTAAAGATAATCTTGATGTTTTTGGTCCAAAAATAAGTTTCTTAAAAGAAGGAATGTAAGAATTGTGTACTTTATAAAAATGATACATAGCCTTTTGCTTCCATAAGGAGGGATACCACATCTATATAGGATTGATTTTAGAATTGAATTTTTTGGATAAATGAAAACCTTTGAAAACATGTCAGTAAGTAATGACAAATACTAGGTACGAGGAAATGTAGAATTTCTTATTCTTCCTGAAATTTTCCAATTGAAAAGACAGTTCTTTGGAGAAAATCTTCACCCAATAAAAAAATGCTTTCTCATGAATCGAAAAATGCAAGATATATAAAGCCATTCGAGGGATAGTAGTTGCAGACTCTTTTTTGGCTACTCTAGTGAATATCCATGCCATTTTGTGATAGGGATTTTTCAACAAACTAACCTAGATACTTGAAAGGTCTTCTGGGATCACTACTAGGTCTCCAAGATACTCTCACAGAAGTTCCAATCCACCATTTCTTTCTTTCAGGAAATCCTTAGCTTCATCACCTTTGAAGGTCATTGTCGGCTCTCAGAGTCTAAGCATTTTCTTGAATATCGAAGGAGATGAATTATTCTTTGGTTCTTATCTAATTTGTTGATGCACCATGAAATTAACTCTTTAAAATCATAAACTTCCGGGACACAGCCTGCAAAAGAAATTCCTGACGTCCAAATTTGGTTCGATCTCCTTTCTAGAGGCGACAATGAGGATTAATACTTATATTCTCTTGACCACTGAAACATTTGATATTCCTATCCAAATGAGTTTATGGTATCTCTATAGAAATTCTCTTTTCTCCCGGTTGTCATGCTTATAAAGTTGGCAGATTAATGTATAACCCTTTTCGATTGCTATTATCAAAGAAAATATTTTTAACATAATATGATTTGGGCTCTTCTTTCAAAGGAACGCTAATACAACAAATTTTGAATTAATAAAGGACCGTCTCCAGAGAATCACCATTAATAATGACTTTTCAATAGTTAACCCATTTGATATATCCATGAGATTTGCGTTAAATGTTTATTGGGGAGATTGACAAGATAAGAATTGGATTACCATGGGGTGATAGAGAATGAAATGACGAGATATGAGAATGATGGGGAAGCAGAGTTGAGTGTATGTTGAGAAATGATGAAATGAGCAGGAACCCATGGACCCATGGTGGGAATTCGAATAAAATGACTAAGCACGAGGAAATAAGTCATACAGAGAGGATCATGTGTATGTATGGAGGAAACATGAAATTACCGCAGCCTATGGTGAGGTTTTAAAATTTGACTAAGTGTTGAGACATCGTGGAGGTAATGAGGTATGGAAGGTTGGTGGGTATGGTGGAAAGATAACATAACATCCCGCGAAGCGTGATGAAATTTATAAATTTGACTAAGTATGGGGAATTGGTCAGAGGGAGGGGTTTCGGTCATGGAAAAATGGATTGGGTGAATTCTCTATACCCATGGTGGAATGTTTGAAATTTTTTCTAAGTATGGGTGAGAAATGAAGCCGACAGAATGAGAAGTTGTATTTTTGAGGATGCAAAAATTTGGACTAAGGAAAAGATGTGTTGTGAACCCATGACAATCATGAAAATTTCTAAGTATGGAGAAAGAAAACACAAGAGGGAGGAGAAAAAAATACTTAACACATACGAGGATAAAAAATAGTCTAAACGTGTGATCTTGGTGCCTCCACTTGATGTCTAGTGGTATTGATATGATTAAGTTATCCTTTCTCATTTCTCCTTCATCTTTGATCCTTAGTCGTATGTTTATCCTAGTTAGACCTTTTGGGTTCCTCATTTGGAACATATTTTAGGTGACTATATATTTTGGTTCATCCATTTGATTTGGTCCTTGGTTTTTGGAAGTGCCTCATTTTGGTCCACAACATCCTCAAATCCATTTACATATACTTTTTAGGGGATCTACCTAGTAAACCTTCATCTACACTCTTAGTCTTAATGTATGGTGGGAGACACATGTTTTTCATACTTTACCACACTTGTTGCTCTCATATTATGGACTAGAGAGTGGCCTTTCCTAGAAATACCTATGGTAGGAATCTCAAACTAGTAGTTCCCTAGTTAAAACCCGTGGTTGATGTTCAATGAATAATATACCTTGTCTAATAACTAGTGAAAATCCTATCAATGTTAGATGATGCATGAGCATTTTTCTTCCAAATTCAACCTTGATAATTAGGCATAGGGGTCTTTGAGTTTACCAAGGGAGTGGGTTCCCTAATTTAAACTTATTATAATTTCCTATTTTTTAATTAAGTTCTAGAAGCCTTGTGTGAGACAGATTGTTGAGATTGAAATGTAGTCAAATCTACTTTTGTTAGTAGAGTTCAAGAATTTTTAATATTTAGAGAAGCATTAGGGTGATTTATGTATCTCTTGAGGATTTTATGGATCTGAAAGATCCTATGAGTTGTCAAAATGAATATTTTGTGGATCTGAACTAATTATGGTTTCAACCCTATTTTGTATATTTTGTAAGTGTACGATCATTGAGGGAATCATATTGGGATTCGAGTGGGTTAGGAAAATAGAGAGAATGAGTGTGAGTAGAAGGTCAATTGTGGCCAAAAGGTCGAACATAGGCCAATTAAATGTAAATCAGGCCAGAAAGGCGAGAAGGGCTTTGTGTAAATTGTGTACAGATTCATTTATAGAATCTCTATGTATTTATTTGGTGTCTCTGTGTATCATTGAATGGAGTATGAGCTATTGAATCCATATAGGATCCTCTATGTGTTATTAGTGGTGTGCAGGTCCGAGTCGAGCATGGTAAATATTTATATCGGAGGGGAAGGATCATAATCGATCATCGATCATTGAATAGATCGATGCCTCCAGGGTGATAACAAATCATTCAAATCCATAATTGAGTTATTTGGAGTCATGAATGAATAATGATCAATTCCTATTCTGTGCTCAAGGTGAACCAAAGATAAGAAAAACTTTGTAGGCATTGAGGAACAACAACCGTTGGATCATTTTGATGATGAATAGAAGATGTTAGATTGAATTTAGAAGGATTCTACAAAAACTCGATATCTGGTGGTGAGAGTAAGATCTGAAAATCCATTCCAGAGCTAGATCGATGGATGAAAGTCATATCAAGAGTTATAAGATACAAGGAAGTTAAGGGAGAGGAAAATCCCCATTTAGAAGGAATCAATGATTGAGATTAGATTTGGGTTAAGCCACAAGATCAACAAATATCATTATAGCAGACCATGGGCATCAGAGGTTTTAAAGTATTGGAGGGCCTAAAATTTTTGAGGTTCCAATGAAGACAAATGTCATGTCAATATAAGGAACTCCATTGAGGAAGTGACATGTGGCAGGTCCATGTAGGCAATACCAAAGCATGTACTGTTAACTTTATAGAAAGGATGGGAAGATTGTGACCATTGATCACTTGCAAGATCAACGATCCATATTATTTCAGATCTCAGACTTCGATGAGCTTCTATTGTTGGAGAGTATAAAATTCCTGACATCCCAATGTTGAGATACGTTAGGTTGATGTCAGATCCCCACTTTGGAGATGAAACGTGGAAGCAAGGTTCTAGAGTATTTAGATTTCATGGTGGCTCTATGATTCATATTAAGTTTAATTAAGGATAGATCAATGGTCATGATTGGATTCAAGATCCATATTGACGGTGATCCATCGTTGAATGATATTATAGTGGAAGAGATCACATCCATTGATCACGTCTGTTGATCACTAGCAGGATCAACAGTCCAGATCATTGGGGACTACGACCTTCAATAATTTTGGGTTGTTGAGAAGGGAGTGAATATCCAACGTCCCGAGACCACTATACGTGGAAATCATCCATTCACACAACTAAAAGGAATTCTATGGTGGAATTATCCCCAATGATAGCCATTGATCACATGGAGTTTGCGGGTAAAGGAATGAGCGCCAAGGTTTAAGCGCTCAAGTGGATAAGCACTTGATCACAATGTAAGATCTCAGGGAAGAAAAAGGGCTTAGATACAAATGAGATAAAGGAGGTTGGGATTTTAGCACAGGGTTCTAACAATTGGTTTTGAAGAGGATAAGCGTCTGGGTTTTGAGCATTGTAAATAAGCACCTATCGGGGCTGGTGCATAATACAAAGTTGAATACTCTGTTAATAGAGGAGTTTTGGGCCCATATGAAGAATTGAGAGAAACTTGAGTGCTAAAGCTATAGAAAAGTGAATTTATAACTCTGCACCTATGGAAAACCGACTTGTGGATTTCTATCAATATCAGAGCATAATTAGACTACTCATTTGAATTTTATAGGAATTTGGTAGCATCCAGTGAAGCTATAACGGAGGAAGAGGGAACAAGCAAATATCTCAAGTGAAGAAGCTTGTGGCAGAAGAACCTTGCAACAAGGGATGTTGTAAACATTTCCAGCTAAGGATTGGAAGTGATGAGAACAATAGAATTTCTCAAAGAAAAGTGAGTAGGTACAGAATCTAGAGAAGAGCAGAGGATGCTCATAAGGTTCCAGAAGAGAGAACCAGTAATACCAAGAGGTCAAGCATATGAGGAATATTGAGGTGGTATTAGGTAGTAGGTAAGGAGACTTTCTACAGGGGAGATGCTTGATGCATCTCACAGTGAACAAGAGAAGTTCACAAGGAAAGAGAAGGATATGACTATTGATGGTCATGACAAGGTTTAGGAAGAAGCCACAATAGAAGGAAGGAGAATGCTAGAGAATTTGGTATAAAGAAGATGAGTGATGAGGAATTTGACAAGAACATGGTTGAGTTAAAGACACAACTCAATTATGTGGAGCAACTGCTGCAAGAAAGTGATAAATACTAGAGATACAACTGGATACTATGGAAGAAGAAAGTGAAATGGAATATGTTTCATATGAAGCTGAAGCACATGTTATGTGCTATATTGAGGAAAAAACTTAGGGTAGTTGAGTATGGAGTGAAAGTTCACTATTGTGAACCAGAGTAAGGATCAATCCTTGGAGAAGATGAAGATACAAATGTTGAGAGAGATCATATAAAAGTCTCATGATCTATTGAACAAGTTCAGATCAACATTAGGGTTTGATGGTGGAGGCATCAAATGGGGCTAGAGAGACTTATATTTTAAAATATGATAATTTGTGTATAGTTGCAGGTTTTGCAGATGGTGAAAAATCATTTGAAGTTGTCATAAAGATGGAGGGAGGTGAAGGAGGACATAACTCAATTTTTGTTCTAAGAAGAAATAAGACAACATTATCTCATAAAGGTAATCAAAGGAAATCCCATAACACATGATCAAGGAGATGAAGAGCAACATTCACATGAGGAGCTGAAACCATTAGAAGAGATGTCCGGGATAGAAAAGTTTTTAATTGAGCATGTGTTTATAGACATGGAAGTTGATGGATTTTGCAATGAAGGAGCCACAATGGGGAAATTAGATCAACAAGATGAAGATATAATGAATGGATTGGATAATTTAGTGTTGCATAGAGAAAAGGTGACAAAAGCATCTGAAGAGGCTCAAAAATCTCATATTTTTAAAACTAATGAATGGTGTGTGTCTGTAGGTATTAAAGAATATGAATATAGGAAGATCCATAATTCTGTCATCTCTAAGGAAGAGACAACATTGTCTCATCCAATCAGTGAAAGAGAAAGATATGCATGTTCAAATAATGTATGTGCTAAAGAGGACGAAGATGTACAAAGGATAATAAGTTGGATTGGAGATACTTCAACTAATGAAGTAGATGAAATATTGGAAAGGGCTACACAAGATTGCAGTGATGCAAGTATGGAAATTTCCAAAGAAGAAATGATAGTGAGGAATAATGACGGTGATAATGATCATAGGTATAGGATCATGGAAAAAGGTATGAAGTGTTTATTGAAAATCTGTTATTTTAAACAAATCCAAGAACAAAGTTTATTTGACCAATCACGCATCTTAATGATATGCAATATTGGGCGCATAACTTTTTATTTAGTGAGAAGTGTTCTCAAAGGGTTCAGGACAGACAAAGGTATGAGGATGAGGAGATGGTAGCAACCATACAACATTTTTGTGATGATTTATAGCAGAATTGTAGCAGTGATGTGTATCGACAAGGGAAAATACTAGATATTGAGTTGGACGAGTTGTGGAAGCATCTGATAAATATTTCCAAGTGGAAATACTAGAGACAGAAGAATATGAAGAAGAGAAATATGCAAATACGTCCTACTGAACAAAGAAACGAGTTTTATAATTAACAAATTAAATTATGGGATGCTAGAAGGTTGCTAACAAAAACAAGGAAACACCAAGGTAGCAATGAAGATGGACAACAACATAGATGGAGAAATAAAGAGTTGCAACATAAATTTTGGGATCCAGGAGGAATTCAACAATTGAAGACTCATGATCAGGAGATCATGAAATTTTTTAACCCTGGGAGTCTGATGTAGGAGCATTTTACTTCCAAAGTCAAACTTGATGATTAGGCATAGGGGTATTTGAGTTTACCAAGGGAGTGGGTTCCCTAATTTAAACTTATTGTAATTTCAATTTCTAGAAGCCTTGTGCGAGAGAGATTGTTGATATTGAAATGTAGTCGAATCTTCCTTTGTCAGTAGAGTTCAATAATTTGTAATATTTAGAGAGGTGTTATGGTGAGTTATAGATGTCTTGAGGATTTTATGGATCTGAAAGATCCCATGAGTTGTAAAAATGAGGATTTTGTGGGTATGAACTAATTCGGGTTTCATCCTTGTGTTGTATATTTTGTAAGCCTACGTGCATTGAGGATATCAGATTGGAGTTCGAGTGAGTTAGGAGAAGAGAGATATTGAGTGTGAGTAGAAGGCCAATTATGTCCAAAAAGGTCAAAAAAAGGCCAATTAAATGTAAATCAGACCAAAAAGGCAAGAAGGGCCTTGTGTAAATTGTGTACATATTCATTTATAGAATCTCTATGTGTTTATATGGTGCCTTTGTATATCATTAGATGAAGTATGAGCTATTTAATCCATATAGGATCCTTTGTGTGTTGTTAGTGTTATGCAGGTTCAGGTCTAGTGTGGTAAATATTTATATCAGAGGGTAAGGATCATAATTGATCATCGATCATCGAAGAGATCGATGCATACACAGTGATAATGGATCATTCAAATCCATAATTGAGTTATTTGGAGTCAATAATGAACAATTATCAAGTCTTGTTCTGCGTGCAAGGAAAACTAGAGATAAAAAAAACCTTTGTAAGCATCGAGAAACAAAAACTGTCAGATCAATATGATGATGAATAGAAGTCGTTAGATCAAAGTTGGAAGGATTCTGCAAAGTCCTAAAAGATGGTGGTGAGAGTAATATCTGGCCATCCATTCAAGAGCTAGATTAACGGATGAAAGTTGTATTAGGAGTTAGAATATCCGAGGAAGTTAAGGGGGAGGAAAATCCCCATTAAGAAGGAATCAACGACTGATATTAGATCAAGTTTAAGATGTCATATCAACAACTCTTGTTATAGAGGACCACAGGCATTAGAGGTTTTAAAGTACTGGAGGGACTACAAGTTTTGAGGTTCTGATGATGAAAAAAATCATGCTGACATAAGGAAATCCACTAAGGAAGTGACACATGGTCCATATAGAAGATAACACGTGTTAAATTCCATTTTGTAGATGGCATGTGTTAAAGCCACTAAATGAGGTGACACATGGCAGGTCCATGTAGGAAAGACCAAAGCATGTAATGGTAGTTGTACACCAAGGATGGGAAGATTGTGATCGTTGATCACTAGAAGGATCAATGGTCCATATTATTTCGGATCTTGGACCTCAACGAGTTTATGTTTTTGGAGAGTATAAAAGTCCTGATGTCCCAACACTGAGATACGTCAGGCTAAAGTCATATCCCCACTTTGAATATGACATGTGGAAGCAAGGTTATAGAGTATTTAGGTTCTATGGTGGCCCTACAATTAATATTGAGTTTAATTAAGGATAGATCAATGGTCCTGATTGGATCAGAGATGCATATCGATGATGATCCATTGTTGAATGATCTCGTAGTGGAAGAGATCATGACCGTTGATCACCAGTGGGATCAATGATCCATATGATTATGGATTGTGACCTTCTATAGTTTTGGGTTGTTGAGAAGGGCGTAAAGTCTGGATGTCCTAGGATTTCTATACATGATAGTCATCCATTCACACAACTAAAAGGAATTATACAATGGACTTAGCTGAGGTGATAGCCATTGATCACATGGAGTTTGCGGGTAAATTAATGAGATCCATGGTTTAAGTGCTCAAGTGGATAAGCACTTGATCACAACGTAATATCTCAAGGACTCAGAGCCAAACAAGAGATAGGTGCTTTGGATTTTAGTGTAGGGTTCTAACAATTGGTTTTGAAGAGGATAAGCGTTTGGGTTTTGAGCCTTGTAAATAAGCACCTATCTGGAATGGTGCATAATATAGAGTTGTAGACTCTGTTAATAGAGGATTTTTGGGCCCGTATAAATAATAGAGAGAAACTTGAGTGCTAAAGTTGCAATAGAGTAAATTTATAACTCTGCACATGTGGGAAACTAACCTGGTGGGTCACTATAATTAGATAGTAATAAATTCTATTTAAGTCACTCTTTTATTCCTCGTTAGAGGTCTATTTTCATAGTCTCTTATATGTCAAAAATATATTAGGTTGAAACCAAACTTGTGGCCTAGTGATCTTGCCTCCTTCTCCCATGCTATTGAGATACTTTGACATATTGTCTCCTTTGACCTTGTGCTAGCTATATGTTCTGTCAATAAGTTATCCTCTTCATTATATTTCTCTTTCCTTGTTGGATCTTCTGGTTACTCTTAGGGTGTTCTTGGATTTGTCCCTTCCCACATATAGGTGAATCAACATTGCCAACTAAAGGGAGGTTTGAACATAGTCTTTAAATGTGGAAGTTGTTTTCTGATTGAGGGCACTTGTGTATCATAGTTTCACTTAGGATTTATATTTCTATGTATGTTTGGATACTTGTGTTATTTCATTAAATATATATTATATATAGTATCTATAAGCAAATTTTACAATAGGACACCAATGCATTCAAGTATGTTAAGTAGGGTTCTCTCCTTGATTGGCTACCTACTGCATGATCCCTTTCTTTAGTTCAAGTATCTTCTTATCTTATTTAGTTAGTATGTAAGTTATATTTATAAACATCCTTAAGATATCTAGCCCCCTTAGGGAAAACAAATAGACCTAAGGGCATCTCTCAGTTTTCTTAATCATGATAATGAATTGGGTTAGTTGATTTAATGCTTGTTATTCTTTGTGTATGCATTGGATTAATATTTAGTGTTTCATTATCCTCTCTTTTCCATCTCCTTTTATTTCCATGCAAATTAGTTAACTATCTCACATAGAGTAGAAGAGAACAAATCAAATTTACTCTCTTTCACTCTATTCCATTTTCTAGTTCTATCACATAAGCAACTCTCTCTTAAACCTTAATTTTGTCACTTCCTCTTACATATTCTCACCCTCTTTCCTCATTTTCTTAGTTTCTCCAAAAAATTGGGTGGCAAATCCACTTCTCCACCAAGGCTCTTATAGCTTTATCTTCATCCTCCTTGTGATAGTGTTATGCCTCATTCTACCCATCACACTACATTTTGGTCACTCCATTAGGGATTTATCATCAAACCTTCCCTTATCTTATGTGAATAATTTCCTCTTCCTTTCTCCCTTTATTACCCTTTCATGGAGGTCATAGCTTCCAAAATCTTATCCTAAAAACCTATTATATCGTTTTCCCAACTTGATACATTTCAAGGTGACATGGCTAGAGTTCATGCCTTATGTATTCTATCCTCTTTATTTATTACTATAAATTCCTTCTTTATTATTGTATCCATGGTCAGTTAGAGTAGTACTTGGAATTAAATAAATTCCATAATGTAAGAGGATTTAGTGCACTTTTATAAGTGGTTGAGTTGTTTCATATCTAATCTATAAATAAATCATTAATGAAGCACTATGTGTTGTTCATTTTCTTTATCTTGTTGTGTTAATTCTTTGGGATGATATTAGAGTTCCCAATGACCATTGTTTTTTGTTATTTGACTGATTTTCAATCCTTCTTTTAAGGCATTCTCCTCAATAGTCCACAAACAAAGTGCAAATCCTCTCTTCAAATCCACTTTTTTCTTTGGGGCATGCTCCTTTATAGATAGATTAATATTTATTGTTTTCAACAAATAGGAATAGAGCATTAGACCTCATCTATCAGATTGGTGCTTTAGGGCTTCCCCTTCAAACAATATCAATAAAAAAATCACAAATAAAAAAAAACACTCTACCAAACCCTAGTGCACTTGGGAGCCATCTCCTCCATCAACGACATTGGTTTGTGTAGGAAATATTTTTAATTTCTCCTCAAGCTCAATGGATTTCTCAACAATTTTATATATTTGTTCTACCACAATTATTTCATTTCCTCTTAGTTCAATATATAGATCCAATAGATTACAAACCAAAAATTTTGGCCATACTCTTTACAATAGCGAACTCATTGCAACCTAGGTTGAACATGTAGATACTAGATTTTCTATCCCAAGGTACTTGGTTTATACTTTCCATTTCATACATAGCCATAAAAAATTCTCTTAGATCACAAGCACTCTACTTGGGAAGCATCAAAACTCTCTCTATCACATGATTTTCCTTTATACACCCAACATTCATGGGAGCACTTGTGTCTTGAGGAGCCTTTGAGAGATCAAGAAATGAGAATGGTGTCTCCTTATGAGAGAGAGATGTTGTGGTTGATCATAAAATTTCGGTAGAAAACTAAAACACTAAAACTCATGCTTAGATATGGTCTTGCATGATGTGAAATATAACCATGGGTTGCACATTTCCAAAAAACATTGTAGGCTCAATGCCTTTACAAGAAGCAATTTTATCCCCATGTGCTCCACTCACATTCTTGGTCTAGCACATATTTTTTTCCCACCATCTCGTATATCTTCCATCGCACTAGATCTCATTTGTCAACAAACATCTTTTTGGGTCTAAATACTACTATCACACTTTCTATAGTTCTTCCAAAGTATGATTATCTATATTTAGTGGTATTTTAATTCAAGCATAAATTCCTTCATATATAACCATCAAGTTGGTGCATCCCATATTTTCCATTCATGGATTAGAACTGATGATATCCAACAATACTTGGGATTAACGACCAAATATTTACTAGGACCTACTTTAATTATCAACCTAGGTCGTAGAATTTCAAAACACCTATATTGTATATGCAATTCTAGTCCTTTTTCAATTGCTAGACTATATTAAATGCAAACTCTTATTATTATTATTATTATTATTATTTTTCTAAAGTCTCTTCCATTATAATGCTTATGAAAATATATATAGCAACCATAAAATCTAATTTGACTCGAAAGTAATTCCTAATCTGATTGAAATCATTCAACCAACCACATTGCTACGATACTTGGTATTTGTTAGATTACTGAGAGGGGGGGTGAATCAATAATAGAGCAATCTAATCCTTTTTAACCACATAATCCAAGTGTTATATCAATGTAGCATTATCATCCAATAACTGCGGAGTAAATAAGCAATGAACAAATGAACAATCATACACATACACAATACACTAGTGTTTTACGTGGAAACCCAAAGTGGGAGAAAACCACATAATGCTTTTTCTTATATGTCTTGAAGAATTATATTCATTGGAAGCACCAAATTCCTTTGTTTTCCAACTACAATTGGAAGGAGGCTCCAACCCCCTAGTTTCTCAGGATACAATCTGAGGGAAGCTCCAACTCCCCAATTCTCTAGCTACAACCAGAAGGAGGCTACAACCTGTTATGTTCTTTGGCTACAACTGTAAGGTGGCTACAACCACCTTTCCTTGCCCCGTCCAACTACCCCGACATATAAGTAGAATGATGGAACCACTGTCACACTATCACTGTGAGATATACTGCTGTAAACCTGTACCAATCAACCTGTACCATAAACAAGTGCATCAACCATGCACCAACCTGTACCTCAACCTGTAATCAACCTGTACCATAAACAAATGCAACAACCATGCACCAACCTATACAAAACCTATACCATGAACAAGTGCATCAACCATGCACCAAATCTATACAAAACCTGTACCATGAACAAGTGCATCAACCATGCACCAAACCTGTACAAATAACTTGTCACAACAACCTATACAAACAACCTATCACAACAACCTGTCTCATCAATCTTATCAAACAAATCAGATATACTCACCAATATCAATCACCAAGACAACTCTCAAATATGTGCATCAACCAAGCATAACACAAAAAATCATAATCATCACTAAGATCAATATGTTCTTCTAATAATATGCCAATGCAAGTATGCTACATCATCCATAAACCATGTGTCAACAATACTACTAAAATGTGCCTCCAACCATGTACCAAGTATGTACCAATCATGTATCAACTACTCATCAACTATGACTCATCAAGATGTACCAACTTCATCAACTATACATCTCATGTATGTGCCAACTCATCAACTATTTGTCTCAACCATGTACCCAACATGTACCTCAACCAAAAGCCCTCATCAATTTCATCATCCAAATATGATTTGTAACTTTGTAATAGACCTAGTGTATATTATCACATACCTACAAACCTTCCTTAACTTTAACAACAAGAGACTAACATTTTCATCAAACTTTACTTTAGTCTCACATGACTAGTTTTGGATTAGTCAACAACCCTAACTTGAAATAATCATAACTATGTACCTGTAATGAATAAATATATGAAAATAGTACACAATGTTATTCAATTTTTTTTATGCAATTCCTCTAGGTTTCACTACTTGTAACCTCTCAGAAAAGGAGTTATAGAAAAAATGGCATACCTTGTTGAATTCTGGCTTATTCTAGAGAGCGAACTTGTAGAGAGTTCCCCGCATGGAATATTTGTTGTATGGATCTGAATATTTTACACTGAATACTAAAGACTATAATCTAACCAATTTTTTTTTTCTTACTTAATTTGGATCTGTTATGAATAAGTTATGATGTTTTTACCCAAAACACATGTTTTAGAATAGTTTCAGGACTAGCCACAAACCCTATTTTCCACGAAGTGTAACTCCAAAAATACAATGACCCACAAGCTTAAATTCGTACCACAACTACTTGGATATGT
The DNA here is from genome assembly GCA_009831015.1 of Picea engelmannii. Taxonomy (NCBI): domain Eukaryota; kingdom Viridiplantae; phylum Streptophyta; class Pinopsida; order Pinales; family Pinaceae; genus Picea; species Picea engelmannii. The sequence goes on from ML778741.1 coordinate 284,620, forward strand.
TTTCTCAATGGCCTATAAATTTCATACTCTGAATCATTCTATAAAAAAATTATTGCGAAAATGGTGAGATGACCTGTAAATAACATACCTTAGAAAGCATCATCAAAAGAATTTATCCTCCTTTGAATTTCGACCTTCTTTACTTCACCTTCTCTCTAAAATTTGGATTAGATATCCTTTGGTTACCTCAGTCACCTGTAGATATTCGATATTCTCAAGTGTGATATAAAATGAGAGAGCCTTGCCTCTTATTTATACTTTCATGTAGCTTCCTCAAGGGGTTACCTGTTAACCATCTTAACCTACTTTCCTTATTTTAGAGTTAACCAACTTCTAACCACTTGTAAAATTAGTAATTTATCCATTAAATTTATTATTGAAATAATTTATTTTGTATCCACTTTGACTTATAGTACACTCATCACTTCACTTTACCTCAAGGGGTTACCTTCAAACGATCTTAAACCACGTTCCTTATTTTAGGGCCAACCCACTTCTAACCACTTGTCAACTTAGTAATTTCTCCATTAAATTTATTATTTAAATAATTTATTTTGTATTCACTTTGAATTATACTACACTCATCACTTCACTTTATTATTTACCTTCTAAAAATCTCTTAAACCACTTTGACTACGTTGACCTTTTGGGGCTTCTATATGACTCATGAGGGTTCTCCAATTTCACATGGCCATAACTCTAACCGCGAGGAGTTATGTGATGTTCCACATACCACTAGAAATGACATGAAATGTACTATCCATATAGAATAGTTTTTCCTTCAAATATATCTAAAATCATACCATTATCCATCAAACAAACTTGGGTCCATTACCCAAACCTGGGTTCTCCAACTTCTCATGGCCATAAATCTCTAACCGTGAGGAGTTATGTGGCGTTCCACATACCACCGAAAATGGAATGAAATTTAATATCCATCTAGAATAGTCTTACTGTAAAATATATTAAAACTCATACCTTTATACATGAAACAACCTTGGGTCCATTACCCAAACCTTTGTGCTGCTGGAATTCACTACCGAAATTTATCCAAGGGTTGACATCAATCACTAAGGATTGAAATAAATCTACAATATCACTCTCCAATGGTTGAAATCAATGAAAACCAACTATCCATCAACCTAAGCCAACTGTTTGACAATCTCCCCCTTTGGCATTGATGGCAATACCAACATTGATGGAAACAGTTAGTCATGATAATATTCATGCTTATACTCTTCATCAATGTTTCTATATCTCCCCCTTTGACATCAATGGAAAAGGATATCTCCCTTTGGGGCTGCTCCCCCTGATTGAACTCTCCTTGGGGCTGCTCCCCATGTCTACGTTCCTTTGATTTTTCTTTGTGTTTATAAGCCTCTGATTACTCTCTTTCCCTTTATATGGATAATATCTCCTCCTTTGACAAAGGGTATCAATCTGAAGTCATATCGCTCATTCTTCCCTTGTGACAATTTCTCCCCTTGGAAACATGCCTCTATGCTCTCTCTCCAAGCATTTACCTTCGCATCTAATAAATCTCTCCCCCTTTGTCCTATTTATGGTGCTTCCTCATGTACATCTAAGACATATAAGATACGCATTCAAAAGCATTCATTTTGGAGTAGAAATTAATCCTAGTCTCTGGCGAATATAATCAAGGGATTCCTGTGGAAGCGGTTTTGTAAAGATGTATGCCACTTGTTCTTTTGTTCCCACATATTCAACTTTGATGTTCTTCTCTGCAACCTATTCCCGTAGAAAGTGATACTTGTTTGTAATGTGCTTCATCTTGGAGTTCATCACCGGGTTTTTTTAGATATTGATGGTGCTTGTATTATCACAATAGATTGGAATGGGCTCATCATACTCAACCTGTATATCTATCAAATTCTGTTTCATCCATATAAACTGTGTACAACATGTTGTTGCTGCAATATACTCTTCCCTGGCTGTAGATAAAGATATTTCTGATTTTTTCTTGTTTAGCCAAGATACTAAACACTCACCCAAGTAGAACGCTGCTCCACTAGTTCTTCGTTGGTCATCAATGAAACCTACCCAATATGCATCTGTGTAGGAAATAAGTGATAGATCCTTTCCTTTTGGATACCATAATCCAAACTCTTATGTTCCTTTGAGATATCTGAAAATCCTCTTCACTGCTAATACACGTGATTCGTTTGGTGCTGCTTGAAATCGTGCCACATGTCCAATTGCATGCATTACATCTGGTCTAGATGTTGTCACATATAGTAATCTACCAATCATTGACCTATATTGCCTTTGGTCTTTAGACTTTGAATCATCATCTTTCCTCAACTTGCAACTGGTTTTCACAGGAGTGGGAACTAGTTTGCAATCTTCCATTCTGAACCTCTTTAGCATTTCTCTGATATACTTAGTTTGAGAAATAAAAATTCCTTAGTTTCTTTGACATATTTGAAGACCCAAAAAGAAGCATAGTTCTCTAAGTAATGACATTTCAAATTCATTTTGCATATCCTTTGCAAATTTCTGGCTTAGCTTGTCATTAGTACTTCCAAAACAATATCATCAACATAAATTCCAATTAATAAAATAATACCTTGAGTTACCTTGATGTAGAGGTTGTTGTCTATGCTTCCTTTCCATAGTTCGTAGGGAGTTTTTTCATTGTTATTTCTGAGCATTAATCAGTTTTGAATGTGAACTGATGTATGCACTGCATGTGTCCAAAAAATATCTATCAATTTGGAATCCATTAGCATTGTTTGAGCCATTTCCTGTGTAATTATTATCCCTTATGCTAATGTTCCTTTGTGTCTGAATCACTCTCTGAACCAATCTATGAATCCATTCTCTCGCCCACTATTATATATTTGTCCAAACCTGCTAAGTGTTCTTATGAATCCATCTCTGTCCATACTATTGTGCAACTATCCATAATGCTGACCCAATTATCACTATACTATCATGAAGTCTTGATAAATCTATCAAACTATACTCCTTCTAACTGATTTCCCTGAATCTGTCTTCTCAAACTATGAAATCTTCTCAAAGGATGGTTCTTTGGTCTATCACATCTATCGCATAGACTCCCCCTGTCTAATATTCATATTACTTGGGAGTCTCTAAGATGGATGGCTCAAAAAAATTCCTTCTCTGATGTGTATTCATCATCATCTTCATTGGTAAATTCATCATCATCTTCATTGATAGATTCATTATCTCTTTGAGCTTTGACTTCTTTCTTTCTGTATGTGGATTCATCTTTCACTACAATGCCTGAAAGTACAATCTCTTGAACCTATTCCTTATTTACTTGTCCTTCCTTTTATTTTTCAAACCTTTTTGTATTTGACATCTTTCTTTTTCTCTATATAATTTTCTTCATCTCATTTTATTGCCAATCTTGCGATCTCTGGTACCTGTTCTTTGTTCACTTGTTCTTCCTGTTTTCTTATCCATACTTTCTTATATCTGATATCAATATTCTCTTTCATGGAAGTATAGATCATGCTTCTACAATCACTGGCTACGTGTCCATAGTTATGACATTTGTGACACTCAATGTTACATGCAACCACATAGATACTTCTTTCTTGAACATTTCTTTTATAATCCCTGCAATCTGCAACCTTATGTCCAAAGTTAGTACAATAAAAAAAATGACCATAAAATAAATTTTCATACCTGGGAGTGAATGATATTCTTTGTGGCATAGTCCTTCTGAATTTTTTCCTTGACTGATCATGATCATGATTGAAGCTTCTTTGTGGCTTCAACATGGATGGTCTTCTTGAAGATGTATCTTCAATAGTTTTCTTAGATTCTAGTTGACCATGATTCCTTCCTTTGAGTACTTCTGCATAACTCTTTCTATTTTCTTAATTATTATTTTCTCACAAACTAGAGTGCTTCTCTTCATTCTCTATAACTGATGTGGATGTTTCTGTCTCTTCAACGTTCTTGTTGAGCATGACGATTTTACTTCTCAATGTGAAAACTTCTTCTTCAAGCTTCTCAGCCTCTTCTTCTTTCTTCATTCTCTGAGACTTCATGACTTCTATTATTTTCGTTTCTTCAAGCTGAATTTTGAATGCGATTATTTCTTCTTCAAGTCCTTTCTCTTCTTAACCAAACTCTGCCTCAAGCTAGTTTAGATCGTTAGTTATTTCCTTAATATGATCCGTCAATATCTTCTCTCTCATTTCTCTTTCTTCCTTCTGTGCTGCTATGTTGGTTTCCAAACACTACTTTTGATATTCAAGATTTTCGTCGATATTTCTGTCTTCTTCTAGCCGAGTTCTTAAGTTCTCGATGACCTGTTGGGATTCTTAAAAAATGTGAACACTTTGCTTTTGTTTCATAAATTCTTTCTTGAGTGAATTGTTTTCTTCTCTTAGTTCATCTAAAACACTAATCAATTCTTCTTCATAATTGTCTTCCTTTTCAATTAGTTTTTCCATCTCATTTCCTTCATGGCATTCTATTTCAAGATGTCCACGTTTTTCACAATTAAAACAAAACAACATATGTTTGGTGATTATGTACTCTTCATCTTCTGAATCTGCTTGACATGGTGAACACAATTCTTCTTGATTTGTATCTTCATCTTCTTTGACATTTTCTGAATCTATGATGGGTGAAGAATATATGTCATGTAACTTATCCCAAAGTTTTTTTGTGGATGAACATGTACCGACCTTTTCTCTTACCGGATTAGGTAATCCTTACCAGATAAAATCCATTTCTATTTTGTTATTCTTCCTCAATTTCTTCTTGGCTGCAGTATTTACCCTTTTTGAACTATCATATCCTGTAACAACTGATAGCCAAATACAATGTCCCTGTGCCTGTAAAAATTCTTTCGTCCTTATGCTCCACATCTCATACTTAAAACCATTTTGACCATTAAACATTGGTACTCCATTCTCAGAATAATCCATGATCTCCTTCCAGTGGTTAAACTGTTTCCTGAAGGAACCAACACTGATACCAATTGTTGGATTACTGAGAGGGGGGGTGAATCAGTAATAGAGAAATATAATCCTGTTTAACCATATAATCCAAGTGTCATATCAATGTGGCATTATCATCCAATAACTGCAGAGTAAATAAGAAATGAACAAATGAACAATCATACACATACCCAGTACACTAATGTTTTACGTGGAAACCCAAAGCAAGAGAAAACCACTGAATGTTTTTTCTTATATGTCTTGAAGAATTACATTCATTGGAAGCACCAACTTCCTTTGTTTTCCAGTTGCAACTAGAAGGAGGCTCCAACCCCCTAGTTTCTTAGTTTCTCAGGCTACAACCTGAGGGAAGTTCCAACTCCCCAATTCTCTAGCTATAACTAGAAGGAGGCTACAATCCCTTATGTTCTATGGATACAACCGGAAGGTGGCTACAACCACCTGTCCTTGCCTCGTCCAACCAACCTAATGTATAAGTAGAATGATGGAACCAATGTCACACTATCACTGTGAGATATACTGTTGTAATCCTGTACCAATCAACTTGTAATCAACCTGTACCATGAACAAGTGCATCAACCATGCACCAACCTGTACCTCAACCTGTAATCAAATTGTACCATAAAAAAGTGCATCAACCATGCACCAACCTGTACAAAACCTGTACCATGAAAAAATGCATCAACCATGCACCAAACCTATACAAAACCTGTACCATGAACAAGTGCATCAACCATGCACCAAACCTCTACAAATAACCTGTCACAACAAAATTTCCAAACAACCTATCACAACAACCTATCTCATCAATCTTATCAACCAAATCATATGTACTCACCAAGATCAATCACCAAGACAACTCTCAAAGATGTGCATCAACCAAGCATAACACAACAACTCATAATCATCACCAAGATCAGTATGTGCTTCTAATAATATACCAATACAAGTATGCTACATCATCCATAAACCATGTGTCAACAATACTACTAAAAAGTGCCTCCAACCATGTACTAATCAAGTATCAATTACTCATCAACTATGGCTCATCAATATGTACCAACATCATCAACTATACACCTCATGTATGTGCCAACTCATCAACTACTTGTCTCAACCATGTACCTAACATGTACCTCAACAGAAAACCCTCATCAATTTCATCATCCAAATATGATTTGTAACTCTATAATAGACCTAGTGTATATGTTCACGTACCTGCAAACCTTCCTCAACTTTAACAACAAGAGACTAGCATTTTCATCAAACTTAACTTTAGTCTCATAGGACTAGTTTTGGATTAGTCAACAACCCTAACTTGAAATAATCATAACTATGTACCTGTAATGAATAAAAATCTGAAAATAGTATACAATATTCTTCAGTGTGTTTTATACAATTCCTCCAGGTTTTAGTACTTGGAATCTCTCAAAAATTGAGTTATAGCAAAAATGACATACCTTGTTGAATTCTGGCTTATTCTAGAGAGCGAACTTGTAGAGCGTTCCCCGCATAGAATATTTGTTGTGTGGATCTGAAAATTTTACACATAATACTACAGATTGTACTCTAACCAACACTTTTTGTCTTACTTAATTTGGATCTGTTATGAAGAAGTTATGACATTTTTACCTGAAACACATGTTTTATACTAGTTTCAGGACTAGCCACAAACCCTATTTTCCATGGAGTGTAACTCCAAAACTACAACGAACCAAAAGATGAAATTCATACCAAAACTACTTGGATATGTTTTCTCAATGTCCTAACAATTTCATGGTTTGAATCATTCTATAAAAAACGTTATTGCAAAAATGGTGAGATGACCTGTAAATAACATACCTTAGAAAGCATCATCAAAAGAATTTATCCTCCCTTGAATTTTGACCTTCTTGACTTCACCTTCTCTCTGAAATTCGGCTTATATATCCTTTGGTTACCTCAACCACCTGTAGATATTCGATATTCTCAAGTGTGATATAAAATGAGAGAGCCTTTCCTATTATTTATACTTTCATGTAGCTTACTCAAGGGGTTACCTTTTAACCATCTTAACCAACCACTTTCCTTATTTTAGGGTTAACCAACTTCTAATCACTTGTCCAATTAGTAATTTATCCATTAAATTTATTATTAAAATAATTTATTTTGTATCCAATTTTACTTATAGTACGCTCATCACTTCACTTTACCTCAAGGGGTTACCTTCTAACCATCTTAAACCACTTTCCTTATTTTAGGGCTAACCCACTTCTAACCACTTGTCAGCTTAGTAAACTTTATTATTTAAATAATTTATTTTGTATTCACTTTGAATTATAGTACACTCATCACTTCACTTTATTATTTACCTTCTAAAAATCTCTTAAACCACTTTGACTACTTTGACCTTTTGGTGCTTCTAGATGATTCATGAGGGTTCTCCAACTTCACATGGCCATAACTCTCTAACCATGAAGAGTTATGTGACGTTCCACATACCAATGGAAATGAAATGACATGTACTATCAATATATAATTTTCTTGCCTTCAAATATATCAAAACTCATACCATTATCCATCAAACAAACTTGAGTCCATTACCCAAACCTGGGTTCTCCAACTTCTCATGGCCATAAATCTCTAATCGTGAGGAGTTATGTGACGTTCCACATACCAATGGAAATGGAATGACATGTACTATCCATATAGAATAGTATTACCTTCAAATATATTAAAACTCATACCATTATACATGAAACAACCTTGGGTCAATTGCCCAAACCTTTGTGATAGCGGAATTCACGTCCAGACTTTCTCCAAGGGTTGACATCAATCACTAAGAGTTGACATCAATCTACAATATCACTCTCCAATGGTTGAAATCAATTACAACCAACAATCCATACCAACTATCCATCAACCTAAGCCAACTGTTTGATAGTATTATCTAACTAACTCAACAAGTCACTTATTAATATTAAAGAAGTAAAGTGCATTGCAAGTATGAAACCAAATATAACCATTCCAAATTCATTCAATTGAGCACATTTCTACACTACATGGTATTGCAAATTTATTTGGTAGGCCACACACTGATTGCATACAAGAACTAAAGTTGCATGAGGCACATTACATGATTCAAAGTATATAAGAATGAAATAACAATATGCTAAAAAAATAAACATAATGACTTATCCATATATTTGTAAACAATATGCCTATGTCTCGCCCGTCTCACCAACACAAATGTTTCTTTAATTTTTTTTTTGTGTAATTTGAATTCACTACCTATTCAAAAAATTATGTAGAATATATATTTCGTAGAAAATAGCTTCTGTAGCCTTTTAGATAACCTTCACAACAAACAATTTCTGTAGCAACAACAAAATATTCCACTTTGCACTCCAACTCTGAGTTAAAAAAAAATACTTTGCTACAAACCTATCAATACACTTCACTCATAGGTAGTTGATCATATCAAAGAAACCTTGAAACCAAGGAAAGAGAGAATTGTCATTTGTGCATAAGTTAGCCAATGTATTAAGCTGCAAAGAATTGTTGGGAATGCTTCCAAACAATATAAAAAAAAGAATCACAATGTAGATGCAAGTGCAAATGGATTTGTGGTATGCGTTTTAGGAAAAACAAATTCCTTGGAGTTCAAAACTGGATTTGTGGGCAATGCTTAAAAAAAATGGGTTGCTCATAGTTCAAAAACGAATTTGGAGCCCATGTAGGTATAGATAGGCATCCCACTACTTAGGGGGAGAAATGGGAGTGAAAGAATCTCTTCCACACACAAGAATCATTTACCAAATGTTGTGGGTGGCCTATGGGCAATGAAAGTTGCCCAGGAAGGGAATAAAATGTGAGGGGTCTCTAAATTCACCCAAGCAGTAAACAAAATGTCCAGGGGTAGCTAAATTCACCCATACAAAGGATAAAACACTTAGGCAGAGGATAACATGCCCAATGGTTTGGAAATTCTCCCAAGTAGTAACCAAAATGTCTAACAGTCAAAATAATGTTGTGTACAACTAGTGGGAAAAGGAAAAATTCCCTACAAATAATAAATTATGTGGTTAGGTGCTACAAGATGAAAATATACTTCAATAGAGTATGAATATATTAATGTAACTCATAACCAAAATACTCAAAGAACAGATTGCGGTAACTCACAGATTTCAACATTTAAATGGTGTTTTAATTATGCTCAGGATAAATTACAAAGGGGTGAGATATACATAGTTTTTTTTCATTGTTACTCACTTACAATAAAAAATTACAGATGGCCATGGCTCAAAGACACCTTCACTTAGAGTGAATAGGCACATTAACGCCTTCATCCAATCAACTTCAAGCAAGTTTCCCTCTTCGAGCTCTAACTTATGCTACTGTCTTTCCCCATATCTCCTTACATATTCCTATCGATGTCCTTCTTCATTAAAACATTCGTTTTTAATGGGATTCCTTTGGTAGGACAACCAATATAATGGCTTGTTTCCACTTTCCACTTCCAATTTTTGTCAAAAAGACAAAATAAAATAAAAATGATTTTTTTATAAAATTTTCAAAAGGGAAAGAAACTAAGTGCTTATTACAAAGTTTACAAGGTTCTACAAGGATCAAATTCAAATCACACCTCCCCATTTGTAGGATTTTGGTCCCCAAAATCTTGAACTCCCTTCAATCTTCTTTTCCAATCATTAAGTAGAATATGACAAAACTTCAAGAAAGGGTGCCTCCATTATAGGAGGGAAGATAAGAGTTGAGTAGGGGATGACTTTGGAATAACCATGTTGTTCATCTCATTGTTGGAGATGACATTTGCTACTGCAATATATCGTTGGAAAACCACTGCTCCTTGGGATGCAATTGCAAACAACTCTTGTTTCCCCTTGACCTTGAATATTAAAACTTTCTTCATGGCTATCTATTTCTTGGGATAGAGTTTTGGGTGAAGCCTCCAACATTTGGCCTCCATGTCTAGTCAATCGATAGTACTGACAATATTTCTTTCATAGGATACTTGGCCTTATAGAGTACCAACAATTTATTTCCTTATGACCCCTTTTCTTGCAATAGAAACAAACTAAGACATACCTTTTACATTTGTGATGATCCTTACCAGCTTGGTTTCTTGGTTCTTCAAGAGTTGGAGAGAATATGGATGGGAAAATTATCTTTTTGTTGCTATTTTCCAAGACTTTAAAACAATATTTGAGTGGCTTGCTGCACACTCATTTTCTAGCTACCTTTTTGTCCATGGGAATGTCTTCTTTTCTAACTCCTTTTTCCTTGACTAAAGTGGTTTGAGATGCACTTATGATGGATTATTGCCCACTGAATCCTAGGCCTTAATGATTGTGCCTCCATTGAGCTACAATGGGGATCAAAATCCATTTTCCTTCCTTACCTATCCCTTGGCCACTATATCCCATTTTCCTCATGAGCTTGGAACATATTCCTCTAGTGTGTTTTTCAAAGTCACCGAATGATCACAGAGGATATAGAAGGGACAAAAATCAAAGGGTTTGGAATGCAGTGAAAACTATGCCAAGTTGAAGAGCTCATCACAAGCTTTCCAATAGTGTAAGTGACTCATCAAATGAAGCTAGAACGAATACGTTATGGCCGAAAAAAGTTGCGGTCAACCCAATCAAAGTCAATAGGGTGACAGTTGACCGTACAGGGTGAAATCAACATCCGTATTGATGATGTCAATATGCCACATGGAACCACCAAGTGTTGATATGTGGTAGTCGGATTTGGCATTTTTGGAGGCCACTTGGGCCTATTGGAAAGTTCCACGTGGCACAACCCAAGAACTACCACATGGTAACAAGACAACTGTACACTTGGTAGAGTTTGATGGGATGACGTGGAAGAGGAGTCAACATTCACTAGATAAAAGGAAGCTTATGGAAGGGTGCCACGTGGTACCCCAAAAATGTCCAATGTGTGCTAGGCAAAAACAAATTCAAATTAAAAAGGGAGGGTCAACTCTGGACCAACCGACACAAGATCCTGTGACCAGACCGGTTGGAAACCAACCCGATTCTATTTCTGACAACCACCATAATCGACAACCCACACATTTGTTGCATTCCAACCAATTCAACGATAAAGTATGAACCAAATTTGACAAGACATTAATGGCACCTATACCGTGCATATATCACATCATATATTTGTCGGGAGGTTGCAACGAAAATCTGGTTCAAACTTCCAATGGGTCATTCTATATATGATATGGTTGTAACATATGGTTAAATGAGGAGGCCCATGGGTTTGACCGTGGGACCATCCCAACCAATAGCCTTAATTAACCCCCGACTACTAACACAACAAACATACATGTTGTAAAGTTTGCCCCTATTTTTTACTTTAAACACCAATTCTGCCAAGTGCTCAGGAGGGAGGTCTATGTTCCCAGATCTATATAGGCACAAAAAATTATGCAAAGGAAGAAAATTTAATGTAGGTTGTAGGTATTCTTTATGAGGTAGAAATCCCAACAGGGGCTTGGAGATGACTTTGTCTATTTGAGACAACTTGATGACCATTCTTAATTGATTTCACACCATGATTGCAATGCCTACATCCATTTATGCATCAGAGCTGCAGATCATGAGGCTTATGACAAAAAACCCAATGTAAGCATGGTGGTTTTGTAATTTTGGTTCCTTTATGATATTTTGAAAAATATGTGTGCATGCTACACATTTCGTTGAGCGTGGAGTGTTGTAGCAAGGCATAAAGACCTGATCTATTGCAGATAAACTCATCGTATTATCCATTGCATGCAAAACTAAGGCAGTGTTGATTATGCTTGAATCTTATCAACGGATTCAAAGAGAAAAATTGCTTTCCATTGGAAAAGAGTCCATGTTATTCCACATCTTGTGAGAGATCAACCTTCAACAGAAGATATCGTCTCTTTATGGAAGAGACATTGCCACTTGTTGTAGAACATAATCCTTGTATTTGAGGAGAACATATCATTGCCACATGCTGTGAGAATCAGCTTTGTGAGAACTTTTCCCTTGGATTGTCCATGGAGATTTTCCTCATTTCATGAGAGACATTGCCACATGTCATGAGAAAATTCTATTTACACATAAGAGAACCTATTCGATGCTATCACCAGGAGTGGGATTGCAACCATTTTATTTTTAAAGGAGGAGCATCTTTTAAAGAGGAGAATAAATAAATTAAGCAGTTGAGTGAAGCCCAAAGATGTAGCCCACCCGGGGTGAACTCTGTTAACAATTGGTGATCCTCTTGTCCTTATGTGTGACTTCTTATCTCATGTTTATTATGCTTCCTTATTTATGCAGTTAAGTTGTTGGATGCATTAAGTAATTGGCACATGAGATTTAACAAGCTTCTTCACCAAGTTGAATTCAATTTGGATTCAATCCTATTAAGCACTTCAATTTCACCTTTTTAACGCAATCAAGTTCAATAAAAATGATCTTAAATATGACCTTTAAAGGACTGGCATGGAACAGATTAAATATTGGTAACAGGGTCACCCCAGTCTCATATCACCAAAGGTCCCTTCATAAAGGTTCTTGGAAAGTGAGTTTACCATGTTTTCTTCTATCATGGTGCTAACTTTGGTAGTGGTAATGGAAGGGGATTTCTTGGTCTCTTGGACAACTTCTTCTAGCCTCTTCCTTCGCTTCCAAGTCTTGGTATAGCTGAGCAATGACTTTCGTGAACCTCTCATTTTTCCAATTATCGAGCTCAATGAATTTATATCCCAACTACAATAAATACAATCTACTCTTATCTAATTCTTCCCTCATGGAAATGAAGGAGTCTTGGTGCTTAGCAAACTATTTTTCCAGCTCATTTTCTCTTTTCCTCTAGTACATACTTTCTTCTTGAATCTTCCTATTAAATTCTCTCAAATATTCCAACTTCTCCCTCTTTAAGGATTTTCCAATGGTAGTTGCTTCAAGGTCTCTGATGAGATTTATACAATACCATCTGATGAGTAAATGGTATTCCTGTCACCCATCTATCTCACCAACATGGATTCCTGTTTAATTTTTGTTTGTGTAACTTGAATTCACTACCTCTTCAAAAGCTTCTATAACATATATATTTTGTAGAAAATAACTTCTGTAGCATTTTAAATAGCCTTCACATCAAACAATTTTTGTAGCAACAAAAAAATATTCCACTCTACACTCCAACTCTAAGTTAGAAATAGAAATACTATGCTACAAAATTGTCAATACACTTCAATCACATGCCATTGATCATACCAAAGAAACGATAGAACCAATGAAATATGGAATAATTATTTGTTGGTAAGTTAGCTTATTTATCAAGATACAAATAATTGTTGAGAATGATTCCAAACAATATAAAAAATGAATCACAATGTGGCTGTGTGCAAAAATGGATTTGTGGTCTGTGTTTTAAAAAATGAATTGTTGGGAGTTCAAAAATAGATTTGTAGACCGTGTTTAAAACAAATAGGTTTCTCATAGTTCAAAAATGGATTTGGAGACTATGCAGGTTTAGAGAAGTGTCCCACTGCTAGGGGTGGGGGAAAAAAATGGGAGTGAAAGCAGGTCTCCTAGGCACAAGAATCATTTACCAAATTTCGTGGGTGATCTTTGGGCAAGGAAAATCCCCCAAGCAGTGAATAAAACACTCAGGGGTCTCTAAATTTTCCCAAGAAGTAAACAAAATGACCAAGGGTCTTTAAATTTTCTTAGGAAAAGGATAAAACACTTAGTTAGAGGATAACAAACCCAAGGGTTTATAAATTCAAGTAGTAACCAAATTTTCTAGCAAGCAAAAGAACGTTGTGTACAACCAGTGGGAAAAATAAAAACAAATGGGCCACAAACAATAAATTATGTGGACAGGTACTAGAAGAGAAAAATATACTTCAACAATGTATGTATAGATCACTGCAACTCATAACCAAAATACCCAAATTACAAATTGCAGTAACTCACATATTTCAACATTTAATTGGGAATTTTATTATGCTGAGGAGAAATTACAAAGGAGTGAGTTATACATAGATTTTTTGCATTGTTATTCACTAACAATAGAAAATTTCATATGACCATGCCTCAGAGACACTTCACTTAGAGTGAATAGGGATATCAACTCCTTCATCCAATCAACTTCAATCAGGTCTCCCTCTTTAAGATCTAATTTCTTCTATTGTCTTTCCCAATCTATCCTTGCAACTCCTTGTTGATGTCCTTCTTCACTATAGCCTTCATTTTTAATGGGATTCCTTTGTAAGGTCAATCATCACAATGGTTCGTTTTGACTTGCAATTTTTTCCAAAAATAAAATAAAAATGGAATGTTTATAAAATTTTCAAATGGGAAAGAAACGAAGTGCTTATTACAAAGTTTACAAGAGGTTTGACAAGGATATAATTCAGATCATCCATGAGCAAAATAAACCCGATATCTAGAAGAAGTAATGTAAGAAAATACTAAACATAACTAGAATAAGAAATTGCAACAATAATATCATCACGAATACACATTGCAGACTGGGCCCTTAGTCCATAGTGCTAGGTGGCTCCTAAACTAATTCATTATCACACAAATGAACATAATAACCATAACTAAGTAGAGATATTATATTATCAGAAAGGGTGAAGCAAACCCCCCAAGTTTCTCCACCTATTTATTTATACATTTCCAAAATAGAGTTCTTGGGTGCTTTGCCATCTTTAGGGAAAGATAATGAACTCCTCAACTAAAAAAAATTTCCCTATTTTTAGAACTCCTCTTTTTAATAAAAATAAGAAAAAAAAACATAAACAATCCCTTCTTCAAAAAGAGGGTTGCGATCTAGAAATGTATCTTCATAACTAGTCCATAACCATTGTTGCATGTCTTGGGTGCTGCTGGATAGTAATGGTGAGATATGCACACCCTAAAAATATGTGAAATATCTTCATCTTTCATTAATGCTTCTCTTGACTCATCAACATGTGACAAGTCACCATCAATTGAACTGTAATATGCAATATTCCATCCACGGGTTGATGATAAATTCATCATCATGTAGATAGATGTTGTGATATAGATCAATATTCTCAAATTCCTAGCAATATGAGTGGCAACTTCATCCCATCACTTGAAACCAAAAAATGCTAACACTTCCAATATGTAAATTCATGCATCTATACGCATTCTTAAGAAAAAATAATCTATTAGACATAAAAATCCAAATGTGAATGCATAATGTCCTAAGGTGGCTACAATGCATGAAATTAACGAAAAAGGAACATAAAGAAGGTAAAAGTGATCATGATAAAAGAATAACAATGATGAAATGAATAAGAAAAATAATGAAATTACCAATCTCATCATTCCCTTCCCAACTCAGCCCATTGCATGTCCCTTATGTAATGCATTATTCAAAATTAGAGTCAGATTGTGTCTTTTTCTCAGTGCAGGGAATCCTAAGGTCGGAAGGAATCAACTTAGTGGACTCTATTACATGGATTCCCCTCACAACCATTATATTTTCCCACTACTTCATTACTTTTTTTTTGTCAAGGGCAATATCACTTCTCTAATTAGGAAGGAGAAATATCAATGGTCGGTAGTAAAACCTAAGACCAATCCAACGTAATGAAAATTTGTTGATGGAAGTGAAGTACAATCAGTGGTGGTAGAGAGAAGTATGATTATTGGGTAAAGAGAGTGGTTCCTTTTGATTAATCTCTTCAGTGATCTCACTCCACCTATCTTGGTAACCGTGTACCCCATCTCTTTTTGAATTGTTATAGAATTCAATAAATCCTACAACTATTATAGACTGATCATAGAAAATGTCTTTACTAATATTAGGATGAAAAATATTTCGATAGTGTTCCTTGAGCATATTGGTAACAAAATAATTTCTTAGCAAACCCATAAGGTTTGATAAGCTCTACATCTCTGTACAACTTTGTTTCACATGTCTCTAAACCTCACTTTGTAAGTAGGATTGAAAAACCCTAATTTTAATGTCTTCCACAAAGTAATTTGTATTCGACATAGTGTTTCTTGACAATAAGTAATTAATGTAGGTACGATTCACAAAGTAAATTTCTTCTCTCACAAATATAAGAGAAATACATTGTACAAAATTATTTCCCAGTTCCCTTGAGTTCTAATGGAAAATAAGAAATGAGACGATCTATCTGCATATGAATCCACTATTTTTTCAGATACAAAGTATAGACTTGCGACGAGGATCAACAATTGAGTAAATTTGAAACTAACTCACCAACTTGAATTAATTTTTTCTTCTTCTCTCAAATTTCTTCATATTTTTTCTTTAATTCCTCTCTATGGCTTTTGTCATTCTCCTTTAGTTAATTCCTCAAATACGATATGGTATCTTACTGGTGCCTATGATGTTCGATTTCTCTTTCCTTTATCAAATTTAATTGTTTGGTGTGATTTCTACTGGGGATGCATCCTTATTAATGGGAAGAAGTGATAGTTTTCCATTGGTCATGTTCAATATTCATTTGGATTAATTGTTTAGTCAAGCTTAGCAATTCCTCAACCAAATGAGAAGAAAGAGGAAAATTTGGCTCACGGGTTACCAAGCAGGTTTCTTGCCTAATGCGGGGTATAAAGGGTGCCTCTCAT
The DNA here is from genome assembly GCA_009831015.1 of Picea engelmannii. Lineage (NCBI taxonomy): Eukaryota > Viridiplantae > Streptophyta > Pinopsida > Pinales > Pinaceae > Picea > Picea engelmannii. Next base: position 301,211 of record ML778741.1, read on the forward strand.
GTAATTTGGAGTGTTTCTACTACTGTATTTACTATGTATCTTCTTCCTCTATCATTATACCCATACATTTTTTGGGTTTTTGAGCATCGTAGGAAGAATCCACAACCATATGTTTTCTTTTCAACCTCTTGCTTCTCCTTACTATCCCCAAGGTATATATGATTATTTTTTCATGAGGTTGTGCATTAGTAGGGGAAGACCTTTTATGTTGAATATCTACCTCCATTATATCATTTTTTTTTTGTGGATTTGGCATCTCATCTCTCTACAAACTCCTCACAGTCTCCCCTTAGCTAGCTTAAGTGGAATGCATCTTTTATAAGAAGATCAAACCATGATGGGCCAATTGATGTTGGTTCCATGTTTGGTGTTGCTTAGACATTGTGTGGAGTGATCACATTAAAAAGAAAGGAACATTAATCTTTTAGCCTCTTATTAAGTGAGAAATAAATAAAAAGTGATAGGCCATGCACATGGATGAATGCCCTTCACAGGTAAAATAATTAATAATATGTTGTAGAACCTCTTCCCAAGGATAAGGTAATGGTGTTCAATTTACACCCTACCTTGTGTCTTCTACATCCTTTTTATATTCAAGGAAAGAGCCTTTGGCCATAGCATATTTGGCCCACTCTTTAAACCACCATTTTCCTTCCCTTGACAACCTTATAATGAAGAGATGATCTCCTCTATTACCCGAACCTCTAATTATTTTATTTTAGTGTTATCCACCTTTGGATTTCTAGAAAACTCATCCACCATATGTAATTTTTTTTTTTGTATTTGTTCAAGGAATTGTAGCCAACCTTCCCTGCTAAGGATGTCTCCAACTTGGGAATTTTCATGAATTATTATTACTGAAATAGGCTCCTTCTTGTTCAAGTGACCACCCATACTTTCTTTGTGGAAACACTGCAATCCATAGCTTGATTCAAGTATCTCTCCATAGAATGATGATGATGAAAATAACTCCCCTTATTTTAATCATCCAAAACTACCCCTGCTCATGCCATATTCTTCCCATGATTACCAAATCTTTCCACTATAACCTGTTTTACCCACCATTGTGATGTAACTACATCAATTAGTTGATATAATGGATGATTATCCTAAATTTCTTTTCTACCATCTCACCCAGATAACATGACTACCCATGTAACATCTCCAACTCCTTGTTGGGAAATACCACATGAAATTTCCAAACTTTGATATTGATTTAATTCACGAAAGTGATCTTCATATGCACAAAACTATGTAGAATCATAACAAATAATCATAAACAACATTATACAGGAAAACCCATGCAAAAAATGCATAAATAATCACACAACACATAAATCATACACACAGTAGAAAATTATCTTTGGTAAACTAACACCAATTGTGTGAAAACCTCATACTTTACTCCCAACCTTAGACTCTTCTACTCATAAACTCAACAATAGGTCACCCCCGATCTGGGGCTAAAAATCCACCTAGGAAAAGGAATCCTGAACCAGGATAAGGTCTCTTGAACAACATAAAAACTTAGACTTAGGTGCCAACTCTAACAAACAACCTATAGTTCCTCATTCCACACATGACTCTCCCACCCTAGGAAGTGTGCCCCTTCTTTGCTTAATAGTCCTTTGGCTACCCCACTTCCCTTCTGAGGCTTCAACAACAAGCTAGACATGAAGTATTAGTGCCCTGTATCTACAATTTGGCACCTTTGGAATCAATTCCCAGTATTTCTCTCACCTGGGGAGAACACTCATGGGCCTAACAACCAAATTCTTCAATATCTCATGGGCCCGACAACCCGCCTCTTCACTCCAATTCCCAGGTTACTGGTTTCCCACAGCTTCAAAGATTTCCATGGTACATGTACATGTACAAGTGATTGCATCATGAGAGTACAAATGACAACATAGTGGTGAGTTGAGAATAATGGCATAATCATGAAGAATAATAGAGGAATGATGGAAAATGAGCTAAATCCCCCCAATTGCATATGCATGTTACCAAATCAACACTTGTCATGTTGGGAACTAGCTTGGGCCCACATGGGGTATGTTTCCCCACTTTAGAACTTACAAGGGAATATATATAATCTTAAAATTTATACTTTAAGAATATTAATAAAATATTCCTTTGGGCTTAAGCCCCCTTAGCTTAGCCCCTTTCCTATAATATTGGCCCCCCTTTCCCTTTCTAGTGGAGTTTACCCCCCCATAATATTTTGTCTGGTTGGTATACATCAATGATGTATTTTTATTAATATTTGAGTGTGATTATATTTTACAATGATAGGCTCACTAGCCTTTTAGCATCTAGGCTCTTCAGCCTTATAATCATACATACACTCTAGCCTATAATATGCTAGCTCACCGGCCTATGAAACATATGTACAATTGCAACCGGAGGTCAACCTGGGGTATTACATTCCTGTCCCCCTTATTTGTGCACCATCCTTAGTGCATTATATACATTGTACATTTAAAATTATTCAAAAAACTCCATGCCTTTTCTTTTGAAGCTTTTTATCCTTCTAGTGATATTCTTTTCAAGCACCAAATTCATGTCTTCATACTTCAACTGCAAGTCCTTTTCTCTATTCCACAGAGCTACTTCAAGAAATAATTCATCTCATTGTATCATTCTTGAGTTGCCTCTTCCTTGTTGCACTCACCCTTCTAGGATTAAACATTCTTTCACTGCTATACAATCCTCCAAGGATCCATCTTTCCAAGGATTTCACACATAAGGATAGCTCCAACTCATCTATAGACCTCCAATAAGGATCTATATTTTTGAAATCATAGGACTTCAATGTCCAAATAGTATCCTTTCTTCCCAAGCATTCCAACTTTAATAACCATCATCTCATTTGTATCACACATATACAATCAACATGAGATAATATCATAAAATTTCATTTAGATTTTTTTTTTTAAATCTAAAAAAGGACTTTATATTTCTATATATGGACAATAAAAGTACATTCACACCAGAGAGGGCCTGCCATAGCGGAAAATATATCCCTCTTTAGTGAATATCTAAAAGAAGGCATGCAATGGAGTCCTTATTGAGGGGTTTCCATAACAGAAACCATCCACCTCACTGTTAGAAACAAGAGACTATATGGCATTAACAAGTTTGAAACATTACATACAAACCCCTTGAGCCGAGACAAAAGAGGGGAAAGACTCATAATTACCCAAAAAGACTTAAGAAAAAGGTGGACAAAACAAATGAGCAGATAAAAAAACAGAGAACATATATTAGAACCCAACAAATGGGTTTCTGGGATTCTCTGGATGTTCCATACATTCCTTTCCCTTGTCTACCTTTCCAATTGCAGTGCTAGGATAATCCTCTTCCTCGATTTGAATTAGGCAGGAATGTGTTCCTAGAGGGTTCGAGTGTCGCGCCTCATGTCTGACCCGAAATTTAATTCCAAAATGTGAGCAACATAAGAGATCAAATTTTTCGTCTAGGATTTCAATTCCCTGTATGGTTTTGTCATTATCTCTTTTATCCTTGGCCACATCCTGGCCAACCATAGATTTTACTACCCAATACATTTCTGCCAGCTAAAAATACCTAGTTTCCCTGGTGCGGGTATATTTGGGGTTGTCCAACCAGTACTGCACTTAACTTTCTATATCTACATTTGACGTTGAGTGACACTGACACCTTGACGCTTCCTCAATGACCACAACATACGGCATTTCCTTCTTTGTACTTAGGTGCTTGAAGCACATCTCAACCATCCACACCGCTCATGGTTCCCTTGAACGATTTGTCGACCCTTTTGAAGAAGAGGGTTCTGATTGCTTTCCTTTCTGCCTTGAACCCTTTCTGGTCATGGATCTAATTATCCTAATTTCATCTTCCTCATAATTTTCATCCTTATTTTTCCAATGTTCAGTCTGGACCTGAGCCACGAAGGAGTCTTGAAATTCTTCATCCACCTTCGCCACTTCCAATTCTCAGACGTGATCTCCTTTATATTCTTGGGGCACCAGTTCTTAACCAATTTATTTACCAAAATGGCAGGCCTGAAGAGGGAAAAAATCCTAAGTTGGAAGGCGAGTTCTATGTTTCACCGTCTAAAAATTTCTTCTTCCTCCATAGGAAGAATTTGGTCCTCAAACAACCAGGTACCCAAAGCTATAGATTCTTTCACATTCTCTTTAATTTTATTCCACACAAACTGGGTTGAGAGATGATTTTGTTTAAAAAATCTTCCGTTTCTTTCTTTCCACAGGTTCCACATCACTATCCCTGAAAATATCTCCCAAGTTTATTTAGGATGGGGTTTTCGAATGACTCTATTAAGCACTCGATGATCAGGCTTGTTTGGTCATCTATGTCAGCCCTGGCTCTATGGAACATCATTTCCCCATTATCCTATATCCTTCTCACTTCTCCACAGGTACAAAAGAGGTGGGAGAGGGTTTCCTCCTCCTCTATTCATAACATGCAGATGGAGGGGCCTTTGTACCCTTTCCTTCTTAGTTTATCCCATGTCAGCACTTTCCTAGAGAGGATCAACCACAAAAAGGTTGCAATTTTGGGCCAAATCCCAGGTTTACATATGTGCTTCCAGTCCTTTCTCTTGTTTGTCTTTGACAAATTTGCTTCTTTTAAGTAGGCATATTTACTTTGAATCTCCCCTCCCCTCTATTTCCCCAGTGGATAATATCCAACCAATTTTTAATTATGATCTGTCTAAGAGAGAGAGCTCAACTTTTATGTGGTTCTTAACCTTTGTGTCCATATGAACTAATCAATCTACTACGTGTTTCCAAATTATATCATATTCCGAGTCTGGGGAGCTTAAACTCTTCCAATACTGATGGACCAGGGTCCATCCTTTTTCCATCATGGAGTTTCTAGCTCATTCCATCCCTTATTTGTTTTCTAGGATTGGGAGTTGTTCCCAGGCATGATCCCAGAAGAGGGTCTCCCTCCCATTATGCACTTCCCAAAAATTTTGGACTAGCTCTATATTTTGCCAGGCAATATTCCAAATGAGGGAGCTAGGTCGATTCCCATCAATGCAGATAAGATCCTGTAGCTCCACCTTCAGGGAATATTTATTTTTCCATACTTTGGCCCAAAAATCCTTGGGTTTGTGATCCACCTCCACCATAATTTGGATGCTAGGGCTCATCCTACATGTAAAGGGTCCTTGATTCCTACCCCTCCATAG
>ML778741.1:310255-328749 GCA_009831015.1 Picea engelmannii
TAAATACTGCACCACTTAGACCCCTCAACTTATAAAGGGGATAGTCAAACAAACATAGGCACTTAGGTGGATAAAAATCATTTTCCCTTATTTTCTTTTTGCCATGTGGATGGATTGCTTTGATTTATAATCTAAGTTGGACAATCATACTTAATCACACCTAATTCACATTTGGGACTAGAAATTGAAGTAACAATCCTTGAGTATGCTCTTCTCTTGTGCCTTCAAGTGATCTTGAGAATCAGAAAAAGATTGTGAAAAAACAACCTCATCTCCCTTAAAAAAATTCAACAAACATTTTAGGAGAGGACAAAGGCCCTTTTGGGACCCCTCTTAGTTTCATTTTTAAAACACATTTTAAGTTTGTAACGGGCCCATACATGCCCACATGTCACAAAAGTAGGATAGTGGTTGAAATTTTGCTTTCTTAGATCAAAAAACTAGGAGAGTTTAAAAGTTTGTAACGGGCCCACACATGCCCACATGTTCAATCTAGGATAGTTTCATGCTTTTTCTAGATTAACTCACACATAGGGAGTTAAAGGATAGTAACGGACCACATGTCCACATGCTAGTTTCCTAGGGCTTTTAAAATTCCGCAAGGTTGTACCAATGACATCTAGCTAATTAGGTAATCACACTCTTGTAAGGACCAAGCAAAGTCCACATGCAGCAAGGCGACATCTAATTAACTAAAACTTGGCGCACTTTCACTCACACACAAAAGTCACTTCACACTCACATAGATTCTTCTCGAAACGTGGAGGTCTAAGTAGGTTTCCTCCAAAGGGATTTTGAAAACACCCCATCTTTTCTTGACAAGACTATTCACTCCCACTTTTAATCAAAAGAGGTTGGTTTTCACCCCCAGCCTCACAAAACAACTTCATCTAAAAACTTTCTAAAAACTCACTAAGTTTTCCTCCACAGGAGGTGCCAAAAGAAGTTTTTAGTCTAGGTAGGATTTCGGGGATAGGCGTCCAAATAACTCCTCGTTATCTGGTTCTCACATTTTCAAACATAGAAGTTGACAAATAGGGAACTTCAAATCCTCCAAGTCCAGTGTTCCAATCACCATAAGGTAGGGAGATACCCGTGAAGGGTCAAAGGCTGAGGTCTGGTTGTTCTGTGCGTCCCCCCTTGAGGCACCCACCTCTTGGACGGGATCCAGCCCGTGACCCATTTCTTAGGCTGAAAATCTAAATGCCGCACTTGGACCAAGGTACCTAGTGACCAACTTTAGGACATCTACCCAGGTGGTGATTGTGGGCTGCAATCGCACCTTGATTAGATTTTGTGTGGCTATTCGGAAATATTGCCAGCTCTTTCGGGATATGCCCCCTCTACCCCTCATTATAACCAGTTGTTTCATCCTTCACTAGTGTCTCTTCCGGTGACTTCAGACCCCACTGTTGAGAGATATTGGAAGGTCCAGTGCTATTTGAGAGGAAGGATGTTACATCTTCTAGGACACGATCATTTGCTTTCTTTCGATTCCCCCACGCAGACAAAACCCTCTTACCCATATATATGCTTCTTTCTCATTTTATGTATGATGCACATCTGATTACAGTTTGACTTTGATATATATATTGTGTAAACAGTCATAGCAAAGACTCTTGTTTCTATATTTCTCACACCACTTTTGGCACACATTCACACAACTAGTCTGACATCATAGGGGAACCACAGAACCCCCGTCATTCACGACGCTTGCTCAACCTCCCTCCTATCTTAGGAGGAGTATCTGGTCATACCCGCTCATCGGTACCTCCTTCACACACTCCTGTGAGTGCCACTATCTTAGGATCAGCTTTGCTTGGTTCTACATTACTTGGGTCCACTTCCCAAGGTCATCCATTCACTTGCTCTCCTTTACACGGGAGCGGAGGACCCTCTTCCTCTCAAGGAGGGAGCACCAACCCACCTAGTCCCCATCAAGGGTCAGGTTCACAACACAATATGGCTGGATCTAACCCTCCCCCACCACTACATATGCCATACTTGGCCTCTCTCAACATACCGAATCTCACCAAGCTCACCAATGATCCTATACTGCATGACGCCACATGGCCTGCAATGCCAACAAAACTCCCTTCAGACATACCAAAGTTTGAAGGAAAGGCAGGGGATGAACCCGCCAACCATGTCATGACCTTTAATCTATGGTTCTCTTCCAATAGCATTATGGATGATTCCATCAGACTGCGACTATTTCAACGCACACTTACTGGCCCATCAGCCAAATGGTATGTCGAAGAAAAATCAGGGTCACATACGACCTTTGAGTCATTAGCCAAAGCATTTTTGACCTTCTTCCAATTACCCATCTGACATGACAATGGTCTAGAACTACTATCTAACTTCAAACAAACCTCAACCACCCACATCGCTGACCACATTCATGAGTGGCGTAGGCGACGTAGTTTGTGTAAAGCAGAAACCACCAAGCAACAGTGCCTTGACTGGTTTCTTAGATCACTTGTCTCTCTACTTGGTAAGGACATCGCTTCCACCTTCCCTCAATCTGAAGAGGAAGCCATTAGTAAGGCCCAACAATATGACCTTATCTACGCACAGTCAGGGTACTTATACACAATACTTCTTGATCTTCCAAAACCTGTGCCATTTGGCCAAGACAAACCTGGGATGTCTCATTCAACAGACGGACTAATAGGTGCCGCCACACACCATGGTCCACAACCCCAACCACCATCGATGTATGGCACACCTAAATACCTGCCGGCATATGGGGGTAATCCTTATTATCCCCCACCCCCTTATCAACAGCCATACCCTGTTGCTATACCTCCACCCATCAATGGACCACCACCGACACCTCCCATACATCCACCTATTCCTCCAAATAGTGGTACTCCCTCAACATCAGCTTATAGTACTAGTGAAAGCACTATGCCTTCCTATGTACCTTATGGATCGGTACCACCACAAAATCCATACTTCCCGTTTCCTGGTCCCCCACAACCCATGGATCCCCCACATCCTCATGCGGGGGTCAATTTTGTTCAACCCTCTGCTGCTCAACAATACCAAAATTTTGAACAGTTGAACATAGCCAACCCAACTCATCCTTCGAACAACGCCAAGAAGAAAGGATGGAATAGGAATAACAATAACCCAGGTCAAGGCGGGAATCAACCCCCACAGCACCAACCCACTGGGGGAAGCCAGAACCAAGGGAACCAAAACCCCCAAGGGGGCAACAACAACAAACGCCAAGGGAGAAAAAATGTTAAAACCATCTTCCCTTGTGCTCTTTGTGGCGAGTTTGGTCATTACACTTACCATTTCCCCTAGATTGCTGATTTCAAAAGGTTGAAAGATTCCGGGAGCCTCCCCCCTTCTCCTACACAAACTGCCCCTCAGCAGGCACCACAACAATATGTGCAGCAACCCCCTCCCGCCGTATTGCAAAATCCCATCCCACATCAAGGTGTGATAACCACCCAACAGGATGCACACCATCCCCCACCTCAGGGGGGTGAATACCACAACCCTAACAATCAAGCAGAGCGAACGATTCTCCTCACCAGTGAAGAAGAAATTCTTCTGCAAACACGCAATCGTCAGTATCAGACACCAGCTGAGTCTACCCCTATCTCTCCAGAGACAAACCCTACACCAACGGGACCCCCGTTGGTGATCCCTCACCCTTCCGCCGAACCACCATTACGCATCCCTCGCATCCCCTTGCGTAGGAATGTTCACAACCCACAGGCTAGGGAAGGTCATAATTATAGTTTGGTAGATGACTTAGCACAGTCCCTGGCTGCCATGTCAGTCTTGGAAGTCCTCCAGACTTTCCCTACACAACGGAAGTCTCTACTTTCCGCCTTGGGGGCAGTCGACCCTGCGGATACTCGACTCATCACCTTGGTCGCTATTCAAATACCAATAAAAATACGGAACATCACCATCCATCGGTGTATCATCGATGAGGGTGCATCTACATGCATCATGTCCAAAACAATATGGTAGAAACTTGGTTCCCCGGAACTCATACCTTCCGCCATCACATTAAGAGCTTATGATGGACGACCATCATCTCCTGAAGGGCTCTTCCAAAATGTCCCCGTTGAACTCGGGGGAAAAACTATTCTCATTGACATCGAAGTTATCAACGCTCCACTCGATTACAATATCTTGTTTGGACGTAGCTACATGTATGCTATGAAGGCAGTGGAATCTTCCGTCTTTCGGACAATCATGTTCCCCCACAACGGAAAGATTGTAACCATCGACCAAGTCTCACATTATGAGCCGAACCCATCTGCCAACCTCGATAACATTCTTCCTATCATCCACACCAACAAAGACGCATACCCACTCGTCGAGATGGGTCCTGGGATTTTTAAAGACCCATCCTTGTTAGGGACGTACCATGGAGCACCACCACTCCTTCCCCCTAATCAAGTATGCGGCGTCTCATCTAATGGAACTCACACGGAGGATACTCTTCCTCCGCAGGAGGTTTCAGTCATTACTGACGTCTTAATAGTTGCAAAACCACTCCAGCCGGAGCCTCCTGCGCACTCGTCGACCTCAACCATCCACGAATCCACATCCCCTCAGGGGCATAGTCCCATTTTGGAGATACTCCCCCAACCCCTCACCCAAATTCCCTTCTTTTACCCTCCACCAGGTATAGAATCATTTCAGGTAGCCACAACGCTCACACTACCCAATATGGTGTTAGTTATCCCAGTGTGGTATGTACATCCACCTGAGATGGTCCCCCGCCCATCCCTTCCCCCACAGGAAGGTCTCCCCATGATGATTCCCATCCTCACCCCCACTACCCCCATACTCCCTACCCCCCCTACTATAGCTGGGGGCAGGCGGAAGAAGAAGGAGCCCACTGCTCCACTTCCTCCACGCATCCCACCACCTTGCGCACTATGTGAGAAAGAGGGACACCAAACCAATAATTGTCCATCCCTACCTAAATTACAAAATTTGATTCCCCTCAATCAACCTCCCGCCACACCCGTCACCACTGCTAGTCCCACCCAACCTTCCAGTAGTAAAGGGTTGAGGACCAAATACACTTGTGCTATATGCTCAGAGTATGGCCATTACACTCATCATTGCCCAGCACTGCCACGTTTTCAGCAGACGTTAGCGGCTGTACGCCAGAACTTCCAGAACAACCCACGCCCTGCTACGTCCTCTTCGAACATCACTGACATTCGCTATGTCACCACTACATTCAACGAACGTATGATATGCCCTTGCTCTCTCTACGATTCATTAACTCACTTTACATACCAATGTCCTATGATCCTTGCATATAGGCGACATCAATTGGCCCTGCTTCACCCACCAGTAGAGGCGATAATTGACCTTACTTCATCACTTGAGGAGCTTCAGGTCATTTCTCTTGAACTCGAGGCACTCCCAACACCTCCATGGTTCTTAAGCAACATCTCTGAGGATTTACCCCACAATCCCCCAAACTCTCCTGCTCACTCCCCCACGGAGACTTTCCACCCAACCACCACGGGTACTCCTTAGTACTTCAATATATGGTTCATGTCAAGTGAACCCTCACCATCGGATCGCACCACTTCCCTTGCTTCTCCAGCAGGGGGAAATCACACGAGCGTTGAGATCACTCCTCATGACCCCTTATATTCCTGGCGTTTCCAATGCGACGAGGAAATACTGGAAGAGCTACATCACCCAGACTCTCCCTAGGATGCACTACATCATCGTGCACTCTTCCTTCCACAGGAAGCCCTCATGCCTCCTAATCAAAACCAAATTTACGCGGTCGAAACCAAAGATTTTATCCCATCCGGGCCTATCGATTGGTTCAACAATCCCATCCCTGCACCTGACGCTTTCAAGGAAGGTAATATGGCCAACATTTCCCCCACCATCAAAATCGACATTTCCATTAAAAACGACATCGTCGAAGAAATCATCATTGGCGCTGCTTGCACTCCTCAGGAAATCGCCGCATATAAAGCCCTCTTCCAGGAATATAGGGATATCTTCGCCTGGTCATACACAGAAATGCCGGGCCTTGACCCATCTATTGTCGAGCATCGTATCGACACCTGGCCTGACATCACACCCATTCACCAGAAACAACGACCGCTACACCCATCCAAGGCCGCGGCTATCAAAGCCGAAATTGACAAATTACGTATGGCCGGATTTATTTATCCCATCGCTTACACTTCATGGGTTTCCAACCCTGTACCCGTCGACAAAAAACAGGGTACCATCCGCGTTTGCACAGACTTTCACAATCTCAATAACGCATGTCCAAAAGACAATTTTCCAACGCCTTTCATCGATCAAATCATCGACGACTACGCCGGCCACGAGGCTCTCTCCTTTATGGATGGATTCTCTAGCTATAACCAAATTCAAATCCACCCAGCCGATCAGTACAAAACCGCATTCATTACCCCGTGGGGTACTTTTGCATACCGTGTCATGCCCTTCGGCCTAAAAAACGCTGGCGCAACTTTCCAGCGGGCCATGGCATACATATTTCATGATCTGGCTGCAATCATCCTCGCCTACTTGGATGACCTCACAGCTCGATCCAAGAAACACACCCAACATCTCGATGATTTATGAATCATCTTTCAATGGTGTCGTCAATACAACATCCGCTTGAAACCTCTCAAGTGTGTGTTTTGCGTCACCGCAGGGCGCCTCCTCGGTTTTATCGTTTCCCAAAGCGGTATTACCGTGGACCCCCTCAAAGTCAAAGCTATCACCGAAATTCCACCTCCTCGAAATTTACGGCAACTTCAGAGTCTTCAGGGCAAAGCTAACTTCCTTCGACGCTTTGTCCCAGATTATGCCATACGCACACATGGTTTCCTTCGCTTACTACGTCACGACATCCCCTTTCACTGGGACGACTACACCCAACAGTCCTTTGACGATCTGAAAGCAGCGCTTTCAAATGCACTTTTGATTAGTGCACCTGACTATAATCGAGACTACATCCTCTACGTATCAGCATCAGCTGTATCAGTAGTCAGTGTCCTCGTCCAGCTCGGAGATGACAATCGTGAACATGTCATTTACTACGTTAGTAAGAACCTCTCGGGACCACCCTTGAAGTACAAACACGAAGAGAAACTTGCTCTTGCAGTTGTCCTCGCAGTCCAGAAACTGCGCCATTACATTCTGCTTCGCACCACGAAGGTCGTCGCAGATTCCAACCCTATGCAATACTTTCTCAGTCGTCGACAAGTCAACGGAAAATTCACTCATTGGATCATTATCCTTCAGGAGTATGACCTCGAGTTATCAACACCTAAGAGTAAGAAGGCCCTCGTTCTCGCTGAACTCGTTATGGCCCTTCCCTCTGACACCACCAGTCCCCCCGTCAACACCGACTTTCCTGACGAACATCTCTTTTACATCACCTCAGATGATCCTTGGTATGGAGACCTCCTCATCTACCTACGAACTCAAAAGTTCGGTAACCATCTATCACGAGATGATCATCGACGTATTCTCCATCAGGCCCCCGCTATCTCCTCATCGGAGACATTCTATATCGGCGGGGCGTCGACACCATTCTTTGTCATTGCCTGACTATTGACGAGGCCGACAGAGTCTTAAATGACTGCCACAACGGCACATGTGGGGGCCATCTTTCAGGTATCTCCATGGCTCAGAAGATTATCCGAGCTGGTTACTTTTGGCCTACCTTGTTCCACGACTGCATTCACGCCATGAAACGTTGTGAGCAATGTCAGCTCTATGCCAATAAAGCCTGAGCTCCCCCCGCTCTTCTTCACCTTGTCATTACGGCCGACCCCTTTTGTAAATGGGGCATCAACTTTATGACTTGTAATCCCCCCTCCAACACTGGTCACAAATACATTGTTGTCGCCGTTGATTACTTCACCAAATGGGCCGAAGCTATGCCCACTTTCAACAACACTGCTGACACTGCAGCGCACTTCTTCTTTAACCACGTCATATCCCGTTTTGGAGTACCACTCCAACTTGTTTCTGACCATGGGAAACACTTCGAGAATGAGATCTTCGTCGAACTGTCATCTCGGTTAGGCTTCTCTCACGAGTTTGCCTCACCATATTACCCTCAGTCAAACGGACAGGTCGAGGCAGTGAACAAAGTCCTCAAGACCATGTTACAGCGTACGGTTAATAAACATAAAACCAATTGGCATCATATGTTATTTTCCACGCTATGGGATTATCACATGGCAGTAAAGACCGCTACAGGTTTCACGCCATTTCATTTAGTCCATGGGGTCGAGGCAACTCTTCCCATCGAGTGTGAAATTCCCACCCTTCGCACCGCAATTGAGCTATTACTTGACACTGCTCCAATGGAGCAGCGCTTGCTGAACTTGGAGTCACTGGATGAAGATCGCCGATCTTCATTACAGAACAATGAGGCAGCTAAAAAAGGATCCAAAGCTACCTTTGATCACCATGTCAACCTTCAATGATTCTGCGAAGGTGACCTTGTCCTAGCCTATGATATCGCTCATGATACCTTTGGCCATGGCAAATTTGAATCACTTTGGCATGGCCCTTACAACATCTGACATTGCCTCACCAAAGGCACATACATCCTGGCCTCCCCCGAAGGCCTCTCGCTCAAGGAACCTGTCAATGGGTTATACCTCAAGAAATTTTATTCTTAGAAGTAGTCATTCTACTTTAGGTTATTTTTTCTTGTTTAGTGTTTTTAATCTTTTTTCTCCTACCCTCTCGTCTAAACTATCCGTTGTGTTATTGTCAGATGCTTCCTCCACCAGCTTACCACATCAGTTACGCACTTTGCTTCTGAGAGTCGCGTTCCCCTTTTGTCGACCGCAACACATTTTTTCCAGAAGGGCGACAGTATCTTGATTCTCATTCTCCATTTAATGAGAGATCTCAGACGGCACAGGGTGAAACACCATTGCTCCCTGCTGTTGTTGGCCCTCATAACATTCGACACCAACACTTTCTCATGTTATGGTGGGTCTTACTTTGCGACTATTGCAGTTCTTTTTATCATTTTTCAAAGACCTCTGAATCGGGTAGGGCTATCACAGCCCACATCATCGTCGCTGCTTATTACTACGATCATTGCCTATTATTCAGAGTATATTCCTTTGCAGAATTGTCTTCTGCCTTTTTACCGCCCCCAAGGGCGCTGGAGTTATCTAGACCAACACTTCCGTCATCTTTTGTCAGAGTTGCATAACACGAGCATGGGGCATGCTCGCCTCATTTGTACACAGTAGTATATTGTTACACACCTTATGGAAGGTCGGGTTCTACTGGTTCCTTTCTTCTCCACAGGATTGCTCGACACGGTCCCACTATTGCTCTCTCTTACAAAAAAATTCTCAGTAGAAGAAACATTGATGGATTTCGGCTATACGTATGCTCCTAACCTCATCCATCAGGGGGCATCTGTTATCACTGAAATTTCGTCCACACATGGCGACAAGAACTCAACATCATCAAACGGGAATGAAGTCATTCATGGCACTGAATTAATTTCACAGCATTACAAAAGGGTCAAAAACTATACAAAGTAACCAAAAATTGAAGGGCTCTTTACAGAAGTTGGGTGCACGCGCATATGCGCGGAACATGAACGTACAATGTGTGCATGCGTGCACGATGCACGACTGTTGGCGCAAAAACCCGCGCACCTGCTAAACGACGCATTTATGGAATTGGTCGGCCTCCCAACTACTTATGGATCAGCTCCCAAGCCGATTTGACTCCCAAATCTGAGCTGAATCCGCATGGTAGGCTGGTCAAAGACCTAATTAAGCCCTAAAGAGCCCCTTTTCACACCTCAAAGGAGTTACATAATCACCCAATGCTATGCTATAAAAAGCCATGAAGAAACATCATTTTCTCAAGGAATTTCATGTAATGTTATGCTACTTAGATTGTTTTAAGGACTCACTCCTTGGCAATAACACATTAGCACCATTTCATTGAGCCATTCACCTCTCCATTGAGTGAATGTGCTTGGAGTTCTTTCACCATCATTCTCATTTTCTTATTGCAAGGAGAGCAAGTTTGTGAGGACACAAGAGCCTTCCTTTGGAGGAAGAAGGGACTCATAGTCCCCTTTCTTCATTGTGCTTTGATTTCATCAATTGATCAGCCTAAAAACATTGGTGATATTGGTCTTTTTGTGTTTTTATTTCTTTATCCATATGCTCATAGTTTTAGTTTGTTTTAATTTAATTCTTTCTTATAGTTTTGTTGTTCTTTTCCTAACCCTTTCCTCTACAGCTGTCATGCTCAGCAAGACCCAACTGGGCATGTAAGCACCCTTTATTTGCTCACCAAGTGACGAATTGGGTGCAAACAATTAGCTTCATGATATCACTTATGTTGGATTTTTAGGTACCTTTTCAGGAGGCCTACTTCTTGACTTGAATCAACTAGGTGTGCTCCCGTTTGTTCGATCAACTGACTGTATGGTTTTCTCCCCCTTCTTTTCTCCTCATTGGCTGATTTATTAATGATCTTCAGTGGTTTGTTTTTGACGCCGAATCCACCCGATGAGATAGATAAGGTCCCAAGGCCTATTTCCATCCCACCATTGTCCTGTGAGTTCTCCTGTATATATGATATCTTCTCTGTATTTTCAGCTTTTGCTTCCTTTTCTCCATGATCTTGATTTCGGGATTTTGGTTGTTTTCAATCTGTTCCATTTCTATCTCATACCCTCTCGTGTCTTGGTTGTCTGTGGTTTGGTTCTCCTGAGATTTCCTTTCTAGTTATCTTTCTCCCGTCTCTAGTGATTTTCCATGGTGACCTGGTATTTTTTTTTTCCCCTTAATGTTTTATGTGGATATCAGTCTATAGGGGTAGTCAATTTACTGCTTTCTTGCTTCTTTGGTTCTTCCCTGGTTTGGTATTTTCTCTTAGGGGATATCTCCTCTAGGAATTTGAATTTATTTTTGTCAGTTCCTCCCTCCTTGGTTGTCTGGACTCCCTTTCTTCTCAGTCCCCTCTACTTTAATTATATTTTTGTGAATCATTTTGCATCTGTATCCTCTAGCTACTTGGCGTCGTTTTGTTTTATATTCAACAGTAAATCACGAAATAGGTGACCATGAGCATGGAATTTCCCACATATGAAGGGGATGTGTTCATATTCCACCACCTGGGTCCATTCATTGTCCTGATAGGTTATTTTTAATGCATCTGAGGGAGATCCTTCTACATTCATATAAACATAGATCTTGGCATACAAGGTGTATTTGGAAATTTTTGTGATATCCTATATTTTGATGAATGATCCCAGAGTATTACCTATGCCTTCCAATGTTTCCATCTCCCAAAATTCTTGTGGTAATGAGTATAGCCTGACCTAGACCAATGCAGCTGTGAAATATTCTTTCTTTGGGGAAAACCTCTTCATCCAGTAGCAAAGGTGAAGATCGACTGAATTGAAAAAATATGTCCATTCATCAAACACCTTGTTTTTGTCTGTAGGATTGGAAAAGATGGTTGTAAAGAAACCTTTAGATCCTAACTTTAGATCTACTTTCCATTTTATTTTCCATTTGGATCTCACCCACCTCATGAGGGATTTTTTAGATGGCCATATCCTCATGAATTTTCCTATTATAGTGCGGTCCTTCATATTTTGTATGTAGTTTCAAATATTATATGAGGTCACTTCATACCTTGGAGTTTCATATGTGCGTGCATGACAACCGTTCACCTTAGTTTTGTTAGATCCAAGAGTTTGATGCTTTATAGTCTTGTCCATGACGTCCTTTCCTACAAACCCCATTTCCGTGTCATCTGGTCGCTTTTGTGCTTTCCCCAACACCACGTCGTTGAATGTCAGCTGATTTTGCTGACTTTTGTCTCGGGATTGACCCGAGGACTTTGGCCTTCCTGAAGAGACCACCCTTGTCACCACCATTTTCGATCCACTAAAACCCAATCTCAAAACCCTGCAACCTAACCTACCTCGCTCTCCATCTCTCCCAGGTTCTGACCATCCCATTTAGAATTTTAACTTGGTTTCAAAAGGAAATTCAATTTTTTTCCCAAGTATGAGATTCCCTCTCATATTTTCTTGGTTGTTGCAAAAATAGGCATCAATATTTATTATGGATTTTAGTATCACCATACTGAAGACCACTTTTTCCTACAATAATTCCATCCTACATTCATCCATATAGATCGTTAGTATTTCCTGTGAAATATAATTTTATTGCAATAGCAACAAAAGTTCATAAAGTGTTGTTCTCAGAATTGTTCATGCTTTACAATTCAATCACTTCTATCATTCTGTTTATTAATAGCAGTGAACTTTTCATTCCCTGCACATGTATTATCAATAACTAATATTTTCCTTCTCTATCCATCATTACGTTGTTTCCTTATCATAGATTTCATGTAGTCCATTTTCATGTGACTACTTAACTTGCAACTGTCTTGTTGCACTATCTAACAGCCCCTGAAATGTTCTCAACTTCATGACTTAGTATTAAGAACAACATTTCAGTTGTTAGCATATGAATTTTCATAAAATATAATCTATGCATGTATTCACTAAAATGCATTCAATAATGCCTTCGAACATGCACAATTCTATCCTATGATGCATGTGTGAAAATTTACCACTTTCACACTGTCATGATTTATTCATGAATACTATTCAATGCACCCTTGCATTGATTTCACAATTCCATTTATCTAAGTCATCCATCCCACCATGGTAATTTATAAGGTCTTTCCAATGCCTTGACACATCATCCATACACTTCCTATTGCTTGCTCAATCATTTGAATGCCTTCCTTTTTGACCTAAACACTACACCAAGAATATAGTTCTATGGTGTTCTTTAATGTTAGCAAAAAGGTTGCAGTCCAAACATTAGTTATAAGTAGGAAGTTCATTGGATACTTGTGTGACACTATAGCCTAACCAACCATGTCATGGTCTCATACATGATTAGATTTACTAGCATTTATCTCTATAATAGTCTCATACCCCTTTCTTGCTTTGGTTATTAACTTATAGCCAACAAAAATAACGACATGTTATTATGCAACATAAATGCATTCAAAATCTAAATATCTTTGTAGTTAATAGAGTCCCTTGGCCTTTACCATACCACATGGTAAATCACTCCAATGAATGTAGTCACAATCACGTACTAAAATCATTTCATAAAATAAACCATAGCTGAGGAAATTCTTACCTAATTCCCTTCAGAAATTTATGCATCATAAACACATAAAATCCATACCTGCATAGTTACCATTAAATAAATTTGATGTTACCTAATTAGTTGGTAACAACAAGAGTTCCCATGCCTCCTTTATTAGTCTTATAATTGACACTTCAACTTTTTGTTGCTTCCTTCCATATGCAACAACATCATTAGCATCACTTGCAATCATGCAATAAATCTCTCTTTCTTGGCACAACAACCATTATTAGCAACTTTCATATATATATATATATATATATATATATATATATATATATGACAATAGACTACTTCTAGTCTTCAACATGTTATACATATATATTAACAAATCTACATTCATAAATGCATATCTATATGTACTTGAAGATATCCTTAGCTTGCTCATAAATGCATATGCATTCCCATTTCATGTGCTATGTATGGCTGTCCAACAGGCCATAACATAATTGCTGCTACAACAATTGCAAAAACTTATTTCTTCATGTACCACTTTATTTTTGTTGTTTCTGGCTGTCCTCAAGCCTCACTGAATTCTTGTATCCTCTTGCGCTCTTACAAAAATCATTATGCATGTTTTTTTCTCTATGCTGAGCACCCTTTTCCAGCAAAAACACACTTGATTACTTAACAATTTCAACCACATATTATGCTGATATTAACGTTCAACATTCATCATTTTCTGGATATTCAACATCCAATTACTTTATCGAACCAACTAATTCCTCTTTCTCTGTTTGAGCACTTTAGCTCTTGTGGTTTCTTGAACCATTATTTTCTCCTTTCTTAACCCATTTGGGTCTCAACTTGACTTCCTTGTTCAATTTCTAGCATACTATAATGTTACACAAATTTCCCCTTTTCAATTTCTTGGATATTAACTAGACATAGTTAACATTGCTTTTGCTTGCCATCATAAACTCTAGTGATACTTCCAATCTCCTAGAATATCACCAAAAACTATTTTCCACTTGAGATGGGTTCTTTCAAGTAGCCTCTCTTCTGCATACCAAGTCACAAAGAACCATTTTATTCCTTGTGGTTCCTTATTGATTTCCTTTCAGGAACTTCATTTCCCTGTTTATGTTCCTCTTCACTTGATGTTTCCATGCTACTTGGAAATACCTTCAACACTTTTGGAATGCATCAAAAATCCTCTTCTATTGTTGTCATCTCTCATGGAGTGTTTTCATGCATCCTTATTAGCTTGACATACACCTCATGATTTATTCTTCCATTATCTTAAGATGTTCAAGGATCTGACTCCATCCTAGAATCTTTCTTCCCTTTATGGAAAAACCCTTGTTTGAAACCTCACTACATTCTCCTGGAGCCAATATGTACATAATGAATTGCTTATGAATCAATTGGTACTCTTGAGCATACATGTATTCTTTATTACTTCACCCTTGTAGTTCTATATTTCATACCATGCTTCCATTGCACTACTCTAATAACAATAAGGGAAGCATTACTTCATAGTTGCATAACTAATCCTTGGAGATGATGCACCTTATCTCCATGTATGCATTGAGTCTCTCTTTCTCTGAATACCATCATTATTAGAATCAATAATTTTAGAATATATCTGACCATAATGTATTTATTTATATATACATTGGAATCCTTTAGGGTAAATGAAATTTCATTACTTCAACCAATACATACCTTACTTTTCAATCCCAATTCCACTCTAATTAGCATTAATGAATTTATTGTAGTAATTTCCTTCACATATAAATTCTATCTTCTTGGCTTCTCAAACCTTCATGGCTGCACTAAAATTCATATCTCAACATTATTCATCCCTGGATTTTGTTCATCATGAGGGTATCCTTGACATATCACTCTTTCCCTTAATGTCTCTGCTCATATTTAACCAAAGTTCAAACCCTTTTATATTTTACCCAATCCACCTTTCCTGAATTCGTGCTTTGTATTTCCATGTGAATCTATTGTACATGAATTATCATGTACTATAGATAACTTTCCTACCTAACATACACATATGATATGCACTAGTGTCATCTAGAATTATTCCCTCAAACAATATTTTCATTCGGGGTCTTCCTTATTGTTCATTGAACCCAAATATCTTATCCAACAACCTCTTGAAGAAACCAAATGCTCTTTCAGAAAAAAAATATATGTTATGTTGTCTCCTATGTGTAGACATCACTTGCATTTGCTTTGTTCTATTTGTAACAAACAACATTGGTTAGCTATAAGCACAAAATATGCAATTCTAGAACATAGGAATACTTTTGTCCTTTTCTAAGATCACCAAAAAATCTCTTCCTGAATTCTTAGAAATTATGTTTCTCAAATCACAGTTATGGGTGATTACATGGACTCCTCTATCCAAGAAATTTACAATGACTTATTTCTTATTCAATTCTAAGTTTTAAGCAGAAAGTTATGGTCATTTGAATATTACACATTTTCTCATTTAACACATCCTTCAACCAGGTGCAATCATTTATCTATGCCTATGCATATTTTCACCTATTGGAGTTTTAGTAGGAGCTCAATTGGGTTCCCTCATGACCGTACTTTAGACATTCTATCCAAGTTTCACCTTCATATAAGCTCCATGCTACTAGATATAGCCTGCTAAATTTTAAGGTCAAATTATCTTTTTAGCCTTGAATGCTACATATGACTTCTACCTCTTCCTGTGCATTGTTGTGTGCCCAGATTTATATTTTGACTCCACGCTTGTATTCTATGTCTCAATATATTTCTGTATATTGATCTTGTGCCCCAATCCGATTCTAGAGAAGGAAGTTATGGCGCTCATAAGTTAATTGGGTCTCCAAATTTACCTTGCACTATTTGGCATGTAATTTCCTCATACTAGCTCTGTTTGACGAATTGTTTACATCGTTAAAAATCTCTCTTCGAGATATTTCATTTAATTTGCAGAGACATAGTGTACCTTTTAACGCTCAATGTTTTGTGGTTTTTGAGTAGCTGAAAACACCGTTTACGCCTCTGAAAATGGACTTCAAGTTGAACACCTGGAAAAATACCAATTTTATGGCATTTTTTCACTATTAAATTCAAAATATGATTATCTTACACTGAATGGAATGGTGACGTGGCACCCAAGTCCACCTATCACCTCCACCTTCTTCTTCTTCCACCTTATCTCTATAGGAATGCATATTATATATTTCGGGCCCCACTGCCCTTGGTTTCCTACGTGGAACATTTTTATTGGGTTGTGGGAATGGATGGGCCCTATATTTCACCCATTTACCTCAACACATGAATTTTCATGTTGATATAATCTAATGACAAAGGTTTGGGAGGTGTCGGCAGTGATCGATGGTCCTTGTCGTGTCACGACCCCCCTTGTCCCAATGAACATTAACACATGGGGGAGTGGCTATGAAACCTAACCATGATTTCATCCCTGGTGACATATCACACATAAGTTCCTTGTGTCCCCCCTTCCTATGTTTATGCTAACCACATAGGACCCCCTCGTGACACGGTTCTATGGGCCTGGCTCATGGTTTTGCCCAACAGGTGAACACCCTACCATGGTTCCACGTCGAACACCACCATGTACCTATTGTATTGTCACCTTCCATCATGCACCTTCCACCATGGTAGTACACTTCATCATGCTACAACTTTAGCTGACACATGGTCCCCACGTCATGCTGACGTCAACGTACGAGAAAATTCCCAATTTTTCCAGTTTCTCCTATTTTCGAAATTTTCCAAAATGCTCCAAAATTCCCAATTCATAATTATCTTTACCTCCACCATTGAATCTATTCAATCAAATCAATATGTCCATTTCCTACCTTATGCAAGTCAAATTTATCTCTACACATGAAATTCAAACTTCCCACGTCGAATTTCTCGACGAATTTAACTGTAAAAATTTGGGGCCTTTGCTTAATTCTGCCTCAATTCATAATTTACTCCTCCAGTTCCATTGAAAACCTATAATAATATTTCTTACAACCAAATCACCCATGTAGACAACATAATACATCCACACATGGTTGATTAACCATTATGGGTGTGAGTTCCTCTTCAATTCCTTTCGCGAATTGGGGATTTTTACCAATTTTTCCATGAATGCCTCTGTTATCTAGAAATTCGACCATCTACACGCCTGCATTTTCTCAGGTTACAATTAATATTTGGGGATTTTCAATCCCTGACTAAATCCTATCAAATTATTTGTGAAATTTTTCCCAATTTCACTGCTGTAATTTTGACAAATTGTAGACATCCCCTTCTGACATTTTATCAAACAGATTTCCTGCATACTCTACAAACTCCCATTCCACGTTCTATTAATTGGCCCATGCAGGCTCAATGTTGAAAACTGGAGCTATGATACCACTTTGTAACATCCCCAACTCCCTGTTGGGCAATTCCACACAAAATTTCCAAACTTTGATACTGATTTAATTCACAAAAATGCTTTGTATATGGATAGAACTATGCATAATCATAACGAACAAGAATAAACAATATTATACAGGAAAACCCATGCAAAAAATGCATATATAATTACACAACACATAAATCACACACACAATAGAAACTTATCTTTGGTAAAACAACACCAACTGCGTGCAGACCTCATACTTTCCTCCTAGCCCTAGGATATACTGCTCATAAGCTCAACAAGAGGTCAACCCCAATCTGGGGCTTAAAATCCACATAGGAAAAGGAATCCTGAACCAGGATAAGGTTTCTCAGACAACAGAAAAACTCATACTCAGGTGCCAACTCTAGCAGACAACCTACAATCCCTCATTACCCACATGCCTATCCCACCCTAGGAAGTGTGCCCCATCTCTACTCAACAACGCTTTTACTTCCCTCCTTCTCGAGATTTAGTAACAGGCCAGACAGGAAGTCTCAAAGCCCTGTATCTGCATCTTGGCACCTTGGTAATCGATTCCCAACAGTTCTCTCTCCTGGAGAGAATTCTCATGGGCATGACAACCCGCCTCTTCAGTCTAGTTCTCGGGTTACTAGTTTCCCATATCTTCAAATATTTCGATGGTACAGGTACATGTATAGGTGATGGCATCATGAAAGTACAAATGACACCAGAATGGTGAGGTGAGAATAATGGCATAATCATGAAGAATAATAGAGGAATGAGGGAAAATGAGCTAAATACCCTCAATTATATTTGCATGTTCCCAACTTGACACTTGTCATGTTGGGAACTAGCTTGGGCCCACACGGGGTACGTTTCTCCCCTTTAGAACTTAGGGACTTATTATA
>ML778741.1:341286-368344 GCA_009831015.1 Picea engelmannii
TGGCCTAAAGCCGACATAATTAAAATAACATTACTAATCTAAATTACAACTAATGGCCTAAAGCCGACATAAATAAAATAGCATTACTAATCTAATATGCCCCAATTAAGGGGTAATGAGCCAATATTAGGGCTTAACACATGGGTCCTCTAATATTTTTCAATATCAAAGGTAGGTGGCCTGCCAATCAAGGGTTGAAAATGAGTATGTTTGGGAATCTCCCACTTCACTAAAATACACTAGTTGGTTTGGTTGGTTTTCCTTATTATTGGGGTTATAATTAGGATGGGTAGGTAACTATGATGACCATTTTGGTTGTTGATTAGTGTTCTATGGTGGAACCAATAAAGGTTAGTTCTATTGAAGTGACCAACCCTGTTGTGGTCTAAAATATTGTTGTTGATTTGGCCATTGAGTAACTTGGGTTAAATGTGATTGTTGTCCATAGGTCATTGAATAAGGCCATGGTGTTGAAAAAGGCACTTTCCATGGTTTTTGACTACAAGTATATTAAGGTGGATAACGATATGTTGTTGGATATTGAGTAGGCCAAGATGAATTCAAATATTGAGGATCATAATGTGTACCTAGAAACTAATCTTGTGGTTGCATGAATCCTCTTTGATTAATGAAACATACTTGTTCAATGTTCTTATTTACACCTCGATATACTAATTTTAAACTTGGAAACTATGGAAAATTGTTGGTGCCATTATTTTTAGTGTAGATGCTACAAACTTTCACAATAGTAAGTGGATGTTTGTTACAAGCATGCTTCTTGATGCACCTTGGAAAACAAATGGCCAAGGTTTTTTTTGCATATATTCTTGTTTCTTCTTCAATTAAAGGGTGTCTAACTACATAGATAATGAGTTCAATATGTCCATTTTCATATCCTCAATCAGGGTTCCAATTTCAACTTTGGTGACCCTAGTGGTGGTATTTGAGAGTAAGGGTGTATCATTCATATTTCCTCTATAATTTCTCATGTTTTCCCTTGAATAAGTTTTGAAAAGGTCTCATATTTACTCATAAGTCCATTAATATACATCACCAACAAAAATAAAATTTAATGCCTCCATCAATTCTTCTTGTACCCTTTGAGTAATACCATCTTGAATGATTCATCATCAAGTCTACAATCAATAAAACATTTATAACTAAACTAAAATATTTATACATAATCCTATAGATATTCGTCAAACCATTGAGTCATACAAAATATTTCATCCCCTATTTCTTGTTCTTTACTATAATATCTAAGATCTCCATCCTCTCTTCCCATTTATTTATGTTGCCTCCCCTCAACCCATAAATCATCGCAATACAACATCCTTTAAGGCCGAAAGAAACAATCATAACTTCTGAGAATTAGTCTTATATTCATACATTTGGAATAAAACTTCAAATTCAAATAAGGTGTATAGATCCTCTATTGTAATTCCATAAAAATGTGGGAGGACAAAAAGATTACTATTTTTCATTTTAGTGTCCTCATTAGTCTCCCTAATGGAAAAATGATATTCCTCCACTTTTTCTTCATTTCCATACCTATCATTCTCATGTCCATCTCCCATAGTAAATAGAGTATCAAGTCCCTAGTTAGTGTGAGCACGCTTTGTTTCAATGTTATCAAAACCAAAAATATAAGTGTATGGTTCAGTTTAGTGGACCTTGACCTCATTTTCATCTTTTAGATTATAGGTTGTAAGGTACCAGATCTATTATAATAACTAGAAAAAAAAATATTGCAAAGAATAATAGTAGAACAACACAATAGATGAAACCAGAACACCAAAATAATATATTTATTGATAGGAAACAATGTTCACTTGCCTCTTTGAGGGGGAAACCTCCAGCAGAGTAGTAATTTATTACAATAATTGCTAGTAGGAAAACCCCCCCTTTAACTACACCAGGGTTCAAGATGTAGACAAAGCGAATAACCATCTAAAAGCTAATCAATTCTCTATACTACTCCAAACATACCAAAACTAATGTAAAGAAAGAAAATGAGAAGAGATCGGGTAACTATACCTTTGATCCCATGTCTGGTGATGACCTCCTCAATCTTGGAAGTTCCATTGACTCCACATCTCCTCCCAAGGTTGACCTACATCTAAAGATAGGAAAACAAAGAACTACAAGCATGCTATTTGATCCATAAGTTAGGGTTAGATGTTAAAATTCTAAGTATAAATCAATAAAAATAATCAAGACACCATTATTTGGGACACAAAAATGTAATTGTTTTATTCATCATAACGTAGACACCACAACATTCATATCATATACATAATCACGCCCGAGAAACATATTGAAATCTAACGGGCCTTGCACCACTATAACATCGACGAGGACAATATTCCCACCTAACGAGATAGGTAATTGAGGAAGAACCCCCAAATATTCACTAGGATGTCTGTCAAAAGCCAACAACTCATGCGAAGCAGACACAAGCTCAGGAGAACCCAAATCTTTCCAAGATGAGGAGGACAAAATAATTATGGAGGCTCCTTCATCTACAATACATCGGTAAATTTTATTTGAATTAAATTCAACCCTTATTTGAAAGGGTTCAGAAGAAGGAATACAAGGCTCAACAAGGTCATTCCAATCAAAGGAAACCATCCTAGGGATTGGAGGGGGTGTGCTCAAAGTGAGAGGAATGCCCCCTTGTTCTGAAAGTACTGAACTAGAAATGATAAAAACATAGTCAATAAACACATCACTCCCCAGGAGAAGAGTGGGATCAGATGAAGATTTCATCGGCGTGACCACTTTGGTAGACTTGACACTCTCCAAGAGAAGAGAGGGATCAATCGAAGACTGCATTGGCGTGATCACTTTCTCAACCACTGGATGAATAGACTACGAGACAACATGGTCTATAGGAACGTCACCCCCCAAAAGAGGAGTGGGATCAACCGAAGTTTGCATCAACACGACCACTTTCTCAACCACTGGTTGAATAGGTTGTGAGGAAACCTTATAAGACTCAGAATCAAAAGAGCTTGCAGACAGGGACCACAATCGTAGTACCTCTAGAAGGCTAGGGAATAAATGAGTAAGGTGATCTCCCTTACAAAGATTACAAGGGAACTTAGGCTTATGCCTATCTGTCTAGGTTTCTCAGCAGAATCAATGCCCCTAACATGAATAGCAGTGGTTGGTTACACATCTCCAACATGACTTGCATAGGTTGGTGATGGGTCGATAACATGACTCCTCACAAAGATTACATACCTATTGCCAGTATGACTAGAAGTGACTGGAATCCCTTCCCGCCCCAAGTATGACTTGCAGAGGCTGGGTGCTTTCCCTCAACATGACTCGTAGAGGTTGTTGACCTAGCTCCAACATGACTAGTAGAGGTTGGTGATTGAACTCCAGTATGACTTGCAGGGACTAGGTTCATGCCCCCAACATGACTTGTAGAGGCTGGGTGCTGGTATTCAACATGAATAGAAGAGGTTGAGGACCCATCTCCAACTTGACTTGCATAGGTTGGCGATTTATTCCTCTTATTATTCCTCTTTCTATTTAGTTTAGACTTTCGATTACTAGTATCTATACTTTCACCGGAGAAGGTAGAAGGAGGAGGAGAATACTTCATTGACGAAGGAACATCAACATGATGCCCATGAAATAAAGTTCTTAATTGAGAAGCGTCAAGATTATTCTGGACATTTGGAATGGTACCCAACCAAACTGGTAGTCCCACATTCAACCCAGGAATGTACAAAGTGGCCATCAAAGGGACACCAACGTTTACGAAAAAAGGAAAAGCACAAGAATCCCCTTTTGAAGGGGTTCCTTAGTTGGTATCATAGGGAACTTTAGCTGTGAAGATATTATGCATAGTTTCTCCCCTTGCTGTATCGTTCAAGTCCATAAAAGTCTCACACACTGACTCTAGAGAACGAGTGTTATAAAAAACAATGCCTATAAAGAGGCCTCCACGTTTCTAAGCGGAAGACCAAAAATTCCTCATGACCGACAGAGTGGGAGGTACACCACCTTAGGTTAGAGACCCAAATAAATTACTGACTAACTTGCTATGGAAAACTAAGGAGCACGGATCACCCACTAAAAGTTCCTAAAGGAAATTCAAGCACACGACTAACTAGTGGGAAGGACAATTACGAAAATCGATACTAGAGAAACTAACCGGTGTAAGTGCAACTCGAAGATGGAAGATCCCTCTAGGTATACTCTGTGAAGTGTGTTTCAACATCTGCCCTAGGTACCGCGGTATACCCCCATAGTCACCTGTGTAAGTCCTTAGAATATGAGCAACTAGGTTGCCAACTCTCAATCAATCACCAGGCGGGTATAGTCGATAGTCGAGAAGATCGTAATGAGTAGGATAACAAGTCTGAAGCCTATGAAGGGTATTGAAATAAAATGGTCCAGAATACAACAGAGGATCTTGAGCAGATTCGAGGTCCAAGAATATTCGTAGGAAAATTCAGTCGGTATTATTCCCGAGAAAGACCCTCAATATATGTTCCCCACTATGTTCAGTTCGGCTTTGGAGGGGTTATCTCTGTTGCCTTTCCTCACAATACCTCTTGTTTATCCCCTATGTTAGAGGGGGGTATTGACTAAATTTTATGACACTGGACTTAAGAACTCCTTAACTCAGAATCCAATGTTTGATTTAACGACCTTGAAGAGTTTCCTCTCCAAACCTAATTCAAGGCCCTAAAACCCTAAACTAGTTTGTGAACCTTACAAACATAAAAGTCTAGTGTATTTTAGATTAAGCGTTCTTTTTAAAGGCTTGATTTAATCACAAGGGGTGAGGTAGTGCAGCTGATGTTGTTAAGACTCTTGCAAAAAATGAAAATTATAAGAACACCGACAAAGAAGGATTATCTTTCATATTTTTCTTTTGAAATGTGTTCAAGATGAGAATAAAACACAACACTATGCTAATTTATTTTTCTTTTTCAAATAACAATGCAAAGCAAATGCAAAGAAATAAAGAGACCTAACAAACCAAGTTTTTTTTTTTATATATTTTCTTCCAATCAAAGAAGAACTAACACAATATGCTAAAAGAAACTGATGAATACACAATTTCAAAATGCAACTCATTTTTCTTAAAATTCAAGCTAAAAATAAGATAAAAATGCTAGGAAACACAAGAAGATTAAGGAAATAAGTAAAATGAAACCTATACCCAATCTATGGCCATAAAAAAAGACTCTGGAATGATCCAAGAAATCCTTGAGAAGTGTGAACTTCAATTAGGAAAGAGGACAACTCCCTCTTTTCAAAATTTTTCCTGAAATAGAGACGCGGGATGTTGCATTAGCAACCTGTGTATGTACGCGGGGTGTTTACTGAGAAGAGTGCATATGTACATGAGATGATCCAATACAGGGCACGTGCACCTCTGTATCTTTCCCAAAAGGAAAAGATCATGTAGTCTTACAGGGTAGGGACAACTGGTATTGCACCCTGAAGGTGACCAGAATCCCTTGATAGACTCAGAAAACTTGAAACTAACTTGAAAGGAAAACAAAATAATCAAACAACCCAAAATCCCCTAAAAACCCTAGAGGCTTCCCTAGTATGGTCGCCAGTTCTGCTAGCGTGAAAACCCCCCTTTAACTACACCAGGGTTCAAGATGTAGACAGAGCGAATAACCATCTAAAAGATAATAAATTCTCCATAATACCCCAAACATACCAAAACTAATGTAAAGAAAGAAAATGAGAAGAGATCGGGTAATTATTCCTTTGATCCCATGTCTGGTGATGATCTCCTCAAGCTTGTAAGTTCCACTCACTGCACGTCTCCTCCCAAGGCTGACCTACATCCAAATATAATAAAACAAAGAACTACAAGCATGCTATTCTATCCATAAGTTAGGGTTAGATGTTAAAATGCTAAGTATAAATCAATAAAAATATTCAAGACACCATCATTTGGGATAGAAAAATGTAATTCTTTTATTCATCATACAAAGATTATACCTTACAATCTGAGTCGGCCACCATTCCGCGAACCTGGTTTGGGCTCCTCTTTACCATGCTCCAAGTGAACCTTGCATGAACTTCTTCTCTCAACCTTCTGATCACTTCTATGGAAGGGAATGGGTTAAATGGATGAAGAAGGGGTTGATGAGGGAATGTTGAGGCAATATCTCACAAAAAGCAGCAATATCTTGGGCAAGGAGGGGAAGTGAAATTGGGAAAAGTTTCACTGTCCTTATGCTTAGATTGGAAAGAGACCCCAACACCTCCTTTTGTATGACAAAAGGATGGTTAATCGGTTGGGTGACGGGCTATAGTAGGTGGATTAGTTGGGAAACTTCCAATAGCCCGTAAATTTCAATGAATTCCTTGCAAATTTTTCAAGTATACGTAGGTTGTAATGGTGCATCATGCGTATGTACACGAGATTTAATGGTGCAACAAGCATATGTACGCGAGATGTAATGGTGCATGGCATGTACATCTTCCAAAAAATGGTTTTTTAAGAACAACTTCTCAGCAGTGCTTTGGAAAAATATGCAAGTAAGAGGGCCAAGGCCATGTATGCATGGGTAGGGAAATTTAGGTCTATAACAATAATTCTCAAGAAAAACTATCCAATACCTCCTACTCTTATTTATACTAATTGTATCTTCTAAAGAAACTTTTGGAGGAAGATCTTTCTAGAAGCAAAAGCTTATATTATGTCTTCTTACTGCATTGACTTATTCTCCTTTATTTAATAGGCCTTATTAACTAATGTCAACCTTTATTACATATTTACATATCATACTAACTAATGATCCATGAAGTGGGTTTAGGATCTGATCCTAACATGCCCTCTCCCTTCAAAAGCATCCTTGTCCTCAAGGATGAAGATGCATAAATTGTTGGAATATGGCCAATGGTTCCCAAGTCGCATCCTCTGGATATGTGTCATTGCACTTGATCAACACTTCCTTGATAGTTATTCCACACAACCAATGTTCCCATGAATTGATTACTTCTTATGGTTGGAGCCAAAGGCATCCTTATTCATATAATTCAAGAAGGATGGTTTGGACCCTGCGATTCTATCCCACCACTTTCTTCAAACATGAAACATGCAAAACTGAATGGATTTTGGAAGTAGTTGTAAAGGCCAATTTGTAGGCCACTGAACCAATAAGCTTAATGATTTGATAGGGGCCATAAAATTTGGGTACCAACTTGTGATGTCCCTGGGATTTGAGAGATGTTTGTTTGTAAGGTTGGAGTCTGAGAAACACCTGATCACCTTCCTGAAAAACCCTTTTTGAATGATGTTGGTACACCTGTTGCTTCATGTGATTTTGAGCCATGTGGAGGTTATCCTTTAGAGCCACAAGGGTGGTTGTTAGACCTTGAAAATTGTATCAATATATTGGACCTTTGATGTGCCTATAATATAGGTAGCGACTGTAGGTGGTTGTTGGCCATACACCCTCTTCATATGGGGTCATTTTAATGGTCGTATGATATGAAGTATTGTAACACCATTATTCCAAGGGAAGCCATTGCACCCACTAGTGTTGTTTTTCAGAAGAAAAACATCGCAAGTAGGTTTCCAAACATTTGTTGACCACTTCTGTTTGGCCATCGGACTAGGGGCGATAGGCGGTGCTCATGTTCAATTGGGTTCCCTGTAATTTAAACAATTCTTTCCAAATCGTGTTGGTGAAATTTGGGTCACGATCAAAGACAATAGAGGTCGGCATGCCATGCAACTTGAAAATATGATCAAGGAAAACTTGTGATACTAGTGCTAGTGTGAAAGGGTGGGTTAATGCACAAAAATGAGCATACTTGGAGAGGCGATCAACCACCACCATGATGGATTAATTGTTCCCAGCTTTGGGGAGGCCCACTATAAAGTCCATGGAGATGTTTGTCCACATAAAAGTTGGAACGGGTAGGGGTTGTAGAGCTCCTTGAGAATTGAGGGTTTCACCTTTATTGTGTTGGAACACCTCACATTTGGTAACAAAATGAAGGATGTCTTTCTTCATTCCTTCCAAAAAAAAGAACGATGGGCATGAGCATAGTTCTTTTGGAATCCAGAGTGACCTGCAATATCAGATGAGTGAAAATCATTTAAGAGTCATGAATTGAGTATTGAATATGGCGACATAACTAGGCGATCCTTATACTTGAGAATATTTTCTTTACAAGTGTAGTTGGCGGGAGGATTAGGGTCCTCCTAAAGTCGATGAATTAGCCTGGACATAGTTAGATGTGTTAGCCACTCTTGTCAGACTTCCTCAATCCAATATAGAATAGGAAAGAATAAGGAAAAGAGGGATGCATCCTCCTCATGTTGTCTTGACAATGCATCCACCACGATATTTGATTTTCCCTTTTATATTTTATTTCATAATCATAACCCAACATTTTGGTCAGCCACTTGTTCTATTCAGGGGAGGACAACCACTGCTCTAAAAAATACTTCAGACTATGGTGATCTATTTTGATCTGAAAATGTCATCCCAAAGCATATGGACACCATGTGGGCATTGCATGGAGAATGACCATCATTTATTTTTCATACGTATATCTACCAAAATTATGGCCACTCAACTCCTGACTAGTAAATGCTAGAGGTCGACCATATTGTGTGAGAATTGTGCCAATACCAGTGCCAAAAGCATCCGATTCTACCACAATTTTTTTGTTGAATTTAGGAGCTGCTAAGACTGGAGTAGTGCACATGGCCTGCTTTAAATTTGTGAAGACTTACTCAGTGGCAGGGATCCAATGAAATGCATTCTTCTTGAGAATTTCGGTCAAGGGCTTAGGGAATTTTCCATAATGGTGGAAAATTTTCCTATAATATCCTATGAGACTGAGGAAACCCCATAGGCACTTTAAGGTCGGGGGTTGCGACCAGTCTTGCATATTTTGTCTCTTTTGGGGGTCCACACTTACCCCTTCTTGACCCACAATGTGTCCCAAGTATTCCACTTTGTTGGCCCCGAAGGAACCTTTGGTATTTTTGACAAACAATTGGTTGTCCTGTAGAAAATGAAGGACCTTTTCCACATGGGGAAGGTGGGTATCCCAAGTGCAGTTGTACATGAGGATGTCATCAAAGAAAAGCATGAAAAACTTCCGAAGGTAAGGTTTCAAGATTTTATTCATGAGATTTTGGAAGGTGAATGGGGCATTGCAAAGGCCAAAAGGCATGACCAATAATTCATAATGACCTTCATGAGTTCTAAAGGATGTCTTTGGAATATATTCCTCCTTCATCTAGATCTGGTGATAGCCAGAGTGAAGGTCTAATTTTGTGAAGAAAAAAGCACCCTAGAGTTCATCCAATAGATCATCAATGACATGAATGGGAAACTTATCCTTGATGGTTAGTTGATTCAGGGCACAAAAATCCGGACACATGCACCAAGCACCTTTTTTCATTAAAAACATCACTACTGGGGAAGAATATGGGCTAGTACTGGGCTAAATTACCCATGCCTCTAGTAGTTCTTGTACTATCTTTTATATTTCATTTTTTTGAGAAAATAGATACCTGTAGGGACGTACATTGGGGGGTTGAATTTTCATAAGGATAGGTATACTATGATCATGCTCACCCCTGGAGGGAGGTAAGTGTGTTGGAAGCTTGTACATTCACAATATTATTCACCATGCGAATTACATTGTTTACATTTCCTTTTATAGCATTCTCTATCTCCTAGGAACATTTTAGAGTAGGTATCTTCTATAAATCCCATTTATTATTTCTAACTAGCCATTTATTATATGTAACTACCATAGTGGGCCTTATTTAATACCATGGTGGACCTAGTCCACCTTACATTGAATGGCCTCCACTAATAATACATAACCCCATTCCCACTAATATTACCTCCCCAGGTATAATACACATTTGTTACCACATTATCAACTATTCCAGGAAGGGTTTCTTCAACAATGTGGGTTGCTAGAGTGGATTTCCTTTGTTCATTTGTTACCACTTATCCTAAAGTAGATGAAATATCAGGAATAAATATATTGAATTTGTTCCTCCTTCACTTCATACATGCTTATCATTATTATTATTATGTCAAAAACAACATGCAATGAAAGAGCATGATTGAATATTGAATCCCAATATAGTAGCTTCAACTATGTATTTTTAGGCCTTCTGCAAAGAAAAGGATCCTAAATTTGACATTATCTTGGATAATGGCACCAAAAAGTGATGAGCTACAACAATACTTGGGATTGATGGCCCAATATTTTCCATAACTTGTTTTAATTATCATCCTGGGTTCATAGACTTTCAATATGACTACATTGTATATGCAATTCTAGGCCCTTTTTAGTTGCTAGAGTATATTAAATGCTAACTATCGTATTTTTGGGGTTTTCTTCTTCTATTCTAATGCTTATGAAAATATATGAAGCAACTATGAAATCTAATTGAAATTGAAAGTAATTCCTAATTTTATTGAGCTCATTCAACCAACCACATTTTAATAATACTTGGTATTATAGAACTAACGCATGAGGTCACTCATTAATCTTAAAGAAGTAAAATGATTTGCAAGTATGAAATAAAATGTAATCCTTCCAAATTCATTCAACTGGGCGCAGTGCTATGCTACTTGACATTGCATATTTATTTGTTAGGTCACACTCTGATTGCATACAAAAACTAAAGTTGCAAGAAGAACATTACATGAATCAAAGTACAAGAATGAAATAAAAATATGCTAATGAAATAAAATAATGACTTATCCATAAGAAAAATAAACAATATATCCAAAATAAGTACCGCAAGAAAATACTTAAAAAACTAGGATAAGAACCGACAACAATAAGATCATCATGGCTACACACTGCGAAGTGGGTCCTTATTCCACAACGCCGGGTGATTCCTAAACTAACTCAATATCACATGAATGAACATAGTAACTAGAAACTAATTAGAGACAATGTATTATCAAAATGGTGAAGTGAAACCCCAATATTTATTCAACTATTTCTTTATACATTTCTAAAGATAGAGTTCTTGGGTGGTTTCCCATCTTTAGGAAAAGATAACGAAATCCCAAACTAAATTTTTTTCCCCATTTTCAAAGCTCCTCTTTTCAACAAAAAAACATAAAATAATCCCTTCTTCAAAAATAATGTTATAATCCAACAATATATCTTCATAACTACTTCATAAAAATTGTCGCATATCTTGGTTGTTGCTTGTTGGGATAAGCATTGACTATAGATGAGAATGAATATGGGAGCAGTGATGGTGTCTAAATACATCGTTGAATTGAAGCATGAGCACACTCCATGAGAGTGGAAAATATATCTTCCAATGATGATAGACCGATCACAAGGATTGTCTATAAAGGCTCTGATCATGGACCAAACCAACAATCTCATGTGGATTCGATTGCACCTTTCCATAAAATGAAGATTTGGGATCCTAAGTGGACATGGTCAACCATAAATTTATTCATCCATCGACCCAAAGAACTGGTCAACCCACTTAACCAACAAGGTGAGGTTTACAATGGAACTGCATGTTCCAACACCCCCTTGTAAACTCATCTTAGAGGAAAACAAATTTACATAGTTGTTCCCCCTGAATTTGTTTCGAATGAAAAAGTTGATCACAAGATGATACAACAACACTCATGAGGAATTATGATCACCATCAACACAGATCAAGGCCAAAAGGGTAGTCATCCATTGCAAATTGGTTGCAAAAATATGATGTCCAAACACGGTCCTAGTCAGTTAGTTGAATAGACAACAAGAAAACACCAACCAGTCGATTAATCGACTAGACAAGAAGGCACCAATATAACTAGTCTTTGTCAATCCAACAATCTCTTTCAAGATAAACAGTCTCTATATTAGGTACAATAAGAAAAAGTACAACTTCCAACAACACAGTAAAAAATGGTTCAGTTGGTATCAAAAAATCCAAGCACATCAATTGGGTTTACAAATTAGGAACTTCAATAACTCACCACCCTAAACATAAAGGAGGAATGGAAATATTCGCAATAGATGTTCATCGAAACAATAGTCGATGGACAATAACTAGTTGAAACCCAGTCGAAAAAATACATAGCCAAAAACTCCTAGTCGACTATCATCTCTAGTCAAGTCTCAGTCAACCAATATCCCGGTAGAACTCTAGTTGATTGTCATGTCAGGTTGATCCTTGGTTGACCACTGCAAAATAATCAATAATGAAGAGGAGCACTGCACAAATGTAAAATCGATAAAAAAACAATGGTAGGAGCTCTGCAAAAATTTGGTTAGATGTGCCCATGACCACTCATCAATCCAACCTCAGTCTATCCTTTTAGTCAGTATGGGTCCATAGTTTTTCTTTAATGTCTTTACTACAAATATTGGAAAGCATAATTGACATTCCTTCAATTTCTATAGTGAGGATTACAATAAGGAACAAAGTTATGTGCTAGCTGATCAAGAGACATAGGCTTAGGTTCTAGTGTACTCTCAGGATTAGAACAACCCATTATATTAGTAACAAGGTCATCCCTAATAATATTGTCGAATTATGGCATGTTAGGAGCAACCATCTTATCAATATGTTCAACATAATTAACAATAGATTTCTCTTCAGGAAAATCAATTTGAACTCCACTTGCGAAAAATAAAACTTCCTTGGTTGCAACAAGGGCATGCGTAGGCAAGGGGGTAATGACAACATCATATCCAAGACATTTTCTTGGTGACTTCATCTCGGGCATAATATGAACAACAATACCCTATCCATTCTTCCCAAGTCCTCCTTCGATGTATCCCATCTTGTTGAGCATTCAAGATCCTATACATGTAGTTTGTTTTTCAAAGATAGGAGAGACAACACAGTCATTAGGATTAATGCATAAATCAACAACATATTTATTACAAAGAGAATCATAGGGTGGATAAGAAATGGGTGAGTTTTGAAACTCAACAAACTCAACATTATTCTTAACATTCTACAGTCAATGAACTTGTTCTTCAAGGTTCTATTTGCAGTCCTACAATCCTTGAATAGTCTCATCCTTTGCAATCAGTTGTATGAATATGGAGTCATAATATTCTCTTAATTCTTGATATTTGTCAAAAAATAGATTTTTATCTTCTTGAAGAGGAGAAGCTTCTTCAGGAAGCT
This sequence comes from Picea engelmannii, assembly GCA_009831015.1. Taxonomy (NCBI): domain Eukaryota; kingdom Viridiplantae; phylum Streptophyta; class Pinopsida; order Pinales; family Pinaceae; genus Picea; species Picea engelmannii. The sequence continues at coordinate 354,434 of ML778741.1, forward strand.
CATAGACATAGGTGTGTAAATGGGAAACCTCAAAAGTCAGCTGGCCATTTGTTTCCATTGACTGGTTCACTTCCATGCCCAAAGAAGTATTTGGATGAGGAAGAGATTTTTATTCTTCTTCCAAGTCTTTAATAAGGTAAAACATTTTATGAAATGCATCTGCAAGAGTTTGGAAAAATCTTTCCATGGTGTTCCCCATGACAACAAGCCTCATAAAGTGCTCATCCATAACAATCTAGAACATGTTTTTCTTTAGTATTCAATTGTTTTTTCAGCCCTGCATTCTTTGTCTTCAAGGAAGTATTTTTTGTATGAGAGAGTTTTTAGTTCCTTCTCAAGATAAAAAAAAAGGTCTGTTTTATTTCCAAAATCATTTACCAGATCCTAAAAAATGGTTTCCATTGTTTGTTTCAGGCCAAAAAATTTCCTAGATTTCTCATCAAAATGCTGAAGAAGGATGGTTTGAAAGACAGAATTCTCATTTTCCAGCTAGGTACGATATGCATTTAGTTCATTATTTAATTATTGACTCTGAGTCTGCAAGTATGCAATGACTTTTTACAAGTGAGTGACTTCTGTGAAAATTTGGTTATGATATTATTCCAAGGCAATGGCCTTCTTCTCATGAATCTCCTGCAATTTCTAAAGCACCAAAACTTCATCTTCATCAAGCATTCCCATTGTCAATTGAAGGAAATAGTCGAGGCAAAAAAAATGATGGCAAATCGAACTCAACAACAAGGTTGTCTTCACCAGTAGACTTACACCAAGTTGGTTTTCTAGTATAATGCCCAAGGAACCAATTCCAAAGAAAGTCAAGTCGAAGAATTCCCTTCTCATGCCTTCTGGTCGAATGACGTTGGGTTCACTAGTCGAGTTGAGTAAAGCCAAGGAAGGCAAACTAGAACCCAATCGAGTCAAATGAGGGTTGATCCTCTAGATGTACATTGAGTCGACCAATGAGAGGAGGTTGAGTGGACACCCGTCAATTGTTTTCAACCATTGATAAATCCAAGTCGGGTAGATTTGCGAGGGTTTGGTTGATTCAGTTAAAGTTGTTGGTCGAGTTGAGAGTGGTTATTCGAGTGGGATTGGTTAAGTTGAGTACAAATAATTTCCAATGGAGTCAATTGCAATGTGAAGTTGACAAAACAAAGAGTGACCATCAAGTCGAGTAAAAAATCGAGTCGACAGATTTGTGGAACTTCGGAAAGTAACCTCACTAATGGATGTAGGGTTACTATTGTCCTTCTAGTGTTATCAATGAAAAATCCAAAGCATTCAATGTGAAAAACTCGACACACCCAACTAGGAAAAAATGGTTAAGCCTCTTCAATAAAACCCTATCTGATCAGTTCCAATACATGGCAAAGAGAAAAGGTATTATGCCTAGAATGATCATAGATTCTCAACACTATCTCATTATCGTCTGAGTCTTTCTCTGCAAACTTGAGATAAAAATACCATCTACTTTGATACCATGTTGGGACATACATTAACTGCAGAGGAGAACGAATCTGAGAGTAGTGGTGGTTTCTAAAGACATTGTTGCACTAAAGCATAAGCATGCTCCATGAGAGTGGAAAATATATCTCCCAATGATGATAGACCGATCAAAAGGATTGTCTATATAGGTCTTGGTCATGGACCAAACCAAAAATATCGGGTGGAGTCGGTTGCATTTGTCCATAAAACCTGGATCTGGGATCCTAAGTGGACATGGTCAACCATCAATTTAGTCAGTCGTCAACCCAAAGAATTGGTCGACCCACTTAACCAACAAGGTGAGGTTTATGATGGAACTTCATATTCCAACATTGCTGAATTGTAATGGTGAGAGATGTGCACCCTAAAAAGATGTAAAATAACTCATCTTGCATTCTTCTTATTTCTTCTCTTGACTCATCAGCATGTGACAAGTCACCATCAATTGATTTGTAATCTATAGTATTCCATCCATGGCCGGATGATAAATTCATCATCATGTAGAAAATGTTTGTGAGATAGATCGATCTTCTCAAATTCTTGGCAATATGAGAGGCAATTACATCCTATCACTTAAAACCAAAAACTGCTAACACTTCCAATATATAAATTCATGCATCTGTAATCATTCTTAAGAAAAAATCATCTCTTAGACATAAAAATCCAAATGTGAATGCATAATGTCCTAAGGGTGGAAAGAATGTATGAAAGTTACCAAAAAGGAACAAAGAGAATGTAAAAATGGTCATGTTTAAAGAAGAAAGATGATGAAACGAATGAGAAAAATAAGGCAATTACAAAGCTCATCAATGACCTTTCTTATGGTTCATACGTTCCATATCTCTCAATTCACCTATTGTTGCATCAACCCTAAGCTATGGTTATACTTGGTTTTCTCCTCAAACTTAACCTTTTAACACTTCATGGATTGTAATATGTGACAAAGGAAACTATACCCTCAACATAATCACTACATTTTACCTCTTTAACCACCTATAATTACATCATAACATCAATGTCTTCCTCACACATTCACCTTTGCCCATGCATATCTTCAAACAAAACAATACTCATCGTAAGCGGAAAACTTACATAGTGAATCCATCCTACCCAAAAATAAAACATGAGTTGTGCAATATTGATGAGTTTCAAATGTTCTCCTTTAAAGTGCAACCATGTTCATGGGATTACCCTCATGATTGTACATAATTCCCCTTTTCTATCTTGGGAAATTGTAAGTAGATGAAAGCACCAATGATGGTTTCACTACAATTTTATTCATATGTACATTTTTAGATATGTTTGTGTCCGCATGATGATGCTTTTGAATACATAAACAATATGTTTAAATGTGGGCTACATCTTAACCAATATTAGACAAGGTGGTGTAAACCAATCACTCATTGTTCACCCCATGTATGTTTCTTTTCTCATACATCTAATGAGATATGTCATCCCTTGGAATCTCAAGAGTTATTTTTTCGATCCCCATGACCATCCCTGGCTCAAACCTTTCTTACTAGCATGAACCCTATTCCTTCTACTTCTTTAGCTCCAAGTTATATGATAGATAATGCCACCATGGAGAAAATATTCACAGATGTTGTTTCAAATTGCAAGGAACAAATTAACAATTACCACAAACTTATAACACTACATATTACCCCATCAATGAAGCCACTTCTTCTTTTAGGCATTTCCCAACTCAAGGCCTGCTTCTAAGCGACTCAACTTAAGCTCCTACTTGCCCTCATTCTCTACCCATAACTTGTTTCCCTTCAGTGACGAATATAATAATTTGATGATGAAGTAACTATCCTTCAACATAGTATTCAAATCATGCACCCAACTAATATCCAAGGGGAACCTCCACATCCACCACTAATGCAAGAAACACCTTATTATGTTGTGGAGGATATTGATTCTCTAGTATCTATTGAAGCTCATCCTGTTTCTGCAATGAGACCTTTGCTCTTAACACATACACACATTGATCAAACTCTCTCTATGTGTCAAAAATACCTCCAACATCCAATGATAATACTTATCTCAACTATATGACACACTGCGTGGCAAATGATGGATGCCAAAGAGTTGCAACAACAATGACGAACTTCCTTAGCCACCTACTCTAAATGTCAACCCGGGGTTTGTACAAACTTGAGAGGTACTATGCACTACACGTGCAAGCTTCATACATGCATCTATATAAGAAGGAGGATATATGTTCATCCTAGTACTACAAGGGTTACTTCAGCAAAGGAAATTACTAATAATCAATTTAGTTCTACTTAAAGGAAAACTACAATTCAACTGAAAGAAAGATGCAATTTTAACTGAAATAAAGCTTGCAAGACATAATTGAAAAGGTCATGTAACCAAGGGACCAATCCTTCTTATCATGATAAAAAGGAAATATGGGATGAAAGGATGAAAATCCAAGTGAGCCAGGTTTAGGTTGATGATCCAAAGTACGTAAATAAATTTTCTGAAAAATAGAGTTGAACCTATGTAATCCATTCTACTGAAAACAAAGTAAATCCTACAACAAATTATCCTACTACATAAATTGAATCAAAGAATGGAAAAACAAATCTAATCCCTTTTGAAGTATCCAACTACAAGGTTGAATCAATCCAAGGTTAACAAATCCTCCTTAATAATGAAAAAATACCATGAAACTATTGTGAAACAACATCTTGAAATCTACTACAGAAAATAAAAATGTTGCTACATGAAAAAAAATATTGATTCAAAAAATGAAGACTGAATGCAAAAAACAATGCATAACATGAAATGTATGCAAGAATAAATAAACAAGACTAAAAGTGAAGCAATGAAAGAACAATAGAAAGCTTCTGTTTTTATCCTTGAGTGGGCCCTGGTCAAGGATTCTACAGGAAACCTAAAAGACTACCAAGGACAAGAAATATGAAAGAGAACAATATGCATTATCACAGTTGCTCAAAACAATAATACATCTCAAAGGATATCAAATTCTCTAAGAATTTCTAATGCTCAATAAAAGTGACTAGCATCCTAGGGATAGACCCTAGCTCCTACTTATACTAAAAGGTTACATCAATCATCCCTTCAATCAATCCTTGATTGAAGGGCTTGCATCTCCAGGATCCCTATGATCAAGGACATATGTTCTAGGGATCAAATCCTTTCCTAGATTTCCTTCCTTGATTTAGCGATTCAAATTGATCATGCCATATTTGGTGCCTTGGGTGATTGAGAATTTGACAAGTCTTCGAAGGTGGATGAGGGGACATGATCCCCCTTTCTTCTCCTGTAAATTTGGAGTAGGACCCCTTCTTGATTTGACCTACTTGGAGGATGGGTTAGTGTAGCATTTAGACAACCATAAAATCATGAAAACCATAGTTAAAATAATACACAACACACACTTCATCATTCAACACATTTCGTCAATCAATCAATTACATAAAATCTCATGTACTTATATTAATCATGGTCAAGAGAGGTTTATAAATTACAATTATGGTCAAAATGTCTCAAAAATCGGCCTCATGACACTACAATGGAGAGGCCCATCATCACCCAAAGTGGTGATGTACTCTTTGTTATTATCCTTTTTTGTTGAACTTGTTGAACTACCACTGATGATATATACCTCAAATCCCATGCCACATATTTGACAAAAGACACCTTGACCGTAGTATCCATCATCTCTCTAAACTTCCTTCCACTCTTTCCTTCTCTTTCTCATCACCTATTAATGTTGGTGGTGGTTGTAGTGGGAGAAGTGGGTTGAGCAACCCAATCCATTTTAAATTAAGCTTTCTCAATGAATCACTATTCATGAGTTTTAGGATGTGATTTCAAAAATAAATACAAATATAAATCCAAACTTTTGACACCAAACTTTGGACTATAGTCGCTCACATTTCTAGTTTACCAAAACTAGAAAAGGATGATGTCATTGTGGTTGAGATTTGATTTTGTTGTAAAGGCATATCCCATGTTGATGTCACATGGATCATATCTATATATATAGAACGATTTGATAGATTCCCAACTCAATAATATAACTTATAAAATAAAGTGTCATAAGTGCTTAGGAATTAGACACATAATGATGCCAATGAGCATCAATAATGATTCATTATTTAATGATTGTATAATGTTATTTTATCCACAAAGAAACATTTGTTCATGTTGACCTCTTATCAAACATAAGTTGATAAATATAAAATTTAAAACGTTTAAAAAACGATTTAAACTAATTATGTTTGAGAAGAGGGTTAAGGGCCGCCCCTGCCCTCGTACTTCGAAAATAAAATTTGTAAAACTTAAAATAATAATATTTATTTTTATGCCCTCATGTTCAGCTCTATTATTGCAGAGGATAATATTTTGTTGCAGAGGATAATGTTTTTCTAACAAAAGAAAATTTACAATTTTTCACAAAGATGGGTTATACTCCATATTACATAATCCAATTTTACTAAAATATTGTTCGCATTTTTTTCTTTAAAGGTAAAATTTACAAATTTAAAAAAAATGAGTTATATTCCATATTCCATAACTCAATTTTACTAAAATTTCCTTCACATTATTTTTCTTTAAAGTTAAGGTGAATGGAGAATAATGTCCCATTAAAATATTTCACTTTAAATTTAAAAATTATCTATTGGCCTTTCATCATATACATCTCATCCACTTTATTCTCAACACCCATATTCATATTTATACTCTAATCAATATTCATATCTTTTCACGGTGACCAAAACCATATCCTCATATGCACCTCATTCACTTTATTCTCAACACCCATATTCATATTTATACTTTAATAAATATTCATATCCTTTCCCTCAGTAACCAAAACCATATCCTCATATGTAAATGAGATAGTTCATGCCTTTTGGTGCCCCTTCACTTCATGATAATCTTGGTTCTCTTTCCATACTCTTCTCTGGCCATGGCATTGCATCTTGCATATGCACCTCATCCGCTTTATTCTCAACAACCACTTTCATATTTATACCTTAATTAATATTCACATCCTTTTCCTCATTGAACAAAACCATATCCTCATATGTAAATGAGATATTTCATGCCTTTTGGTGCCCCTTCACTTCATAATAATCTTGGTTATCTTTCCATGCCCTTCTCTGGTTATGGCGTTACATCTTGCACTTCATAACTTCCTAGCTTATTATAGGCTTCATATGGACTACCTTAAAAACCTTATTGGCTCACTAATTTAAATGACACCTTTAAACATGGAAATTGTCTTAGTTTCCTAAGTTTAGTGGAGTATTTAATAAGACCCATTTACCCATGTTAATGTTAATGATTGGAAACATGAATGCCTTATAACAATGTTTTCATGGTGAGCCTTCATTTTTGGAGAGTTGTGTAAAGATGAGACGTAGAGGATGTGCCACGAAAGAGCATCAAGATCAATGCAGATACATGCCAAATAATGAAGGAACACGGTGGAAGTTAGCTACAAATGGCTACAAGTAAGGAATGTAATTAATGGTCGACCTAGGTAGTGGATTGACACAATGAACATTATCATTTTGTAACTAGATTGACATAGTCAACCTTAGGCACTATATCTTGTATAAAAGTCCTTTGGGGCTAGAGAAAAAGGGTTACTAGGACATAGTAGTTGTTGTTGTTATGGTTAAGACCATTATAGCTATTTGTAGGGTTGTGAGTTTTTTGTTGTTAGAGATATAGTTGATGTGTGACTGATTGTATGGGTGTATTTATCCACTATGTTGTTGTGGAACCCTATTGTGAGATCTACAAATGAATGAATAAAATAGTATTTGGAGTCCCCTTTTCAAAATTCTTTGTGCGTGCTTATTATAGAAGTTAGATGGTTAAGTGATATATCTTTTAGCTATTTTTGAATCCTAAGTGATGTGTGATTGGTATGCAATAATGGTTTAATTTCATGGTTATTGTGTTTAAAGTTGTGTTTTTATATTATATATTAAATGCATGTTGGAAAAATAACCTAAATGTGATTGTGGAAGTCCTACTATGTCTCCTTTCATATTCAAACCCTCGACTATGCTTCTAGTGAGACTTTCGTCCCTTTGGAAGGATTTAATATGCTAGTGCATCTAGACTACAAATGCACTAGACTACAATGGAGGTTTTTTTGGTATTGTATGATAACCCCAGTCTCCATCAGATGCCAACAAATGGTTATCTTATCATGATTATTTTTTAGAGGGAGATATTTGTAGGATAAATAGTAGGGTTTATAAATACAAGATCCTATATTGGTGGCAGAAAATTTTTGAGGATTTTGTAGCTCAAGAAGCCAAGCTACAAGAATGGAGACCTTAGATGTGTTAGGAGTTTGTCTCGTATGATGGTCCTTATAATGATCAATATGAAGTTTTTTGGTTGAGTTTATTGCGAGTTTATGAAAGAGGTTGAAGTGGTTTGAAGAAACCAAAAAATACAAGAATCGATAGAAAAGAACCATATAATGGAATATTAAAAAATAGAATGCATTACAATGATTGGATCACGAGATTACTCATTCTATATATTTCTAGGTGGAAAATATTGTGGAAGTACCATTGTGGAATTTGTTGTAGAAAACTATCAATCCTTCTCCAAAGAGGAAATGGCATTCAAGAAGGGAGCTCAGGGAAGAATTTTGAGTGAAATCCTTCTCCGATGCATATATCACTGATATAAGAAGTGATTTTACCCTTTAATCCTAGTATGTCTAAGTAAATCCCCTTCTCCAGGGGATTGGATAGGATGGTGTTGGTGACTGAGGAAGGTAAGGAACTAGGATACTAGGGGGGATCAGAGACTAGTGAGAGGGTTGAATGGGTTATGAGTAGGTCATCTCTCATAGACTTGTCATGTATTAACCAAATGAATGTAGTAAGGAAGAGAAGTGAGTAGTTGTAGACTGAAATTAGCGATGAAGGTAGTAGTGAAGAAAGATTAAAATATTTGCATAATTTGCAAAGACACAGAGATTTGGCTAGCTCATGGTTAAGGGAGAGAGGAATAATTGTGGGATGAAGCCCAATGAGAGGTAGTAGAGGTGAAGGAGTGTTAATAGAGTTCAAAGGAATGGGTAGAAAATATTTGAGGATTGATGCAACAAGTCATACTGAAGAAGTGGAGTTGATCTTTGAAGGAGTTATGGAACAACCCAAACTAAGGGAATCAATGGATGCTAAACTTAGTAATGAATTAGATAGCATAGCTGTAGATGCACATCAGTTATTTCAAGAGGAGGAACACCCCCCAAAAAATAAAAATAAAAAAATGAATACATATTATCTTATTCTAATGTAACTAGACTATGTCCAACCATATCTTAGGAGACTTTGAATCATTAGGTACATTTAGTAACTTATTCTACTTTACATTTTCCTTTGCTTAATAATTCGTGTGGTAGGGGTGGTCATATTGGAACACAATGGAGGGGGTGTGGGGGGAGTATTAATAGTAGTGGAATATATTTTGGTACAACCCAAGAAATTAACAATCCAATTTCAACACCAAATAAAAATTTGATTATGCAATCAGGCCCAAGTGGTTTTATTTAGTAGGATTTACACCTTGTGGAATGTAAGGGATTTAAGTGGGGTCATCTATGAGATACCCATAGTTTTGGGTAAAGGAGAGGAAGATAAAAAAAAATATTGGTTTCTATGAAGCTATCTGGAGATCTAAGGGAATCCCATATTCTTCTTGGATAATATAGTTTTAAACCACTTTTAGAGAAAGGGAATTACAATGGTACAGGAAGTTTATATATTTCCCACTTGGTGGAGTGACTCTCACTCTACCCAAAGTTAAACAAAAAATTATTAATGAGTTCCAACAACAAGTATGAACAATGGCGGATATAGAAACTAAAGGAAATTAAGCAAATAGTAGGGGAGAAAACATGGGAGTATGCTCAAAGGTTATGAGACCTCAAGGGTAGGCTAACATTCTACATCCATGATACCTAGTACAAGGAATGTTCTATCAAGGGTTACTTCCTTTGAATCAGATCCCTTTAATGTAGTAGAGTATTTCGAATCCTAGAGGGGATATAGAGCAGAAAATGAGAATTGAATCCATCACTATGTATCTTAGTAATGCTAATTATATAGTAACTAGTGCAAGCCTGGACTATTCCCAATTCCATAATTAAATTTTTGTACTCACATAGAAGATACAAGAATTGACTACACCTAGTATTAGTAGAGAATACGTATGGTGTATCGGGTGAAAGATAGAAGGTTGTCATGCCTATAAATGCCCACTGTTGTGGTGGGGATTTCCACTAAGCCCCCTTGTGAGACCCTTTCTAGGAAGACCTATGAGTTTAGTTGCACAAGTCACTTCAATTCTTTGGTTTCATAATACTACACCATATCACAATCCACCTCTTTCTCAAAGTCAATGTACTAGGGAGTATTGTGATATTTTCAAGACATATGTCCATCCTCCCAAACTTTTCCCTATTTTGCAAAAGTATTATTTTGTTATTAATACCATATAATATGAATTATTTGTGATTTCCACTCATAGTAGAGACAAATGTTGAGATTTTTATGATTTGGATGACATGAGAGATATAATTTATTTCAGGGTATCTGATAATTCACAACCATGGGGTGGAGAATGTTGTAGAAGAGGTGGAAGATACATGAGAGTTAGAACTAGTGGAAGTACTGGACTAATCAAATGTTATATTTGTGATGAGATAAGAAATCTTTCTTGAAATTATCCTCTTCTTAAATGGACTTAGTGTTCTTATTTTATAACCAATGCTCATGCTACAAAATAATGTCTAGAATTGATTAATAAATGGGAAGATAGGATAAGACAAAGACAAACAAATTTAGTAAACTCAAAACAAATTTAGGAGTAGTTGATGGATAATACAATCCTACCATTAATGTTGTTAGTAGAGGAGGGATTCATAATAGAGTAGACGTAAATAATACAAGATCTCCAAAAATTCAAAAATCTAGGCCAACAATTGCAAAATTTGTCGCTATACAATTGAAGGCATTATTCCAAAATGTCGTTGAAATGTTCTACAACATGTATGTACCCGTTTCTCCTAGAGTTGTGGAAAGATAGAAAGAAAAAGTTTCGGGATCAATAGAGCATACATAGAGTTGTGGAACAAGGCCTAAAAGATATTCCCAAGGTAATTACAAAAAAATTATAAATCTTTGGTTCTAATTATTTTTTTACATTTTAGATGATGAACAATTAAATGGGAAGTTTTATAACTTGCTTAAAAGCCTCACATGAGTTGGGGATTAAGATGATGCTTATATTGTATATAATCTTGTTGAAAGGCACCACATTGAGGGAAGAGAAGAAGAAAAATAACTATAAAAGAGTTGTCATTGTATGTTAAGATGTATGAATGTGATATCAAAGATGTGATGTTAGATCTTGGCTTTGAAGTGAACATTATACCTAAAAAGTCACGGGAAGCAATGSGAAAACCAAATTAATTCTATTCACCTACACAGTTGCATATGGAAAATCAATGTAGGATTTTTCCAATTGGAAGGTTATAAAATCTGTAAGTAGACTTGGCTTGTGTAAAAGACATTTCATATTTTGAAGTTAAAKAAATTGTGGATGAGAAGGACCCTTATTCAACTTTATTGAGGATTAGTTTGACATTTGATAACTATGTTTTTATAGATTTGAAGAAAGAAACCAAGACTTTTGAAGTTAATGCTACTATAGTAGTGCAACCCTTAGATCCATATCTAGGGCCATGATAACCTGAGATTGTTGAGGATACCATGGAAAGATATGTGGTATATTATATTTATAGACTAACATTTGGGAAAAGAGAATTTTACATTAAACCTACATTATATGGATCAGTTAATTGGAGAATAATTCAGTCTTTTGGTAGTGACTCATAGGAGGTTTTTTATGAATGGATAAACTAAAGGAATGTGATATCATATATAAGATGTGCTACAATTAGATTTGTTCATTAGGTAGGAACTAAGTTGCATAATCCCCTTGTGTATAATGGGACTACAAGTCTGGAATATTTCTTGATACCATGAATCTCATAGTTGTTGAAAAAAAAATATTCACTTATTTAGATGTGTCTTTTAAGGATACCCTTTCTTGATGGTGGGATACAGATAAAGAAGACTTTCCTATTTGGGATGAAGTTAAACTAGTAATCGTGCATAGGTTTGTTCCTTCTCTTGAGTTTGAATGTCAAGATATGTCTTTAATTAAAGATAAATATGTCGTGATTCTATAAATATGTGAAGGTAGATAAAATCCCTTCATTCATGTAGATAATTGCACCCATAAGTGGGAGAAGGAAGGCTTAAATCCTAAGCTTTTGGTTCACAAATTATTTCATACACTCAGGCCCATTTTGAAGGCATGATATTTGCATGAAGAATATAGAAGGGAAACTAGAAGTTAGGTTGTATTGTAGACCAAATTTTGTGAAAACTTCTCTTTTGTTGGTAAGACCTCTAAAACAACTTTAGTTTTACAACTTACTGAGGAATTTGTATTTACTAATAAGGTGTGGATTCAACATTCTGCTATTATTTTTCCATATAATTGAGATACAATTTCTTTACAATAACTTGTTGGATAATTTGACCTACCCCGATGTTGAAGAAAAAATGGTAAGAGTGGAGAAGATGCAGATAACCTAGAAGAATTGCGACATTTATATTTTAAAGAATCTAAAGGGTTAAGAGAGATTAAGGAAAAAATACAGGTGCATCTAGAGAGACTTATCATCAGAGTCTCAAGTTGTGGACAACTAATATCATGAATGAGGAAATACCTAAAATGGCCTCCATATGAGATTACTTGTATGAATAGACCATGTCTGAAATTGAAACTTTGTTGGAGGAGTATAAATATTTTTTTCCCTAAAGCTTTAAAAAAATGAAAGGTATCAAGGGCAAGTTAGGGTGTGGAAATTTAAGGAAAATTGTCATTGAATCATAGAACCATATTGAAACCATCATTACCAAGAAATTTGGCAAGAAATACAAGAATATCAACATTAGACTTACCAAGGAAGAAGATGGAAAAGTGTCATCACCCAAAATTTTGGGTTTATTTCATGTGTGCGCACAAAAAAAGTTGTGTGCACTCATTCCAAAGTTTTTCATGCACATAATGCAATGTGCGAGGAAAGAAAAAGGATGTGCACCAGAACAATATTTGATAGTGCACAACATGCCTAAAAGATTATGGAATGTGTGTCGGTCCCATTTTTTATGCGCATCAAAAATCAAGAAGATACGTGCGAGAATCAAGAAAAGAATAATCGGGAAATTTTCTCAAATGATTACTGCTAGTTGCACAAGGGGTCGTGGAGATGACAAAAAATGAGTTGGTCGAGTAGTTAATATTTCCATGATCCCTAAAGGCTACAAAGACCATAGGTAGATTCCAGAAGCATGTGAAGCCATTCTATCAGTAGAAGGAGTGGATCAGAGTAGAAAGAGAGTCGAGACAATGCTCACGAGCAAAGAAAGCTATAAAAGGAAGTAGTGATATCTGAAATGGGGGTGGCTAGCTAGATGTATTAGAGAAGATTCATTGAGTCCTTAGTACCGAGATCACTTCAATCCTGTTGTAATATTGTAGTATGTGTGAATATATTTTTGATTCTATCTTATGCCTGAAGTCTGAGATAAAGTTCATTGAGCATTGTGTTGCATTTCTGTGGATTTATATGATTGAAGATATGAACTTCTGTGGCTGTCATATATAGTTTACTAAATGTAGATCTCTATGTAATTGAATGAATATGATAATAAAGGTATGAAAATTTTGATCCATTATGTGTCTACTTTGTACCAATTGAATATGTGTGTGCATTGTTTTACTTCTTAGTCCTAATAATTTGTCATATATGAGTTGCATGAAATTTTATTTATTGAATTTCCTTGTCTATTGCATGAGTGGCTAAAAATACAAAAAAATACCAATTATACTATGTGGCCATTGGAGCCAGTTGTCTGGGATCAAGCCAAGATTGAAAGATTGAAAGTGATGGATAATAAGTGGATTTAAGCTATTAAATTTTGGTTTTCTTGATTCGAATGAGGCCACATTGTTGGGTTTGTTGTGGAGTACATTTATTATTTCAATGAGGCAATAAAAAGTTTACAGAAGGTTAGAGGAAGCGAATGCTTGAGAATATTCCACTTTGGATAAACATGTTATTCATGGAGAAAGGGATAATGTGCATGGAGCTCAATTGAATGGATGAGTAGACTATCCTAGCGCGGGGAAGGGGGGGGTGTTATAAAGATGGGGGAAATTCAGAGAAAAAATGGATTCGTTGAGGAGGATCCCATAATTTTTGAGATGAGGTGAGGAATGGAATGGACCTAGAGGAGAAGAGGAGAAAAAGAGTTGAAGTATACGCAC
>ML778741.1:374028-415849 GCA_009831015.1 Picea engelmannii
AGTGGAGTGTTGCAACCTTAGAAGAAGATGAAGCACATAAAAATGGTGCACTGATAAGAAGAGAAGTTGGCATGCATAGCAATGGTGCACTGACAAGACAAAAATTTGTTGCGTAGAGTAGTGGTGTGCAGATACGAGATGAGGATAACCCACATAGTGGCAATGCGTAGATAGGATCGACATATAGGTCGTAGCGTGTTGGTGCGCTAGAAGAAGAGGAAGATGGAGGCTCCCCTAGTGGTGTGGGAGACGAATGGGAAATATTAGATAGTATTACGTGGCTACAAGTAGACAACTCTATGGGTTACCTCACGGGAAATTGTAGAAGAAGATGGACTTACCCCCCCTTTGTACCACCCCCCTTGTGCACTTTAAATAAAGAAGAAAATTCAGGAGATAGTGAAGAAGTTGAAGTAGAAGAGAGAGAAGAAGAAGACATATGAGAGTACATGAGTGAAGAATAAAGTGAAGTTAGTCATACTTCACCCCAAGAAATATTGGTGTTGAGAAATCAAACCCCAAGTAGTTAGAGAGGAGGAACTAGCTCAATTTTTCAATATGGAAAATAAATAAAATACTTTGAGACTTCCCATGCTCCACAGAATGGGTAAGGATGATGCAGATCAACATTGGTTTAAATGTGAGGCAATCTAGTCTATGAATAGAATAATAGATGAAGCAGGAAAAATCACACAGCTGGAGACCATGTTCAAGGACATGCACTTGATGTGGTACATGAATTATAAGTCTATTACGCTGGTGGGAAAGACAAGGTCCCTAGCAGAGATCAAGTAGGATTTGCTTAGGGAATTCCAAAAACCAAAGTCACAGTCCCAATGTATCGCATAAATAAAGTATATCAAGTAGAAGGAAGGAGAGACCATATGGGATTATGACCAACAATTTAAAATTTTATTGGATCAACTGACGTTCCAAATTCAGGACGTGCAACACAAGGAATGGTTTATTATGGGGTTACTCCCCCCTATTTGAGTCCCACTCACCAAACAGAAGGTGATGACTAAAGCAGAGGCAGTGGAAATTGCAATGTGCCTCAAATATACACTAGGAGGGGCGGAGACGTTGGCGGGTTTGGCACAAGTGTGGTCGCAATTGGCCAACCTAACTATGCACCTACAGGTTATGGCTAAGATGAAGGTTGTGTGCGATCATGTATGGTGTACCACATGTCACTCAAAATGGCATCGCTCAGATGCATGTCTTGTATTGCCAAATTATATGGTGATGGGTGCACCCTGTCCATTTCCATCTGGGTAGAAAAAATGGTGTGAAATATGTATACAATGGGGTCATGTGCCACCCCATAGTCCAACTTTGTAGAAATACTAGACAACAATCCATACTCCATTCTACGATTTCCGTAAATCCATTGAGCATGATGTCATCAAGTGTCACTCACTACAATTGATGCAAGATAATGCTTGTGATGCATCCCAGGTATAGGAAGAGCAGAAGGGTGGTGAGTGTGGTGGTGTGAAAAGAGGCAGATATCAAGGTGGTCCCCAAGGTGGATATGGGTGCAGTTGTAGCCGAGGATATGGAGGAGGAGGAGGTATACCCCCCACATGTTTAATTGCAGTGATATTGGTTATTTTGCATGATTTTGTATGAAATCATGCATGATTTGTGCATATTGTTATAGCCCCAAGCATGTAACCGAAGAATTTCCCGACTTACTAAAGAAGTGGGAGGACAAGAAGAAAAATTGTAACATGGTGCATGAGGAGCCACATAATAATCAAAAAAGAATGAGGAAGTTGACGTCCAAGTAGTCACTTCAATATGAGCTAAGACATGAGTAGACTTTAAGCATGGAGAATGATTAGTCCAAAAGTCGGATGGGAAGATAAGGAAGGCATCTCATCCTCCTCCAAGGTTTGATGTTGCCCAACAAAAATAGTTTCTGTGTGATGGAAAGAGAGGACTAAAAGAAGAAAGAGCACGCAAGGAGATGCAATGTGCAACTTAGAGGTCCCTTGAGGGGGCCAACTTGCCAAGATCTGTGAAGAGGTACAATGTGCAACGCAGAGGTCATTGGAATAATCTTGTGCATGGGAAGAATTACAATGCACGATGCAAATATCCTTAAAGGAAGCTCATGTTCACAAGGAAATCCAGCGCACGATGCAATGGTCAATAGAGGAAGATCACAGATAGACTGAAATTCAATGCACTAAATAGAATAAATATGAAGAACAATGCTAGGAGGAATCACAATGCGCACAAAATTATTGAATGACTTGGGTTGCAAGGAAGAATCTAAAGACCAAGTCAGTTATTTCTTGCATTGTTGTTTGCGACTACTAAATGATCCAAAAGTTTCAAGCAAGTTGACTCAGATGTTAGCTACTTTCATGAAGGACCAAGGAGTGGAGGCAGCCATATCATATCTGTTGTCAGAGCGAGATGTATGTTAGATCAATAAACAAAAGTGCACTGGATGAGAATTCAATATGATGACAGAGCTTGGTGGGTATGACATGGAGTGATTCATGTTGGAACTAGGTTCCAAAATGAAAATTTTTGCCAAGGAATCTTGAGAGGTGATGGGTAAACCTAAGTTGGTCTGGTCACCCATCCAGCTACGGTTGGAAAATCAATACAAGATCTATCCAATAGGCCATATAAAGTAGGTGAAAGTGAACATAGAAGGAGTAAAAATAAAAGATGACTTTGAAGTCATAGAAATTATGGATGAGTCTGATCCATATCCTACCTTATTAGGCATTGATTGGGACTTTGATAATAACGTAGTACTGAACTTGAAAAATAGGTAGATGTCCTTTGAAATAGACACCCTGTGCATGGTCGCACCACTGGATCCATATGAAAGTGATCGATATAATGAACCAATGGATGAGGATGTGCAAAGCTCAGCCATTGAAAATATCTATAATGTCACTGGGTGTTGGGAGGATTACACCAACCCCATCACAGATGGAGAGTTAAGTTGGATAAGTGTTAAGTCTTATGACATGGATTATGATGATTCCATGGAGAGGTGGAAACACAAGATATAGAAAGTATCCATGAGGACGTGCACACATATCTCAACAAAGGAGCATGAGGAGGAATTTGGATCATACTGATACGATGGATCAGAACCAATGGACACATTTATTGCATGGATACAACACATTCCTAAGAATCAAAGGGCTTGCACACTTGATATAATACTCATAGGAGTTCCTGCATGATGGTGGGATGAAAATCGGGAGCCTTATCATGAATGGGAAGCCGTGAAGGAATCCATGCAGGAAAGATTAAGACTCAGCATGGATATTTGTTGATATATGTGTTCATGTGAATGGTAGTGGATACCCATACATTCGCATAAAAAATGCCACAAATACTTGTAAAATCCAAAATTAAGGAGTCGAAAGAAGGCTTCTCTTCCAAAACCTAAGCTTTCTATTGCACACCACAAAAAATTGAATACGCAGGGGATGATTTCTGCTATAAATTCCCTGCTAGAGGAAGTCCTTGTCCAATCAACACCAACCTTGTGGAGAAATAAAACGAAGTCCACAAGACTCACACATCCTGAGATACTTAGGAGAAAAAATGGGTAGGATGGATACGAGTGAGGAGATGTTGCAACCTACCTATTGTTGTTGTACTTTCATAGCTAATAAACACCTATAAAGGGAGGTGTAGGAAACATGCATGACACCCCACCCATCAACTCATATATGCACATGTACG
Organism: Picea engelmannii; assembly: GCA_009831015.1. Classification (NCBI taxonomy): domain Eukaryota; kingdom Viridiplantae; phylum Streptophyta; class Pinopsida; order Pinales; family Pinaceae; genus Picea; species Picea engelmannii. Next base: position 377,755 of record ML778741.1, read on the forward strand.
AAGGTGTCCTTATCGCACTTTCTGCCTCATGGTCCCAAGATTCTCACACGTAAATATGGTGATGTATCCATTATATAGTACCTACACAAAACATCACTCATGAGGCCACCAACAATTCCCAAAGAACCTACACGTATGGCAGTAAGCTTGGTATTTAATGCCTAATGTGTGATACATTTACGTGATCATAAACATCAACAGTAATAACTCACACAACATCCAATCAATTAAACAGGTGATGGGATTTCCAGAATACGACATAGTTGAATGAGCCGAAATTCGGTGGTGGTTACTCCCGACACACCCTCCAACTATCTCGCAGTACTCACTTGGTAACTTTCCATTTTCTCCATTAATGTTAGTCAGACCCATATAACCCTTCCTCTATCTATAAAAAGGCCCCCAATATTAGTTGAAAGGGCACAATAACTGAACAAGTGAAAAATAATTATCCACCCCTGTCCCTAACCTTAGCTTTCACAGATTCCCACCGCAGTAATTCCCATAGCCTCATCAAGCAGATCACATGGGTGGAATAGGTCTAGGGGGTCATCAACCAAAAACAAAAGAATCGACATTAACTCAGCATGTGAATTTCATAGTTTCCCAAAAATGGAGGGTATAGGATGTCAAAATTCATCAATTACAATGCCCAGGGATGATTTTAGGGGCTAAATTTCTCTCATGGGCTAATTTTCCAAGGGTTTTCCCCAAAAAATATTTTCTATTCTTAAAATGATTTTCCCAAATTCTATAGGATAAAATTATTTTACCTTAAAAATCGCCAAAATGTTATACAAACTATATAAAATCCTTATAAATTTGAATATTTTTACAAAAATATAGGCAAACATTTTATAGTTGGAATATGAAGGATTAATAAGAGTCACCAAGTTTCTAGATTTTAAAATAAATTTCCTTCCCTAAAATCATCCCTGATGCCCATGACCCTGTGCAGTTCCCCAACTTATCCTTTCACCATTATTCCTGCACTGTTCGCAGTGTATAAGAAAAACCATTAGTGCTCACACAAGAGTGGGCCCATCCTCTCAGACAAGTAGACATTCTCCCCCTAATTGATTGTTCTCACTTTGAGCATAATGGGATCCTCATTGTGTGTGTACGTTTATCACTCACCCGAATGCATGGTGGGTACTTGTGGTTGGGGGGAAGTATCTTGTCGATGAAGTTGCAATTCGTTGTGTCGCATGCCTACCCATGCAAGGCGAGGAGCCGAATAAATCCCTAATTATTAAGGATTCTAACCAATAATAAATATACGACACATACAATGCATTTTGTGGTAAGCGTGGAGTACTCATTTTAAAAATAAATGTTTGACCAGTTCGATTTTCTACACAATTGTTGCCACAGGGGCAGACCCAGGGTTCAACGCACCAACAAAAACCTAACTACCGGCCCTTTCGATAACACCTGTGAAGCAGATGAAGTCTCACCCAAGGTAGAGGCAGGCGGGATTGTAGGACTCAAGCATCTACAACCTAGCTGGGACACATATCTGTGATTACAACACTTAACAGAGCACTTATCCAACCGTATGCATTAAGTTCACATTGCATATTAAACCCTAAATATAGAGCAGTGTAGTAAAGAGCATATTACACACTTCCAATCGCTTAGCACATAGCATTAACTCATATCTAACATTCATTCACATCATAAAGCACTAAGCATTCATAAGTATAACTACCATACATCAAGAAAAATGCACTAAGAAAAAAGATATATAAACATCATGAACAATATTTCACAAAGCACTATAATGCAAGATATATGTGGTTCACCCCAGTGTGGGGCTACGCCCACCAACTCTTCTTCTTATTTATTAGTCTCCTTCAATCTTCTTACAGGAACCAAGCCACAGAGCTCACTCCACACTGGACATGTGAACTGTGCACAGTGCGCTAGATCCACTTTCCTCGAAATCAGGTCCCGACACAAAGCCTTACACAGTCTACACACAAAGCACTTACAAAACAATTTCACTTAGCTCTGCAAGCCTTAACTCATCCATGCACAAAGCCAACTAGCCATGCACTAAGCCAATCAATGACTAGTAACTGTAACTTACTTCTTACATCACTTAACTACTTATTTATACTTTACAAAAGGGGCCTAAGCATGGGTAAAACCATGTCCGACATGCCATACCCATTACATAAACCCTAAAATCCCCAAAAATCTCACAAAATGGATGATATCCTGCAATATCCGCTTCGCCTAGGAGCTCCATCTTCGACCAGCCTGTCGAAGTCCCAAAAATGGTCAAACAGGACCAACGTTTCCTCAAAACTTGGTTGAGGACCAACAAGCCCCCAACACTCACCTATGACTCGTCTCGAGTCACTCTGATCAGGGAAACTCTTCTTTGAAGGCCTATATATTAGCTTGAGTTGCCTCAACTTGCTTCTTTTCTAGAGCCTCCTACTCAGCGAACTCCTGAAGTACTTTCTTGGTGATAGGCCCTTCCAGGCATTGTTCAACTGTCACGACCACCTATTCCAACTGCGATCCTTGTCCCTCGGTCTCTTCGAAAAGTGTGTAGGCTTTGTCCTACATCGGTTGGAGTCTCTGTGTCACTTCCATAACTTGGCTCTGGATGGTAGTGACCTACTACTAAACTACGCGATGCTCCTGCAACCTCTTCATTTTATCAACTGCAGTAAGCAACTTCAGTTGCGCTTGCACAGTGGAATCCTGTTGCTTTGCCTCCTGGAGTTGTGCTTCTAATCCCCTTAGCTCCAGATATTTTGCAAGGTGCTCATAGGTCTTAGCACTTCGATTGATTAATTTTTTACATTCTGAGGCCAATGCCCTGATTCGTTCTACTGTGCTCCTGGCAACTTCTTCCCTCTGATCCTGCACTTCTTGCAGAATGCTAGGTACTGCTTGAAGTTATAGCTCTACTACTCTTGCTTGAAGCTACTGAATAGATTCAACGAGCTTCCCCACTTGGTTCTTGGTTGTATCTTCTTCCATCTGTGCCAGGCCTGGCACAGAGCGAAGTGCTCTAGTCACTGCCTCTTTAACCCCAATCTGCTCTGCGAGCAACTGGTCTCTCTCTTTCTGGATTTTCTCTCTATCCTCCTCAAGCTTCTCTCTAATGTCATATTTCTCTTGCTACACAACCCAAAGTTTCTCTAAGGCCTCCTCCTTTTCTTGCTTCAAGGCCTCTGTGGCCTACTCCTTCTCTTCTTAGACTCGATGAAGGTGAGCCTCTGTCGCATATTCTATCCTTCACAACTGGGTGGGTTCATCCCCCAATTCTTCACTCTCTGTTGAAGATGGCGTAGTAGACACTGAGTAGCTCGATTGGATAGTTTGTTGGATGTCTTTCAGTTCTTTCTCGATTCTGTCATAGAGTGTCTCTTTCTTTTCTTCATGTCTCTATAGGATATCCTCTAAGGCGTCTTCTACAACTGTGATGATAAGATGGATATTGTCCACTATGAGCACATTCTGTGATTGATGCTTATTATCTCGATATTTCTTCCGTGCTCAGGGTTTCTGCGGAGAAACCTTCCTTTTATTTGATGTCTCAGCCTCTGTAAGGGGATCCTTCAGCAGTGTGGCTTTTCCTTTGTCTTGTTTTTATTCTTCCCCTTCCTCCTCTTGGTTTACTTTGTCACCTCCTCCTCCTGCAAGTGAGTCAGGTACAGTTTCCTCAGATGCATTGTCCTTCTCTTCACTATTGATGTCTTGCAGTTCCTCCTTTTTCTTCTTTTTGTTTGTGTTTCTCTGTCCATCATACTCAGTCTGGGTGACCAAAGGAATTATAATGATGTCGAGGTCGGAGAGTTCTGCGTCTTATACCAGTACAAGGAATTTGGCTAGCCATTCCTTGGTTATCTCCTCCATATCTTCGTCAGTCAATTTATAATAAGACTGCAACTCCTCCTTGATTTCATCCCCGCACATGGTGATGTAGATGAAGTGTCGGTCTGCGTGGAACTTCGCTAGTGGCCTATATGTGTGCAAGGTCTTCAGGGTCATCCACGGAAATGATTCAATGGCGCACTTGAGCTGTAGGTAGTAAGTGTGGAACACCACATTTGATTGCCACTGCTTCTCCATATCTCTCGTATACCACAAGGTGGTGAACCTCGTTACCAATGGTTTCGATGGTTCGACTTCCGGGAATGTTTCTCCCTCCGACATCTCCCAAGAGACAAATGCAATTAGAATAAAAAACCAATTGAAGTGAAATTCATAGCCTTGGTCCTGCGCTTTGTGGCATTCCTTCTCCAACTCATTGATGAGGTAGCTCGCCCAGTTCATTTGCATCCCTTCGACACACTTCCATGTGAGGTCGACTATGAATCCTGTGACTTGCACAGGGCAGTTATTTCTAGAAATCTTTCCTATTATTAGATGACAAGATAGGTGCACTGCGCTATCCTCTATGGAGGCTACCTTGTAGCCTCACTTCCTCTTCTCCACATTGCCATAGGCCTCCTTGATCTGTTGTGCCAGGGAGCGGTCTGACGTATTTCCTGGGTAGAATTTTTGAGGGTCTGGTCCCTACATGCTTAGTCCAGTAATGAGGTGGATCATCGTCAGATCCACAGTGACGCGCCTATACAACCACATATACCCACCATGGTAGCACGATAGGAGGAGTTTAACACACGTGTTAACCTCCTAATGTCTGTCAAAATGGGGGATCTTCATCATGTTCAATATCAATGATCTCGCGATATCCTTAATCCATGGACGGGGGACTATCTTGGGCTTCTTCCCAGTCGTATTCATCAGGTACCTATGCAGTGCGAGCATCACATAATTCTTCCTATCATCGAGGTTGAAGTCACTGATCTTGAGAGCTGGGATCAATTCCAATTGAGGTCTGACTGTACATATCCCCTTCGGGAGGTACGTAGTGATGAGTGTGTACTTGAAATCCCACAGGACGTTGTCATGACTAACCGCGCCACCCAAAGGCGGGATGTAGTCGGGCAAGACCGACAGGATCTGCTTCGCGTTCTCCAGATCGTCTCAGTGCTTTCTTATTTTCCCAGTCGCAGTTCGGGATGGCACAGATCAACGTCCAATCGAGGGGGATGCTTGCAATCCACCCGTCAACGATGCATGTATTCCTACAGACATGAATTTCTCATTCATAAGGTCTATTAAGATCTCCTCCATAGACTTCTCTACTATGCTACATTTTCCCGACATGGACACTCATAATCAAATAAATCGGGTCGGTGAACAGATACTCAAGGTAATCGAATCAATGGCAAGGTCTAGACAACACAACGTGATATGCAATCATGTCTATGTTAGCTCGAATATGTCGGTTTACAAAAAGTGGTCCTGATGCAGCATTCGGCGGATTAGATAAGCAACGTTGTAACAGATTCCTCCAATGGGTCGAAATGCCTTAATCAATGCAAAACCATCCATTATGGAGTGGTCTCAACAGTCCAATGGCGATCTTTCCAGCAATAACTGTGTTTCTAGATGTTCCAGAGCCTCATTCTAATGGTCGGGACACCTCTAATGGTCATATAGCTTCGTCATGGAGAAGTGCCATCCTGCGTTGTTCTATTATCTTGATGAGGTTCAAATTCTGCAAGCCTTCCTTCTACGAAGTCTTTTCTGGAACTTCCTGCAGTTTCTCTAATTTTGCTTTCTTCTTACTGAGATTTCTGGCCTTCTGTCCTGTGATCTGAGTCTCTAGATTCGTATTTCCATTTGTATTCTTATATTCTCCTAGTAAAGTGACTTCACATTGCTGAGGGTCTTTCAAAGGATTCGAGTGTAATACCTCTTCTCTTATTACTTCTGGGTAGATGCACTTCTTTCCTGCATGGACAGGTTTTTCAAGCCTCCTCGCATTCTTTCAACTTCGACAGCTAACTCTCTTGCCTTATGTTGCTTTGACTTGTCCTCTTGTTCTTATATTATTCGCACTACTTTTCTAGCCATGAAGTCCCTTAATTATTTCTTTTTCTTTTCTGTAGCTTCCTCCTCTTCTTTCCTTCAGATCTGGTCTTTCTCAATCCAGGCCTTTCCTAGAAAAAGAGCAAAAGGGGCATTGTTCTCAATAAAATTAATGACTTCAAATTCTTCTTCGGTCGATGCTCCATGAGCCATCATAGGTACATTAGTAACTCTTCCACATAGGGTTATCATATTTCCTTTAAACAATCCTATCCTTCCTAATGAAGGTACTATAGTAGGCTTTCCCAAAATTTCCCAAGTGCTTTCTGAAATAATATTCACATGTGTTTCCTCATTCAAAACACAGTCTATTTCGAAGTCTCCTATTCTGGTTTCTATGCACTGTTTCTCTTTTAAGATCTCTTGTAAACTGATGTCTTTGTGGTCATTCAGTGTTTCTTTCAACTATAATAACATAGTCTCTAAGTCTTTCCAGTTTCGTAACATATCCTTAGTGCCTTTTCCTTCTTCATAGTTTTATTGTCTCATATTTATCTTTTCAACTTTGACAATCATTCTAGGGAAATCGAAAACCTCCTGACCAACATATTTACAACAAAGACAAATAGGAACTATACCAGGGAATTCCTTAGCAAGATGTCCCAGTCTTATGCAATTATAATACAATGTCAATCCTCTCTTCCTTTTAAACGATCCCTAACCTTTCCCGTACTGTGCACTAGGATCACAGTGATGGACCTGCAATCTGCAAAAATTCTTTCTAGGGTCCTGCATCCACTTATTAGTCCAAAAATTCTTTCTATGCATAAGAATAACATATCTTTCACTATCTCTATCAAATTTATTCAGATCAAATCTTTCTTCTAGCTGTGCCCTAGTTCTCAGACTAGGACCAAATCTATCAAATATACCTAGATTCATACTTCTGAAGAAAAAAATTCCACTTATATTACCTTTATCAGAGCACAAATATTTAATATCTTACCTCTTTTCTTCAGATCCAGTTCATTTCTTAGCACGAAGTTCCACAAGTCAAGTAGAATATTGTGCACTACAGCAACAGATCTACGCACATAACTTTCTTCTTTTCTTCAGTTCCCAACAAACACAATTTCAGGTCCCGACAACAAAACCATTTGTTGGCATAGGGGTAGACCCACGGTTCAACACTTCAACAACGCACCAAAAAAACCTAACTATCGACCCTTTCAACAACAATTGTGAAGCAGATGAAGTCTCACCCAAGGTAGAGGCAGGGGGGGTTGTAGGACTCAAGTGTCAACAACCTAGCTGGGACACATATATATGATTACAACACTTAACAGAGAACTTATCCAACTGTATGCATTAAGTTCACATCGCATATTAAACCCTAAATACAGAGCAGTGCAGTAAAGAGAAAATCAAACACTTCCAATCTCTTAGCACATAACATTAACTCAGATCTAACATTCATTCACATCATAAGGCACTAAGCATTCATAGGTCTAACTACCATACATCAAGAACAATGCACTAAGAAAAAAGATACATAAACATCATGAAAAATATTTCAAAAATCACTATAACTTAGGATATACGTGGTTCACCCCACTGTGGGGCTACGTCCACTAACTCTTGTTCTTCTTTATTAGTCTCCTTCAATCTTCTTATAGGCACCAAGCCACAAATCTCACTCTGCACTGGACAGGTGATTTGCACACAGTGCGCTAGATCCACCTTCCTCCAAATCAGGTCCCAACACAAAGCACTTACAAAATTCTTGCACTTAGCTCTGCAAGCCTTAACTCATCTGTGCACCAATCCAACTAGCCATGCACTAAGTCGATCAATGACTAGTAACTGTAACTTACTTCTTACATCACCTAGATACTTATTTATACATTACAAAAGGGCCCTAAGCATGGGTAAACCCATGGACCGACATACCATACCCGTTACATAAACCCTAAAATCCCCCAAAATCCCACAAAATGGGTGAAATCCCGCGATCTCCGTCTTCGACCAGCCTGTCGAAGTCCCAAAAATGGTCAAAAATGACCAACGTTTCCTCAAAATTTGGTCAAAGGCCAACAACAACTCATAGCCTACAAAACTATGCTCAACTGTAACAAGGAAGAGTGCCCATCTGGGGTTGTCATTACAGTTGAGCGATGCGTCCCAGGGATTCAAATGGCATGGGATCGATATGTGTTGAATGAATTTATTGATGAATTACTAGATGCCCATAATTCTGGAAAAATAATTTCATTACAATTGGATTTTATTGTTGCTAGATATGGTGCTCTGGTAGCCTCCTTGGGGTTTTGAATGATCTACTGGAAGTTTGCATGCCTTTGAATGTCCCTGTTTTCTACATTCACATGAAAGCAAGGATCCTCGCACCCAAGATTCTAAAACTAAGTTGTTTTCAGGAGTGGTACCAACAACTCCTTTAGAAAACCATTTTGCAAGAATGCATTCCATGCACCTTCATGAACATGTATGATGGATACCTTTTATTTGAATGTATTTTTCATAACGTAATCATCTATCCCAATGATGACTAGGGTGTTGCAATGACACTCTTTCCTTTCTGTATTACCCAGGAAGGAATCCAACAAGGTGTGGTTGAATGGCCCATACACATTCAACCACTTCCAACTGAGGACCATACTGCTCTTGAGACATGCACCAAGCACAATCAAGACTGTAAGAAGGCAGAAGCTGCATGATAGTAGACACAGTGCCAAGCGACAACAGATCGACCCCCACATCTACAATACCAATCCCTCCAGTCCACCAGGACTTATCCAAATGACGTCGGGCATCACAACATTAATAGATGCTTTAAAATGCTAATTGTTGTTGCAACAACAAGTGCATTCTAATGATATGTGCAACGTTGACCTTATTTTTTGTCAACTAGGGGGTTTAACACTAGTACTGTATAATACTCTACGGTTGTCGGCTTCTAGAATGAATTCCATTGCCTCCGCTTGACTCCTTCGAGTGGATTCCCCCACATTACTCTCCATCGATTCCAACCATGGTAGTATACCATTGGCACCCATCGCAACTCCCCTCATACAAGATTGTGATGCCACCCTGCTCTCTGAATTAGGAAATCATAACGACCGAATAGGACAAGCCCATGCACAATTAAAGCTCCAAAACCAAGTTGATATTGCCAGGCACAATCAAATGCAAAAGAACTACCAAAAAGAGATTCAAGATCATCAAGCACTACAAATTCAGTATGAAAACGAAAGGGTGACACACAAAATCACTCATGCCCAATATGATGAGCTCAGTATATCATTTATTAACCTTGTTGGGGTAGTCGATAGCTTATATTCCCATATTCCTACAACTTCTGATCACGACTGCGACATCTCTCTATGATTTAATCTCTCAATAGAAAAATCTCACTTGCAACACCTCGAATTGCATATCACCACCCTTCGTCAACCAACACATCACACCAATCCACCTGCCTCACAACTACAGGCACTAATTAAGTCATCGAAAATAGTGCTCCACATTGGTCAATGTTGGGTGGAAGAATTCTCCAAATTGGTTTACTACGACTCGGCCATGTGGACCCATCTCCAAACCCCGTCAGAAGTTTCTACAATCATAGAACGGGTTCCCGTGACCGAAATAGAGGTCGCACAAAAAAATGGGACCTAGCTTCACTTCCTCCTAGGGAGCGTGCCACTAAAATGATAACTATTGCAACAAGAAAAAAAGAGATCATTGCAGCGTGGGATGAGAAAAAAAATATGTTCGATATGATCTTAGTTGCGGCTGAGAAGGCCTTGACCCTGTTCACTAAGCTCTCTGACGTGATAGTTTTCATCGACCCTCTCATCGAGCAACTCAACGACATATTTTTGACAAACCCTCAGGTCACTGCGGTGGAAGTAGACACAGCTATCCAACTGATGCAGAAGTTCCAAGAAAAATTTAATGATCCTGAGCATCAATTTCATGAATTCGTGCAAGAAATCCAAGCCTCTGTGTCGTCCATTGTGAAGGTAACTCCATAAAGAAGTTGGCTCGAGGATGAGCCAAGTAATAGTGGTGGAGGCTTGTTGGAACCCAAAATTTTGGGTTTATTTCATGTGCGTGAGCATAAATTAAGTTGTGCGTGCTCATTCCAAAGTTTTTCACACACCTAAGGTAATGCGTGAGGAATGAAAAAGGGTGTGCGTTAGAATGAGTTTTGACAGTGCACAACATGCCTAAAATATTATAGAATGTGCACTGGTCCTAGTTTTGATGCACAACGAAAATCAAGAAGATGCATGTCAGAATCAAGAAAAGAATCATCAGGAAATATTCTTTAATGATTACTGCCAGCAGCACAAGGGATCGTGGAGCTGAAAAAAGATGAGATGGTTGGGTAGTTAATATTTCCCCAATTCATGAAGGCTATGTGGAATACAGGCAGGTTCTAGAAGTGTGTAAAGTTGTTTTGTCAATAGAATGAGTGGAGTAGAGGATAAAGAAATAGCTCTCCTGAGCAGAGAAAGCTATAAAAAGAAGAAATACTATCAGAAATGGGGTTGTATAGCTATATGTATTAGAGAAGATTCATTGATTCTTGATTATCAAGCTCTCTCTGAGCCTGTTGTAATATTGTAATGTGTGTGAATATAGCCAGAGTCTATCTTATGTCTGAAGTATGAGAGAAAGAACATTGCACAATGTGTTGTATTTATGTGGAACTTCTATGGTTGTCATATATAGTTTAATAAATGTATATCTCTGTGTAATGGAACAACTCTGATAATAAAGACATGACAATTCTAATCCATTTTATGTATACTTTGTACCGGTTGAATATGTATGTGTATTGTTTTACTTTTTAGTCCTAATAATTTGTCAAATATGAGTCACATGAATGATAGCCTCAATGTATCTTTGTGTTCTTAGCCTTCATCCCTATCACAAGACCTTGTGATCTCTATGATCCTCTCTTCATTTGATTGATATGTTGATGCTTTGGGGTTTTTGTTGGTCAACTTTTGACGAACTCTAGGTATAAACTCCCCAACATTAAGGAGGATGCGTGCAAGCATGGAATATGTTAGGATATTTAGACACTTCGAATTTAGTTAAGATTTACTTGGTCTAATGTTTCATTAGGCAAAAGTGTGTTTATTTAGTATTCATTAGTATACATTTGTAGTTAGGAAATCTGACAGTCACAATATGTTCTCGACATAGAGTGATCCCACGATTCATATTCTCCTCGATCTTAATGACCATTGATCTATGGCTTAACACCTGATTGGTCAATGATCTCTATTTAAAGAGAATGGAGGGTCATTTTCCGATGATCTATTGTGAGAAACTCTCTCATAAAAATCTCTCTGTAATCTTTTTCTTTTGCATTAATAAATTTCTCCAAGTGGCCACGTTGGTTGGGGTTGTGGATGTTTCCCCGTAGGGTTTTACCATGTCAAAACATTGGTGTGTTGATCTTTTATCTGGTTGTGCGAGTGGTTATTGAAGGTGTTCATCCTCTATTGGAATACATGTGTTGTTGAACATGGTATCAGATCCTGTTTGAAGACTCACTACTGTTGTAGATCAAGATCGTGAAGTTGAGTTGCCTCATCATTGTGTTTTTCCATTTCTGTACAATTATGGGCTGAAAGGACTATTCCATTGCATCTGGAGCACTCGTTTGAGTCAAGAACACTTTTCATTTCACTTGAAAAGGTTATTTTTTTCCCAAGATATGACCATTTCAACTAGATTAGTAGGTATAAATCCTGAATATGCCCTTTTAAAAAAAATTGCATAGTATTATTTCAGTTTTATATTGTTGGTTTTCGGGTTGCTACTCTTTCAGATCTGTGTATTCTCTTTTCCCCACACCTTGTATGATCTTGGAAAATCAGAAACATAAAAGAAAAGGTGCATTTTTTGGGTAAGCTAACCAAGATCTAACCCTTGTTGTCATCGAGAAGAAGAAATTTTCTCTTGTGTGAAAAGTGTTTTTTATGAGCACACTCTCCAACAACAACAAAAAAAACAAGAACAACAAAAATCCTTCTGCTAAACAATACAATATGTTTTTCTATCCCACTTGGTTAAAAATTGCCTTATTAAGTAAGAGGTCTTGAGTTCAAGTCTCTCTTTTTGTTACTTTTAAAAAAAAGTTCATGTTCCATTGTAAAGTGTATTTCACTTCAAGTATAAAAGTGAATCACTATAAGTAGTTTTAATATTTTATTTTAGAGTTATTTATTTTGCATGTAGATTTCTTTTATAAAGTAACTTCTTTGTAAAAGTGATGCCTATTTCTTTTTATAAAAGTAGGTCACTTCATAAAGCAACTTACACCACCACGTGGTCCTTTGGTTACCGTTTATGTCTTTTTTTAAAAGGACATAAATTTCAGATCTTAAGTCTGTTTTCAATTCTTTTTTTTTAAAACCGCTATTAATTTTTCAAGATATTTCTATCCAAATCATCAATTTCAGTTTTTAAATCCACATTATCTACATATTTAATATGACTTCTTCCAGTAATCTTTTGCGTACCAGCACCAAATACTTCCAATGGAAATCCCATATGGAAGATTTATTAAGAAGTAAAAGCTTGTACTAGATTACTTTGGGAAAGGAAAATGAACCCACTAATGCTGGTAAGAAATTCAAATGGGATAATAGGAGTGAAAAAGAACGTGGATTGATCAGAATTTCCATCTCTCCTAATTTAAGATTCCACCTTAAAGAAATTAATGACCCCGATGAAGCTTGGAAAAAGCTTGAATCTATGTTTGGTAAACACAATATTATTTGAGCACATCAATTAGAAAATCAAATATTGAATTTAAGTCCAAATTAATTTTATTGCATTGAAGACTATCTATCTAAGTTTAAAACACTCATAATCATATGTGAAGAATGTGAGATAAGGTTGGAGGAAGAGTGTTGCATCTATATTATTATTTCTAAGCTAGGTAGTGCATATTCTGTGTTTGCATCTACCTTTTATGCCATGAGAGAGGCTCTAAGGAAAGCCTATCAAAAACACACTCTTGAGTCCTTTTGTAATGTTTTGATTAGAGAGAAATATAAGCTTGTACAACTTGGAGTGATCCGCACTGCAGGTACCTCCAACAAAGCCTTAGTCACCTAGCAGAAAGATAAACCCAAGAATCCAAAGAAGCAACATCCTCACCACAACAACAAGCAACATAAGGGTACCAAACCTACTCAGATAGCTTCAGCTCCTAATGATGATAAATGAGAAAAATCTAAAAATAAGAAGACTGTCAGACATTGCAAATTTTGTGATAAAGATGGTCATGATGAGTCCAAATGTTTCAAGAAGATGGAAGATTTAGAAGCAATGATAAAGAATCAGAACATCAATATTGATTTTACTTCTTCTTCTTCTTATTCTCATGGACATGCACTTTCTACTTCTGGTTTCTCCTTCAATGCAACTTCTACTTCTTCTTCTGATGAGTGGCTTATTGATTATGGAGCATCTTATCATATGGCTAAGGATAAAAAACATATTTTTTGGTCTAAATGAATGTAACACCAAGAAAATATTTTTTGGTGATGATAGATCTCTTAGTGTTGTAGGATATGGAATAATTCAAGTAGATAATGGTCATTTCAATGATGTATTATGTGTTCCAAGTCTTTCTGGTAACCTTCTATCAGTCTATCAAATCACTCATTCAAGTGAAGATAAAACTGTAGAGTTTTCACCTCACCAAGTTGTAATAAAGGATATAAAAGATCCTAAGCATGCTCTTGCAACTGGAATTGTTGATGATATTACCAGGTTGTACACGTTTGTCAACTTTGGGTCATCATATTTTCCATCATTTTTTGTTGCTCATAGTGATGACTTGAGAAAACTTTGGCATAAGAGGTTTGGTCATCTAAACTATCGCTCATTGCAACAACTATGTAATCAATAGATGGTGACTAGTATTCCTCTTGTTTCATGCAGAGATGGTTTTTGTGTCAGTTGTGTTCTCGAAAAACATCATCAGGACAGTTTTGACAAACGTGCCTCTTGGCACGCCTCGGGCCCTTTGCATCTTGTTCACAGTGACTTGTGTGGTCCACTTTCTTCTCCTTCTTTTTTTGGGTGCAAGTATTTCTTAACTTTCATTGATGACTTTTCCAAACATACTTGGGTTTAATTCTTAAAACTTAAGAGAGAAGTTTTTTACAATTTTTTGGCCTAAAAGGCCCTTGTAGAAAAAAAAATTGGACATCAAATTCAAAGCTTAAGAACATATAATGGAGGATAATATGTGAACAATAATTTTACATGTTACTGCACTACACAGGGCATCCAAATGCAACACATTGTTCCATATACACCACAACAAAATGGTGTTGTTGAGAGAAAGAACTACACATTAAAAGAAATGTCTAATTGTATGATCCAATATAAGGGATTAAGTCTAAAGTATTGGGTGGAATCCATCAACTATGAAAATTAGATAGTAAATCAAACTCTCACAAAGGCTCTTAAAAATATAACACCAAAAGAAGCTTGGACTAAAACTAAACCATATGTAAGTTACTTCTGTGTATTTGGCAGTATAGCATGGGTTCACATTCTTGATGAGAAAAGGAAAGAATTGCAGCCTAAAAGTGAGAAGTGTATATTTGTTGGTTATTCTGAAGATGTCAAAGGTTATAAACTTCTTAAAATACATTGTAAATAAATTATTATTAGAAGAGATGTTAAATTTGATGAAAATATCTTGGCCCACAAGCCTAATTTGACGATTGTGCCTTCTTAGTCATGCGAGCAATCTTCGACATTTTTGCATTCTTCTGTTCCTATTCTTATTTCTTCTTCAGATGATGACAGTCAGGATGAAAATCCACCTCTGCTTGCTCACCTTCCTCCAGATGAGTCCTTTGAACTTGAACCAACACCAACTCCACCGCTTCCTACATGGGTTCGTCCAACACAAGAGGTAGTTGGTGATCTTGTCGCTGATCCTTCAGATCAACCTCAGAAATGTTCACAATTCCAACGAGCCTCTTCTCTTTCAGATCAAGTTTCAGAGACTCGTGATCTCGAGACATTTGCAAAATTTTTAGGTCATCCATATTGGGATACAACAATGAATGAAGAGTATCGTTCTTTAATGGAAAACAATACTTGGGATCTTGTACCTCTTCCAAAAGGAATAAAACTTGTCATATGTAAATGGGTCTACAGAACTAAGTATGCATTAGATGGAAGTGTTGAAAGACACAAGGCTTGGTTAGTTGCCAAAGGATTTTCCTAAGTTAAAGGAATTGACTATAATGAAACCTTTTCCCCTGTAACCAAAATGAATTCCATCTGCCTTGTTCTTTTCCTCGCTACCTCACATAAATGGGAGGTCCATCAGATGGATGTTAAATCTTGCTTCTTGCATGGATATTTTCAAGAATAAATACACATAGAACAACCTCCTAACTATGTCCAGAATGACTCTAGCCTTGTTTGTCGCCTTAAGAAATCTCTTTATGGTCTTAAGCAAGCTCCCTGAGCTTGGTATGCCAAAATGGACAACTTTCTTATTGACACTTGATTCTCTAGATGTCATTATGATCCTAATGTCTATACTAAGAAAGTAGGAAGCCATCTCATAATCCTTGTCCTCTATGTTGATGACCTTATCCTTATTGTTAGTGACTCAAAACTTTTAAACCATGTGAAAACCAACCTTAAGAAGAAATTCGAAATGACAGACTTAGGATTTTTGCACTATTTCCTTGGCCTCCAAGTTTTGAAAACCAATGAAGGATTTTTTCTTTCCTAGTCTAAGTATGATTGTGACCTTCTTCGTCACTTTCACATGGAAGATTGTAAACCAGCCCCTACTCCCTTCCAGACTGGAGTCAAGATTGTTGTCACTTGTACTTCTCCCGAAGTTGATGCCACCTTGTGTCATCAGTTAGTTGGTAGACTCTTATACTTGACTCATACTCGTCCTGATCTTTCCTTTGCTATTGTATTTTTTCCCGATATATGCAAACACCCCATGAAATCCATTGGAAAGAAACTAAAAGGATCGTTCGCTATGTCCATGGTACAGTTCAGTTTGGGATACATTATAGTTCAGGGGGGACTCTTTTATTGGTTGGTTTCACTGATTTAGATTAGGTTGGTGACCCTGATGATCAAAAGTCTACTACAGGTTATGTTTTCAACCTTGATTCAAGACCTGTCACTTGGGCCTGTAAGAAAGAACATGGTATTTCACTTTCTTCAGCAGAAGCAGAGTACCAAGCAGTGGTAAATGCAATTCAGGAAGACTTGTGGCTTTGATAGATCCTTTTAGAGTTTGGATTCTATATACAACATCTAACCAGCCTTTGGTGCAACAATCAGAGTGTCATCAAGCTCGCCAAAGACCCAGTTCAACATCAATGCAACAAACACATCGAGATACACATGCACTTCATCAGAAAACTCATTCATGATCAAGTTATTGAAGTTATCTTTTTCCCTACAGAAGATCAAGTTGCAAACATTTTCACAAAGTCTCTTACAGAAGAAAAGTTTTCCAAAATTTGATCTATGTTAGGAGTTCAGGAAGTTGTCATTAAGGGGGGATAGGCTCTAATTCCTCCTTCCTTCTCCTATTGTGTCACTATTGTAAATCCTTCAATCTTATCCCAAGTTATTATTAGGGGGGATGTTAGGATATTTAGACACTTAGGAGTTATTTAAGATCCACTTGGTCTAATGTGTCGTTAGGTAAAAGTGTGTTTCTTTAGTATTCATTATTATGCATTTGTAGTTAGGAGATCTGATGGTCACGATATGTTCCTGACATAGAGTGATCTGATGGTTCATATTCTCCTCGATCTTAAAGGCCATTGATTCGTGGATTAACACCTGTGATCTCTATTTAAACAACATGGAGGGTCATTTGCCTATGATAGATTGTGAGAAAATCTCTTGTAAAAATCTCTTTGTAATCTTTTTATTTTCCATTAATAAACTGCTCCAAGTGGTTGCATTGGCTAGGGTCGTGGATGTTTCCATGTAGGGGTTTTACCACGTTAAACCATCGATGAGTTGATATTTGATCTGGTTGTGTGAGTGGTTACTGAAGGTTTTCTTCCTCTGTTGGAATACCTATGTTGTCAAACAGAACAAAACACCAACACAAATTCAATGATATTCATGGAATATGGCATGGAGGAACCATTACACAACATGATATTATCAAAGACCAATAAATACAACAAATTGGGGAAGCAACAACAAAGTAGGGTGTCAAAGGAAAGGAAGCTATCCAAAAAGAGATGAATATGGATGTATGGATAATAATCAGTGGTAGAAAGAGAGTAGGAATATAAGAAAATCACATTACTTGGTTTTTATTACATGTAAAACCCTTAACTACAAATATTTGAGGACAATTATTTTCTAAGTGGATACTAATTTATGACCTCGATAAGGACATATTTTGGGTTAAATATATATTAATTTGGTTTAATGTATACTTCAATAGGGACCCGCAGGTGCAATGATAGAGAATATGTATAGAGTTCAATATATTGATTATTATAGACATGAACATATGATTTGAATATATGGACATACTTGAGTTATTTATTGGAGGTTCTCCTATTGTATAAATGGTTATTATGTAATTCATCTCTATTATCACTTTGGGAGCTATGTTCCATGCTCATCTTGGTGTACATTATGTGTATTATGTTTTAACATGTTATTTCGAATATTTGATTCATAAATTATGTATATTTTCTCATCATTTTAAACACAAACTTTGTTTAGTTGACACCAAACTTGCTATGTGACATTCATCCCTAGTCCTCTAATGCTCTTGAGCTACTTGGATCTATTGTCTCCTTCAACCATAAACTAGTTGGAGGCTTCCTCAATTGGTTCTCCTCTTCATTGGCTTACTATTTCATTATTGGATATGTTTGTTTCTCTTAGGGTGTCCTTGGCTCTATTAGTTCCTACATATTGGTTAGTCAACATTGCCACCTAAAGGGAGGTTCTAGGAAAGTATGTGAGTGAGGGTTTTACCTTCTTACTAAGTGAACTTTGGTCCTCATACTTGTATTTAGGGTGCTTATAGATTCCCTGAAGTGTAATACCACCATGGAACAACATTGGTTTCTTGTAGGCATCATGGAGTGGTAACATCCCATTGCTCCATGGAGAAGATCTTGCTTTAGGTAGTCCTCTTCTTTATTGGTCACCTTTTCCACCATTTTATTTTTTGTTCATTACCTCAAGTTATATTTTTGAATCCCCACCCCCATCTTGGAAGTTAATATTTGATCCTACTATTCATTTATCCTAATATCAGGTTGTGAAATGTTAACATATGATATATAAAATTCCACCAATTCAAAATAATTATTGCCACATTTCAAGTTAAAATAACCGATCCCTTCATGTTATTTTGAGTCTCCAAATAAGATCAAATTCATAGAACAATTAGATGATGGTGATGAACATAAACAATAATTTAGAATTATGTCCTATAAATTTTAAAATGTTATTTGAGTAGACCTTTGTCTCAGGGTGGAAATAAGTACATTATTAAAAAATAAACCAACGATTTTATGGATTAATAATATACAATAAAATACATATGTAGTTCATGTTATGGCTAATTTCTAAGGGAATCCTAACTATAGTTATCAAAAAATAGATAGTGGAATTGTTTAAAGACATGTCTTTCTTTCTCTTGGTATTTACTTTAGAGTTAGAAAGGAAAATATACATATTCTCAACTAGACCATTACTACTTATATTTTTTCCTATCAATGCTATATGTTCGAAAACACAGGTATTCCAACAGAGGACGAACACCTTCAGTAACCAATCACACAACCATATCAAATATCAACACACCGATTTTTTGACGTGGTAAAATCCCTACGGGGAAACATCCACAACCCCAACCAATGTGACCACTTGGAGAAATTTATTAATGCAAAAGAAAAAGATTACAAAGATATTTTACAAGAAAGTTTCTCACAATAGATCATCGTAAAATGACCCTCCATTCTCTTTAAATAGAGATAATGGACCCATCAGGTGCTAATCCATAGATCAATGGCCATTAAGATCAAGGAGAATATGAACCGTCGGATCACTCTATGTCGGGAACATATTGTGACTGCCAGATTTCCTAACTACAAATGCATACTAAAGAAACACACTAAGAAACACACTTTTACCTAATGAAACATTAGAACAAGTAGATATGAACTAACTCCTAAGTGTTTAAATATCCTAACACCCCCCCCTTAAGAACAACTTGGGATAGGATTGAAGGATTTACAATAGTGACACAATAGGAGAATGAAGGAGGCATTAGAGCCTATCCCCCCTTAATGACAACTTCATGAACTCCTAACATGGATCGAAGTTTGGAAAACTTCGCTTATGTAAGAGACTTTGTGAAATTGTCTGCAACTTGATCTTTTGTAGGGAAAAAGACAACTTCAATAACTTGATCATGAATGAGCTTTATGATGAAGTGCATGTGTATATTGATGTGTTTGATGCACTGATGTTGAACTGGGTCTTTGGCGAGCTTGATGGCACTCTGATTGTCACACCAAAGGTTGGTCGGATGTTGTTGTTGGAATCCAAAATCTGAAAGAATATGTCGAAGCCATAAGGATTCCTGAATTGAATTTACCGTAGCTCAGTACTCTGCTTCTGCTAAATAAAGTGCAATAGCTCGTTGTTTCTTACGGGCCCAAGTGACATGTCCTGAACCAAGGATGAAAACATAACCTGTAGTAGAATTCTGATCATCAGGGTCGTCGAACCAATCTAAATTAGTGAAAACAACCAATAAAGGAGTCCCCCCTGAACTATAATGTATATCGAACTGACATGTACCAAGAACATAGTGAAGTACCCTTTTAGTTGCTTTCCAATGGCTTTCATGGGGTGTTTTCATATACCAAGCAACAATACCAAAAATAAAGGAAATATCAGGATGTGTATGATTCAAGTATAAGAGGCTACCAACTAACTGACAGTACAAGGTGGCATCAACTTCGGGAAAAGTATAGGTGGTAGCAAGATTGATGCCATACTGGAAGGGAGAAGGGGTTGGTTTACAATTGTCCATGTGAAAGTGATGAAGAAGGTCAAAAGCATACTTAGATTGAGAAAGACAAATTCCTTCATTGGTTTACAAAATTTGGAGGCCAAGGAAATAGTGAAAAAAACCTAAGTCTGTCATTTCAAATTTCTTCTTAAGGTTGGTTTTCACATGGTTTAAAAATTCTGAGTCACTGCTAGTAAGGATAAGGTCATCAACATAAAGGACAAGGATTATGAGATGGATTCCTAATTTCTTGGTATATACACTAGGATCAGAATGGCATCTAGAGAATCCAGTGGAAATAATAAAGTTTTCCATTTTGGCATACCAAGCTCGAGGATCTTGATTAAGACCATAAAGAGATTTCTTAAGGAGACAAATAAGGCTAGAGTCATTCTGAACATAGCCAAGAGGTTGTTCCATGTATATTTCTTCTTGTAAATCTCCATGTAAGAAGGCAGATTTAACATCCATCTGATGGACCTCCCATTTATGCGAGGCAACAAGGGCAAGAACAAGACGGATGGAATTCATTTTGGCTATAGGGGCAAAGGTTTCATTATAGTCAATTCCTTCAACTTGAGAAAATCCTTTGGCAACTAACTGAGCCTTGTGTCTTTCAACACTTCCATCTGATGCATACTTAGTTTTGTACACCCATTTACATCTGACAAGTTTTCTTCCTTTTGGAAGAGGTACAAGATCCCAAGTATCATTTTCCATTAAAGAACGATACTCTTCATTCATTGTTGTATCCCAATATGGATGACCTGAAGCTTTTGCAAATGTCTCTGGATCATGAGTCTCTGAAACTTGAACCAAAAGAGAAGAGGCTCATTGGAACTGTGAACGTGTCCGATGTTGATCTGAAGGATCACTGACAATATCACCAACTGTTTTTCATGTTGAACAGACCCATCTAGGAAGCAGTAGAGCTGGAACTGATGTTGGTTTAGGTTCAAAGGACTCATCTAGAGGAAGGTGAGCAGGAAGAGGTGGATTTTCATCCTCACTATCATCATCTGAAGAAGAAACCAGAACATAATAATTCACAAATGCCAAAGATGGCTCGTAGATCGAAGAAGGCACAAACTTCAAATTAGGCTTGCAGGATAAAGAAGGCACAAATGCCAAATTAGGCTCGCAGGACAATAAATTTTCATCAAATTTAACATATCTTCTAATAATAATTTCATTAAAATGTGGTTGAAGAAGTCTGTAGCCTTTGATATCTTCATAATAACCAACAAATATACACTTCTCACTTTTAGGCTACAATGCTTTCCTTTTCTCATCAGGAATGTGAGCCCATGCTATACTGCCAAATACACGGAAGTGACTTACATCTAGTTTAATTTTAGTCCAATATTCTTACGGTGTTATATTTTTAAGAGCCTTTGTGGGAGTGTGATTTACTATGTAATTTGCACAGTTGATGGCTTCCTCCCAATACTTTAGACTTAATCCCTTAGATTGGATCATTCAATTATTCATTTCTTTTAATGTGCGGTTCTTTCTCTCAGCAACACCATTTTGTTGTGGTGTATATAGAACAATCTATTGCATTTGGATGCCCTGTGTAGTGAAGTAACTTGTAAAATTATTGTTCACATATTCTCCTCCATTATATGTTCTTAAACTTTGAATTTGATTTCCAAATTGTTTTTCTACAAGGGCCTTGTAGGCCAAAAACTTGTCAAAAAATTTCTCTCTTTAGTTTTAAGAAGTAAAACCAAGTACGTCTGGAAAAGTCATCAATGAAAGTTAAGAAATACTTGCACCCAGGAAAAGAAGGAGAATAAATTGGACCACACAAATCACTGTGAACGAGTTGCAAAGGGTCGGAGGCACGTTTGTAAAAACTATCCCGATCATGTTTGTTGAGAACACAACTGACACAAACATCATCTCCACATGAAACATGAGGAAGACCAGTCACGATATGTTGATTACATAGTTTCTACAATGAGTGATAGTTTAGATGACCAAACTGCTCATGCCAAAGTTTGCTCAAGTCATTGCTATGAGCAACAAAATCTGATGAAAAAGATGATGACCCAAAGTTGTCAAACTTGTAAAACCTGGTAATATCATCAATAATTCCAGTTGCAAGAACATGCTTACGATATTTTATATCCTTGATTACAACTCTACGATTTTACCTTCACCTAAATGAGTGATTTTATATATTGATAGAAGGTTACAAGAAATACTTGGAACACATAATACATCATTGAAATGACCATTTTCTACTTGAACTGTTCCAGATCCTTCAACACTAAGAGATCTATCATCACCAACAAATATTTTATTGGTGTTACATTCATTTAGAGCAGAAAATATGTCTCTATCCTTAGCCATATGATAAGATGCTCCATAATCAATAAGCCACTCATCAAAAGAATAAGTAGAATTTGTATTGAAGGAGAAAGTAGAAGTAGAAAGTGCATGTTCATGAGAAGAAGAAGAAGAAGAAGTAGAATCAATATTGATTTTGTGCTTCTTCATCGTTGCTTATAAAGCTGCCATATTCTTGAAACATTTGGACTCATCATGACTATCTTTATCACAAAAGTTGCAATTTTTGTCAAACTTCTTATTTTTATATTTTTCTCCTTTGTCACCATTAGGAGCGGAAGTTGTCTGAGTGGGTTTGGGACCCTTATTTTTCTTTTTTTTTGTGGTGTGGATGTTTCTTCTTGGGATTCTTGGGTTTATCTTTTTGATGGACGACTAAGGCTTTGTTGGAGGTACCTGCAGTGTTGATCTCTCCAAGTTGTACAAGCTTATCTTGCTCTCTAATCAAAGCATCACAAAATTTCTCAAGAGTGGGTTTTTGATAAGCTATCCATAGAGCCTCTTGTATGGCATAAAAGGTAGATACAAACATAGAATATGCACTATCTATCTTAGAAATAATAAGATAGATGCAATGATCTTCTTCTATCTTTATCTTACATTCTTCACTTAAAATTATGAGTTTTTTAAACTTAGATAGATATTCTTCAATGCAAGAAAAATCACTTGGACTTAAAGCTAGTAATTGATTTTCTAATTGTTGTTCTCGAATAACACTATGTTTACCAAACACAGATTCAATATTTTCCCAATATTCTTTGGGTTTATCAATTTGTTGAAGGTGGAACCTTAAATTGGGAGAGATGGACATTTCAATTAGTCCATGTGCTTCGTCATTCCTATTATCCCATTTGAATTTCTTATCAACATTAGTAGGTTATGTTTCCTTTCCCAAGGTAATCCAACACACACCTTTACTTCTTAATAAATCCTCCATATGGGATTTCCATTGGATGTAGTTGGTGCTGGTAAGAAAAAAATTACTTGAAGACACCATATTAAATATGTAGATAATTTGGATTTAAAAACTGAAACTAATGATCTGGATGGAAATATCTCGAAAAATTAGGCGGTTTTAAAAGAAAGAGGCACCGAAAACAGACTTTCGATGTGAAAGTTATGCCCTTTTAAAAAAAGGCATAAACGGTAACCAAAGGACCACATGATGGTGTAAGTTTCTTTATGAAGTGACCCAATTTTATAAAAAAGAAGTGGGGTTCACTTTTACAATGAAGTTACTTTATAAAAAAAAAGATGCATGCAAAATAAATAACTTTAAAATATTAAAGCTACTTATAGTGATTCACTTTTATACTTGAAGTGAAATACACTTTACAATGGAGCATTAACTTTTTCAAAAAAAGGTAACAAAAGAGAGACTTGAACTCAAGACCTCTTACTTAATAAGGAAACTTTTAACCAAATGGGATAACAAAACATATTGTATTATTTAGCAAGAGGATTGGTGTTGTTGTTGTTTAGAAAGAGAATTGGGGGTGTTGTTGAAGATGGTTTTGGAGAGCGTGCTAACAAAAACTATTCACACAAGAAAAAAATTTCGCTTCTTGATGACAACAAGGGTTAGATCTCGGTTAGCTTACCTAGAAAATGCATCTTTTCCTATTTGTTTCTTATTTTCCAAGGTCGCACAGGGCATTGGGAAAAGAGAATACACAGATCTAAAAGAGTAGCAACCTGGAAAAAAACAATATAAAACCGAAATAATACTT
This sequence comes from Picea engelmannii, assembly GCA_009831015.1. Lineage (NCBI taxonomy): Eukaryota > Viridiplantae > Streptophyta > Pinopsida > Pinales > Pinaceae > Picea > Picea engelmannii. The sequence goes on from ML778741.1 coordinate 401,866, forward strand.
TGCAAAAATTTAAAAAGGGCGTATTCAAGCTTTATACCTCTGGATCTAGCTGAAATGGCCATATCTTGGGAAAATGAAAACCTTTTCAAGTGAAATGAAAAGGGTTCCTGAATGAAATGAGTGCTCCAGACGTAATGGAATATTCCTCTTAGCCTAGAAATTTATGTAAATGGAAGAACACGGAGATGAGGTAACACGACTTCACAATCTCGATCTACAATAGGAGTAGGTCTTCAAACATGATCTGATACCATGTTCGAAAACATAAGTATTCCAACAAAGGACGAACACCTTCAGTAACCACTCACACAACTAGATCAAATATCAACACTGATGTTTTGACGTGGTAAAACCCCTACGGGGAAACATCCACAACCCCAGCCAACACAACTACTTGGATCAGTTTATTAATGCAAAAGAAAAATATTACAGAGAGATTTTACAAGAGAATTTCTCACAATCGATCATCGGCAAATGACCCACCATGCTCTTTAAATAGATATCATGGACCAATCGGGTTTTAAGCCATAGATAAATGGCTGTTAAGATCAAGGAGAATATGAACCGTCATATCACTCTATGTCGGAAACATATTGTGACCGTCGAATTTCCTAACTACAAATGCATACTAAAGAAACACACTTTTACCTAATGACACATTAGACCAAGTAGATATTAACTAAATCATAAGTGTCTAAATATCCTAACACTATACAATAACCAAAAAAAAAACAAATATACTAGACTTGAAGTACTAAATGCTAATGTTTAGCTTCTAAACTAGAATCCACATTAATGTAAAATAGAGGAGTGGCTCTTTTCTGAGATGTATTAGCTATCTCTACTTCTACTTTGTTAGTCTACCCTAACTCCTCTTAGCCTTCACTCCTTGCTTCTAACCTACATATGGAATTTATCAAATTATCATGCTTATGGTCAAGTTGGTCCAGTTTGAGGTTGAGCTATCCAAGTTATTGAAAATTTCTTGATATTGAGTACTAGTGTAAATCCATCATTTTGTAATACTTGGTTTCTCCAATTCTAAACAATATTGTGTCTAGAATACAAGACATTGTTTCCTCATCAATTTTCTCACTTGATAAATACCTCATTAAAATCTACCTTATTCTCAATGCGTTCCAGCTTCTATTTGACTGAATCTGCAAAATGAATATGATAAACCTCATCTACTACTACCACTTATGAACATGTCCTTGTCTTTTTTTGTTTCTTCTTAGAAGCCACATCATGTTTTTATTACCTTGGACTTCGAAACATTATTATTTAAATATTATTTTCCTCCCTAAATTATCCTATGTTTTCCATATCCATTATCCTCTAAGAAATCCATTGAATAATGCCCACCATTTCTAGATTGAGAACCTGTTGATGGCCAAAATTGACCATGATCAATATTAGGGAGATCACTTGGTCAAGGTCTCAATTAGACCCTTATGCATTTGGGATGGTGACTCCAACTGGGTAAATGGGTTCCAATTACTTCTCACTCTCCCTGTTGATTTGTAATATTTCTAATTACTATCAACAAGAAGAGAAATCAGACTTACCCTCCTACAACATGCTTGCAAGAAAGAAGTCCTTAAGATGATATAAGGACTCGGCCAATCCACTAATGGAGTTGCTCCTACGAAATGAGACTTCTACACATGTTTCCTAAATGTAAATTTAAATGAAGTTTAATCTAAGATGCAAATAGTAGAAATATATCCTAATATATCTTAACTAGGAAAATATATAGATCTCGTCTCGATCAAGAGAAATATAATGAAATTTGAACCAGCTTGAACTTAGAATAAAATGAAAATAACAGGCCAGGGAAATAGTTCCAAAACCTTCTATTTATTAAACCAATATGCGTATACAAATATCAGATAAATAGTTATCATATCTCTGTTGTGCATATATCTAATTCAAAGAGAAATGTATTAAATCCAATGGATCATGTCAAGATACAGGAACATTCCAAATAGAATGACAATAATAATACCAAAATTAATATAACACTAAGCTGATAGGTAGTTATACAACTTAATGCAATAACACCTGCTCAAATGCAATATTCAACCCTAAATCCATCTCTGTCCAATCCTACAAGATAGCTTGACAATGATTTAAAACAAGTAGAAATTATTCTAGTTTTAAAAATAGTGTTTGAAAAGATAATTCACACCCATTAAGACAAATACTAAACAAGGATTGAATAATCTCTTTATTAAGTTTCCAAAACTCACAACAATGCTCCAAATGGTTACAAGAATAAAGAGTTTTCTCTATGTTGGTTCAACAAATAGCCAATCTTCTACAAGACGAATACTCCTTGCAACAATACCAAGAGATTTATGTTTTGCAGAGATTCCCCCTCTCTATACTAAAACAAAGTTATGATAATTACAATCTAAAAACAAGATGATGGTTCCTCAAAATTCGACCATAACCTATCTCGAATCCTTTCTAAAACAAGAGGTTGTTCAAATTGTTTATAAAATTTGATCATTAAAACTAATGCTTTGTCTTTCTTGGATATACTTAACTATGCGATCACACCATAATTGTCCTCTAATAAAATGTTTTAACACATGTACATAAAATCAAAACAAATTAATATCTTACATATTTTAAGAATGACTACATAATCTTTGATTCTATAGTTTGTTACATTACGTTCATAAATAGTTTTGCTACATTTAAACAATTAGAGTGAAACCCTAGCGTTTGTTACATTACGTTCATAAATAATTTTGATGAAATCTCAAAATATTACCTCGCGAAATAGAGAAATAAATTTGGGAATTACTTAAATGCAATTCTCGGAGGTTCAACTCAGCAAAACGATTGAATGAATCACTCAAAGGAACATAAATATAAAACAATGAAACCCACACTTTCTCTTGAAATGGTCATGGTAGCGTAAATGGACATGAAATTGAGATGAAAAGACCATGAATTTGGGTGCTGATATTGAAGTATCTTGAGTAATAATGACGATTTCACAGGTTTCAAAGGCCACACATCATAAACATATCACTATGTGTGATAAACACAGGACACAAAGAAAATGATCATAATGAACGATCATAAAAATGATTTGATTTCAAATAAAACACTATAATGATAAAAAAATAACAATGATTATTACGAAAAAACCATGGTACAATATCAATATAAACAAAACGTTCAAATAAATATATAAATCTATTCATTTCCCATAGTTTCAAATTATAATAAGACCTGATGACCATCAGAATTAAAACCATAGCAATCCAAAACTTAGATTATTTTGTAACAACCCTGCCATTACGATCACAAAAGCGACGTACAATAGGTAATTTTTTTTCCTTTTATTATTGTGTTAGGAAATCAAAACATCATAGTAAATAGAAACATCATCGATACATCAATCACATATATTAACGAAACAATAATAATGCATTAATAATCAATACGACACAATGTCGATGCATCATCACCATGAACTACGACACACATATCTATGTATTAACACAATAATTAACAACAACCCAACATCATTTCATTATGCAATTAATGACAACACATAACAGTATGAATATTAAAATTTCAACGCATCTCATAAGAACAATAATCAGAGATGATGTAGGAGCATCGCTCCACCTCAGCACACGCCAACTGGATAGCATGAGTAGTGCGCATTCAAGGAAGGGAGAGGCGTCTCCCTCTAATTTTTCCTTTGAGAATATTAGCGTGATCAGGGCATTTAATGATGACAAGCTGCAAGAACCAAGTTGTGTTTTCACACAAGATGGAGATAAGGTAGCCATTAAGTGGTTGACAGTAGGAGGGATCTGCATTCAATTCGGATCAAATTTCCATCATTGTAATCTGCCTCGGTAGTCAAGTGTTTTTGTATGGTGATTAGACACCACTAGATTAGCTTGGAGGGAAGCTCATCAAGCCCCTCTTGTATAAAACTCTTGTATTGTTTCCAGAAAAAAAAAAGAGAGAGAAGGCATAGGGACAAGTAGAGAGACATAGGGGGAGAAACACAGAGAGCCAAGACTCAAGCGCAGTTCGGACTCAAACATTTGTAATTTGACATTCTACCATTAATAGAAAAGGAACATTCTTTCATGTTTATCAATTTCTGTGTGATGGATGTATGGATAATTTGTTATGAATGTCATTCATATGCATTTGAGTTGTATATGTATGTTAGGAATCATCTTCAGGGATAAAGATACAATTTTCAATATGTGACTGTGTTGGATTAAGTCTGGTTCTCTAGGCTAAGTGCAAGGAGTGTGTGATAGAGGGTGGAAACTCTGAGAGCCGACGTAAGGAGTGTGTGTCTGAAATCAGTGGAGTCAGAAGAGAAGCTGCCAGGAGGGCACACCAGGATAATTCACTTGGGAGGAAATTTCAAGGTGGTTAAGTACCTTGGAAAGAAAGACTATGTGGGAGGAAACACAATGTAGAGTTATTGAACACTCTGTAACACTCTTCCAGGAGGGCATAGAGAAGGTACGAGAGCGTACTCGAGCAACACATTATGAAGTGTTGGAATCCTTAAGAGAACCATAGGGTTGTTGAACACTCTGAGGAAGGAAGGCTTTGCAAGAGTGCATCAACAAAGGAAAGGAGATGTCTTAAGACCTTCAGGAAGGATAAGGGAGAAGCCGTCGAAAATCTTAGTCGAGCGCAAGGAGTGCACCAAGGATATTGTAAGTTCATCTTACAAGCTTAGGAGGAAGGGTGTTAAGCTGCCAGGAGGGAAAGAGAAAGTCCACTGAAGGACACAGAAGAGATGAGAACCTTCGAAGTTTTGAAGCCGAGAAAAGTCACAGAAGAGTTTGCGCAGAACTCTGCAAGGAGTGTAGAAGAAGTTCAAGAACATCTTAAGTATCGAGGAGGAAATTGCGCTAAGTGTGCAAAAGGTGGTCGAGGACTTGTGAAGTCCTGAAGACCGTAAAGTCATCCATCATCGAAGGAGATAGGTGGCAGAATATCAGGAGATCCGAGAGTTGGATCTCTGGAAGGTTTGCTAAGAGAAAACAAAGGTCTTCGTGAAGTTGCGAAGAGAGGGTTGAATCCAGGTCGTTGGATCTAGAAGGGACACGTGGAGTTGGATCAACACTCCATTGATTCGCAAATTGAGAGAAATAGAAACAGGAGAAATAGAAATTGAGAGAAATAGAAAAATCCCAAAGGCCATATTCTGAAGCGATCGTAGCCGTCGATTGGAAGGAGTGATGGGGATCGTTGATCCTCGCGTCGTTTGTATTCACGATTAAGAGTTCGAGAACAGAAGAGTTGGTTGTCGTGGAAAGAGTCGAAGACCAAAACTCAATGAGACTTGTGTGGTTGAGCCCCGGGACACAGCCCGAGGTCATGTAATATAAAGGGCCTGGCACAGAGAGTGAGTGTTCCCACCAACTTTCTTCAAAGGGCCAAGAAAAAATCCGTGGGTAAAAAAAAAAAGAAGGACCTGCACTTTGGAGAAAGAAGGATCTGTGATAGAGTTTTTTGGGTTCCAATAGGGAGTCGAAGATTCAATCAGACTCAGGTGTTTTGAGAATGATCCTAGACCAGGAGGTCGAGCAACCCTTTGGAGGGAAAGGGGTTTGCACCAGGAGTGGTATCAGAGATTGATTTTATTCTCAGGAAGGAGGAAGGAGGTAAAGGAGGTACTCTAATACCACAAGAAGAAGGTATCAAAGCTAATATAAAACTGACTTATGTACGCAAGGGAGATAGATTGTGATACTTTGTTGAGACTGTTGCAATGTGTGTAGCAGATGGTAAACCACTAGGTAGACTGCAGGTGAAGCAGGATGGTCATTGGAGGTTCTGAGTGCGGTCGAGGAGAAGTTTGTCTATAGAAAAGAAAAGTGAAGATGAACAAGGATCTCAGAGAAATCTGAGCCAAGATGGAGATGCTAGCATTTAAGATGCAACAGGAAGCAAAGGTATGCTAGAGATACGAGTGGCCTTTGAAAAGGACAGCTAAGTGGCATGTTCGAAATTTGTTGGCCCGAAAGAAAAAATAGGTGTTAAGGAGGTGGCTGAGATATATCGAAAACCTCAGTGATAAGGGAAAGAGATCTGGGAGGAATCTCATAGGTTTCCAGATGGGCAATGTGAAGGGGTCAGTTGATCTTGTAAACTGCAAGGAGGGCAGAGGAGACATCCCAAATTTCCAAGTGGGAAAGGGAGAAAAGATGAGCTCAGTTGAGATTTCATGTCAGCAAGGGATGTTGATATATGGAGAAGAGGTAGAAGAAAGGTCTCGTCCATATGAGGATACATGCAGAACTGCTAGCCACGCGAATGAAGACGATAAGAAGTTAAATACTTCCACTGTCGAGGAGAAGGATCGGAGGAGCATTTTTTTTATTGGAGGAGTCGATATATTCCTGCCAAGCATCTGAGGAGAGGCTAGCATAGATGTTGCAGATTCAATAGAAGGAAAACAAACTAAGACTGTCATGAGGGAGGAGGAACAAATACTGAAGTCTGTCCCAAAAGGAGAGGAGTACTCAGTTGAGTTACTCACTCAGTGGGAGAAGGAGTTAAAGGAACTGGAGGATTGGTTGGACAATCTGAAACTAGAAGGTGGATACTAAGAATTAGCCATTCCAGAGGAGACACACCAGCATGAGTTTCAGCTGGAGGATGATGGAGTTGAACCAGCGCAAGAAGAGCTGATAGTGGAAAATATGTCGGAGGAAGAAGTTGAGCAACAACTCAGTGATGAGAATCCTGCAGGAGTGTAATCTGCAGCAGAGTGGCAAGTTAAGGCCACAAGATATGAAGAAGATAACATGGGGGGGTCGATATGATCTATCCATTGGAAAGGAGGAAGTGTAGCAGGCCAGTCTGCAAAATAAAAACCAGTCGATGGGGCAGTTGGACAAGGTGATTGAGGAGATAAGTAGGATGATGTTGGGGTCAACAATAGAAGTAATCAACAAGGGGAAGCTGGACAAAAAATAACCTACACGAGCAGCAGGCGAGATGCAGCAGCAGTAGGAGTAAAGAGGAGTCGAAAGACGGCTCTAGGAGAAAGTTTGGGACCCAGGAGGATTTCAACAGAGCTAGAAATCTCATGAGCAGGAGCTCATGATTTTTTGTATCCATGGAGAATGATGTAGGAGCATTGCTCCACCTCAGCACGTGCCAGCCGAATAGCATAAGTGGTGCACAATCAAGGAAGGGAGAGGCACTGGCCTCTCATTTGTCCTTTGAGAATCTTAGCGTGATCAGGGAATTTAATGTTGACAAGTTGGAAGAGCCAAGTTGTGCTTTCACACAAGCTGGAGATAAGGTCGCCATTAAGTGGTTGATGGTAGGATGGATCTGCATCCGATTCTGATCAGATTTCCATCATTGTAATCTTCATCGATATTCAGGCATTTTTGAATGGTGATTAGACACCACTAGATTATCTTGGAGGGAAGCTCATCGAGCCCCTCTTGTATAAAATTGTTGTATTGTTGCCAGAAAAAAAAAATAAAAAATAAAAAAGAGAGAGAGAGAGAGAGAGATAAGGCATAGGGACAAGTAGAGAGACATAAGGGGAGAAACACAGAGAGTCGAGACTCAATCGTAGTCCAGACTCAAACATTTTTAATTTGACATTCTACCATTAATAGAAAAGGAACAGTCTTTCCTGTTTATCAATTTCTATGTAATGGATGTATGGATACTTTGTTGTGAATGTCATTCATATGCATTTGAGTTGTAGATGTATGTTAGGAATCATTTGCAGGGATAGAGATACAATTTTCTATCTGTGAGTGTGTTGGATTAAGTTTGGTTCTCTAGGCTAAGTGCAAGGAGTGCACAATAGAGGGTGGAAACTCTGAAAGTTGATGCAAGGAGTGTGTGTCTGAACTTAGTAGAGTCATAAGAGACGCCGTCAGGAGGGAACACCAGGATAATTCACTAACTTGGGAGGAAATTTCAAGGTGGTTAAATACCTTGGAAAGAAATAATGTGTGGGAGGAAACACAGTGCAGAGTTACTGAACACTCTGTAACATTCTGCCAGGAGGACATAGAGAAGGTACGAGAGCGTACTCGAGAAACACATTCTAAAGTGTTGGAATCCTTAAGAGAACCCCAAGGTTGTTGAACACTCTGAGGAAGGAAGGCTTTGCAAGAGTGCATCGACAAAGGAAAGGAGATTCCTTAAGACCTTCAGGGAGGCTAAGGGATAAGTCGTCGAAAATCTTACCCGAGCACAAGGAGTGTGCCAAGGATATTGTAAGTTCATCTTACAAGCTTAGGAGGAAGGGAATTAATCTGCTAGGAGGGCAAGAGAAATTCCATTGAAGGACGCAGAGGAGATGAGAACCTTGGAAGTTTTCAAGCCAAGCAAAGCCACAGAAGAGTTTACACAGAAATCTGCAAGGAGTGTAGAAGAAGTTCGAGAACAACTTAAGTCTCGAGGAGTAAATTGTGTTAAGTGTGCAAAAGGTGGTCGAGGACTTGCGAAGTCCCAAAGACCGTAAAGTTGTCCATTGTCGGAGGAGACAGGTGGCAGAAGATCAGGAGATCCGGGAGTCAGAGCTCCATAAGGTTTGCTAAGATCAAACAAAGGTCTTCACAAAGTTGCGAAGAGCGGATTGAATCTAGGTCGTTGGATATGGAATGGACACGTGGAGTTGGATCAACACTCCGATGATTCACAAATCAGGAGAAACAGAAACAGGAGAAGTGAAAACTCTCAAAGGTCAGAGTTTGAAGTGATCATAGTCGTCGATCAGAAGGAGGGACGGGGACCGTTGATCCTCGCGTCGTTTGTATTCACAATTCGAATTTCAGGAAAGAAAGAGTTGGATTCCATGGAAAGAGCCAAAGCCCAAAACCCAAAGTGACTTGTGTGGTTGATCCTCGAGACACAGCCTAAGGTCACATGATAGAAATGGCCTGGCACAGAGAGAGATTGTCACTGCCAACTTTCTTCAAAGGGCCAAGAAGAAAGACATGGGTAAAAAAAAAAGGAGGACCTGCACTTTGGAGAAAGAAGGACATGTGATAGAGTTTGTGGGTTCCAGCAGGGAGTCGAAGAGTCAATCAGACTCAGGTATTTTGAGAACGATCCTAGACCGGGAGGTTGAGCAGCCCTTTGGAGGGAAAGGGGTCTGCACCAAGAGACACCAGGATAACATAAGATAACATAACAAATCAAAGGATCATAAATATAATCACAAGAATCACATAATATACTACCCGCCCAACCTACCCAGTAGGGTTAGGACACATAAGCAACACTCAATCCTAGGTTCCAATTGATTTTAACCATTTAAGGCCTCAAAGCTGGTGACTGTTCTGAGGAACGAGGAGGTGTCTACATCCCACCAACAAAATCAATTCCAAGTCGACTAAACTAAATCAACATCATCAACTAACGTTAAGGCACAATAACATTCTAATAAACCAACACATGTAACAAAAATTCCATGGCGCAAGATAACTTACATAAAATCCATAAACAATTTCTAAACCATCATACATGACATAAAATCCATAAGTGCGATAAGTATGAGATCTAAACCAAAATCCAATTGCGCAAGAAGTCTAATGTCTACACCAATCATTCGTTAATAAATTTAATGGCTCAAATAAAGGTTGTTAATTCATTATTCATTGATAAATCTAATGACACAAGTAAATATTGTAGTCCATCATTCATTAATACATTTGTTGACACAAGTAAAGATTGTAGTCCATCATTCATTAATACATTTTTTGACGCATGTAAGGGTTGTTAATCCATCATATGACAACATAAGAGAAGGCGCAAGCGCTCATAACACTTAATCAATCAATTTAAACCAAAATGATACATATCCACGAATGCAACAATTCTCCATTCTTTTTCCATTTTTAATGACACTTTTAATATGGTGCGCATATTGGTCTACGATAAAATCAAGTAGATAGACATATAAAGATAGATAAGATTCTAAACACAAATATTTTCTCCTTTTATGTATTCTATTTCTTCTTGTCTCGGTAAATGTCTAGTTATAAATTAGGAGGTTTATTTATTTATTATAAGATCAGGAAGGAAGATGCAACTCTTATCAATTAGTCATACCAGGGCCACGATTTCTACAAATTCATTGCAAGTATAAATATAAATATATATATGGAAGAAATGAAAATTATTGTTTAGTAAAGTTGTTTATCAAAGTGAACTTTTAGTTAATATTTCCCAATGGAAAGGTTAAAACAATGATTGTAGATTTTTTTTTCATTGAAGACAAAGATGAGTTGAGGAGGATACCATTTGGCTATAAATTATTCTGTTACAACTGACACTTGATATACATAAATTCTCAATGAAACCCTAAAGTCAACATACAATCTTACAAGAATTTTGGAAGGAAAACCAACTCGATCACTAATGCAACAGATCGTCCAATGTGTATATATATATAATAGTTTTCCTTTTCTTCTATCAGATTACAATTATAAACCAAGATTTATGAAAAAAAATCTGTTACAATCACTGTAGCAATACATGTGCAAAGTAAACTCATTGCAATGAAATCATCATCTGAATACCATAACCATACAAGTATAAATTTAATCTTAATACAATTAACAACTTTAACAGGAATACTATAACCGATGATGATGAGGCAAAGATGTTCTTCCGCACTTGCGCTCCATCCAGATCTTGCTTGCTAACTATGAATACTTCACCGGTACCTCCCATCCAACGCTAGGGGTAATATTTTCCCCCCTGAGCCCATGAGCCACAAAGGGGCCACGCACACGAACCAGAGAAAATATATCTCTCAACTCACCTTACAAGGTCAAGCTACCACTCTCTATTCGAGATCGGTATCCCAACTCCCACAAGAAAAATCAGTCAAGAAAAATATGGAAGCACAACCTTATGCATACCAGTCTTGTCCCCTTCCTCTTCTCTGCCATTTCTTTTATAGAGTTCTCTTAGTGACCATTTTCCAAAATGCACGTTAAATTCGCTTTATTAAAACTTAATTAGGAAAAAATCTCGCCCATACACTTGTCACCCAATCCCTTAGTTGCACTAGAATTTCATTTAACTAATTAAATTAATTTGTCGATTTCCCTCACCCACCTAAAAGAGCTCTTAAAAACGCTCATTGCTATCCCTTTATTCCCTCAATTTCCTTTAATGAATGACACATTTCTTAAAGCTTAATTGAGTTTTATTTAGGAATGTTCTCTAGATTAGATTCCTTCCTATGTTCCACATTCCTTTTTGCATTTAATTTCCCCTTTTGTCTAAGTTCCAAATTAGCAGGTCTTTGCACATAAACAGTAATTAATCTTAGATAAATTAATTCTTCATTAAATTCTTAATTTGATTTTTCTTCATCCCCCTTTTATTAATTGATTAATTAATTTTTAGTCGTCATACCCTATTTAGACCTAGGCTTTAATTTCAAAGAGGCTTAGCAATTTTTAAGGGAAAATTTTATAATTATTAAACTTGACTCATACAACATTTATTTTAAGGCTGACCATGTCAAAATAAAATATTTTTCTCTAGGCACCTAGGTTCATTGACTCACCAGTGTTAAAAATCACAACGTGCCCTTCAAGACGTAATACATGCTCCAAGGGTGCCACTCGCCTTTATTCATGTTTCATTTATGTGATGTTCCCTTCAAGACGCACTACGCGTTGCAAGGGTGTCACTCGCCTTTGACTAATTTTGGTAGACGTCCAATCCTTGGAATCAATACTCCATCATGCAACCTTGTGGGAGAATAAGGGCCTCTAAGGAATAAGGACCCTACCTTATTGCACGCCCCTTAGAATCTTCATGAGCGACCATCTCAGTCTTCCCTCACGGCATCGTGGATCTCTCGAACTAGGTAATCGTTAACCTACAATTCGAGCCATGATGGGAGTGCTAGTAGGATGTGGCAGGGTTGTTGCCACACCTTTCCCTCAATATCTCTAGTTGTCATGCATGGCCCATTTACTCCTAATGTGAGTCTGATTAGCAAGAAATCGTCAGCCTGCATCCATCAACGAAATATGTCAACGATCCATAAACAACATCATAATATATACCCGATCATAGATCACATATGCATAAAAAAAATACCCAAACCATATACAATCCACTCCCTGACTCGATCCGGAGTCCAAGAAGGTCCATTGATGCCATCGACATCCTCAATCTGTCAATTTTCCTAGACACTCGGGAGAGTCCAGTCAATAGCACCTGTCTATACATAAATAACATAACATAACATCATAATCCACAATCTCATCATCATAATTCATAAGCAAAGCAGACAATCATATAATGAACCGAATCACTTGCACGCAAGTGTCCTCAAAGAATAAGTCACATAAAGTGTGTGCAAGAGAGGGATGTTACATACACCTCCTCTTGTTTTAAAATTCGTCCTGAAGTTTCACAGTATACAAGTGTATAAATAAAGTATCTGACAATATCTAAATGTCTAGCTATAAAAAAAAAATGGAAATTGTTGACGCATATCATATGCGTCCTCCCAGGTAGCCGAGTGTGGACTATAATTGTCCCACTAGACCTTGACCTGATTGACTGTTCGACGCCATAGCTGTCGAATGGGATGGTCCAGAATGCAGATTGGCTCCACCGTGAGTGCACCCTCATACAATACCTGCAAAGAAATCATGTCAATCACATGTGTAGGATCACTAACATTATGTCTCAAAATAGATACATGAAAAACATCGTGCATACGACTCAAATAATCAGGCAATGCTAGTCGATAGGCCACTGCCCCTTCCTTTCCACAACCTTTAAAGGTCCCATGAGCCTAGGAGAGAGTTTATCACCCTTTCCAAACTTGATCGAACTCTTATGCAGTTTCACCCTCAAGAAGACTCGATCGCCAACTTCATAACTACGGTCAATGCGATGCATATCGACATAACTCTTATGCCGATCCCGTGCTTCCTTGATCCTTAGTCTTATTGTTTGAATTTTCTCTTCCATTTCTTGGATCGCTTATGGTCCTACCAAGACCCTATCCTAAAGTCGATCTCAACTCAAAGGCATCTGACACAGTCGACCATAAATAAACTCGAATGGCGCCATATTAATGGTGCTTTGATAGTTGTTATTGTATGAAAACTCCACTAGTGGCAAGAAATCTTCCCAACACTTTTATTGGTCCATCACGTACATACGCAACATATCCTCCAAGATTTGGTTCGTTCTTTCTGTATTCCCATCTGTCTCCGGGTGATATGCGGTACTAAAGTTAAGTTGGGTTCCCAAGGCCTCTTAGAAACTAGTCCAAAATCGTCATGTAAACACCGATCCTCGATTGGATGTGATCCTCTTAGGCACGCCATGCAGTCTCACTATATTTCTAATAACAATTCTAGCTATTGTTGATTAAGGTTGGTTGTCATTGATGTCGACCCTTGAAGAAAGACCCGTAGCACAAAGGTTTGGGTAATGGACCCAATATTGTTTGATGTAAATATGACTCATTATTGTTTTTTCATGGTTGATAAGAAGTAAATATGGATGAACTCCAAAGTGGTCCCCTTATGGTGAAATTCCTCATGGGAAGACGCTTTGTGGAGTAAGAGAACCCATGCTTAATTGTGGGATAATGAGATGAAGGAAAGTGAATTTTTCAGGGAAAATATCCTATATAGATATTTATTGTCATGTCATTTCCGGTGGTATGTGGAACGTCACATAATTCCTCACGGTTAGAGAGTTATGGCCATGAGAAGTTGGAGACCTCAGGTTTGGGTAATGGACCCAATTTTGTTTGATGGGTAATGATATGAGTTATGATATATTTTTAGATAATACTATTATATATGGATAGTACATGTCATTCCATTTCTGGTGGTATGTAGAACGTCACATAACTCCTCACGGTTTGAGAGTTATGGCCTTACGAAATTGGAGGACCCTCATATGTCATCTAGAAGCCCCAAAAGGTCAAAGTAATCAAAGT
>ML778741.1:416455-461139 GCA_009831015.1 Picea engelmannii
GTTGTTGACTAATCCAAAACTAGGCATGTGAGACTAAAGAAAAGTTTGATGAAAATGCTAGTCTCTTGTTTTTAAAGTTAAGGAAGGTTTGTAGGAATGTGATCATATACACCAGGTCTATTATAGAGCTACAAATAAGATTTTGATGATGAAATTGATGAGGGCTTTTGGTTGTGGTACATGTTGAGTACATGGTCGAGACAAGTAGCTGATGAGTTGGCGCACATACATGAGGTGTATAGTTGATGATGTTGGTACATATTGATGATTCATAGTTGATGAGTAGTTTACACATGATTGGAACATACTTGGTACATGGTTGTATGCACTTGTTTATGGTACAGGTTGATTACAGGTTGGTGCATGGTTGATGCACTTGTTTATGGTACAGGTATATTACAAGTTGAGGTACAGGTTGATGCATGGTTCAGATTTAATGGTACAGGTTTACAGCGACATATCTCATAGTGATAGTGTGACAGTGGTTCCATCATTCTACTTCTACTTCAGGGTGGCAGGACGGGGCAAGGATAGGTGTTTGTAGCCACCTTCCGGTTGTAGCCGGAGAATGTTGGGGGTTGTAGCCTCCTTCTGGTTGTAGCCAAAGAATTGGGGAGTTGGAGATTCCCTCAAGTTGTAGCCTGAGAAACTAGGGGGTTGGAGCCTCCTTCCAGTTGCAGTTGGAAAACAAAGGAGGTTGGTGCTTCCAATGAATGTAATTCTTCAAGACATATAAGAAAAAGCATTATGTGTTTTTCTCCCTATTTGGGTTTCCGCGTAAAACATTGGTGTACTGTGTATGTGTGTGATTGTTTTTTTCTTACTGCTCATTATTGGATAATAATTCTACATTGATATAACATTTGAAGACAAAGGATTATAATTACGCTATTACTGATTCACCCCCGCTCTTAGTAATCCAACAGCTATGTCTGGCACCTGATACATTGTACACACAAGGATAAATGTGCACTCTTTGTCAGAGTGTCAACTACCACTAAAATCGAGTCGTTCCTCCTTGTCATCAGTGGCAATCCAACAATGAATTCCATCGAAATGACCTCCCATTTAGATTCTGGAATAGCGTGAGGTGTTAGTAATAATGTCGGATGTCTATGTTCAGCCTTCACTTGCTGACATTCTAGACATCTCACCATGTAGTTGACTATGTCCGCCTTCATTCCTTTCTAGAAGAATAAGGGTTTAAGGTCTGCCCTCATCTTCGTGACTCCTGGATGAGACATGTACACTGCTCTATGAGCTTCATTTAAGATCAAACTTCTCAATTCTCTATTGGTAGGTAGGTAAATACGGTTATTATATCTCGTTAATCCATCGTTGTCCATAGTAAATCCCTCAAATTTTGGTACCAACATGGTGTTTTGTCCGATAAATTCCTTAACCTCTTTATACCAGTCATCGTCATGTTGTATAGTTAGAATCTTTTCACATAGATTCGTCTGAAGAGGTATCACCAAAAATATGCATGGTCTCCGACTCAACCCATCTGCCTCTCTATTCATTATTCCTTTTATGTAGGTAATCTCAAAGTCGTACTCGTTAAGCAGTTATGACCAACTCCTTTGTTGCACGTTCAAGTCACTTGGCGTAAAAATGTGTTGCAAACCACAATGGTCCATTTTTAGTTCGAATTTTCATCCAATCAGGTAGTGTCTCCATACTCTCAAGGCATACACAATGGCTAATAACTCCAAATAGTGTGTTGCGTAGTTCTCCTCATGCTTTCTTAACTTTCTCGAGATGTAAGCGATCACTCGACCATCTTGCATCAAGACTTTGCCTAAGCCTTCCTTGGATGCATCGATGCATACCAAAAAGTCCTTGTCCATGTCAGGGAATTTTAGTATTAGTGTTATCGTCAACCGCTCCTTGAGCCTTCAAAATGATTCTGCGCATTTCTCGGTCCATACAAACTTCTTTTTTTTCTTCTGCAACTCCATAATAGGATTTGATATCTTTGAAAAACCCTCGACGAACCATCGATAATATCCTACTAAACCCATGATGCTACATACCTCTGGGACATTTTTCGGTGGAGGCCATTCCATAATAGCTTCAACCTTTGTTGGATCCACAAAAATACCTTCGTTGGAGATAAGATGCCCTAAATAATGAATCTTTGAATGATAAAAATAGCATTTCGACAGTTTCCCATATAATTTGTTCTCTCATAAACATTGTAGTACCAAGCGCAAATGTTCATCATGTTCTTCCATCGTCCGAGAATAAATCAAAATGTTGTCAATGAATACTTGAACAAACTTGTCCAAGTATTCGCAGAACACCCCATTCATCAAGTTCATGAATACCCCTGGGGCATTTGTCAGTGCAAATGGTCAAACGGTAAACTTGTAATGTCCAAACCTCGCCTTGAATGCGGTCTTAGGAATGTCTTCTTCTTTGATCCGTAACTGGTGATACCTTGATATTAAGTCGATCTTAGAAAACATCGTTGCGCCCTTCATTTGGTCAAACAAATCGTCTATTCTTGGAAATGGAGACTGGTTGTTGATCGTTGCCTTTTTCAATTGATGGTAGTCAATGCAAAGTCTCCACGACCCATCCTTCTTCCGTATGAAAATAACAGGCGCACCCCATAGTGACACACTTGGACGTATAAGTCCTAGGTTTAGCAACTCCTTCAGTTGCATTTTCAACTCCTGTAACTCAGGGGTCGACATCCGATAAGGCATTCTTTCTATCGATTCGGTCCCAGGTTTTAGGTCGATGGTAAATTCCAATTCCCTCTTAGGTGGAAAACCCAGTAACTCTTCTAGGAATACGTCAGTAAACTCTCGTACTAATGGAAGGTTTTCTAGTCCTTCCGCCGTGCCCTTTTCGTTCAATGCAAGGATTGCATAAATATAGAATCCCTTGCGCATGCTCTTTCATAGCTATAGGGAAGAGATGAACCTTAGGGAAACTCCCTGGTTCCTTCCTACAATCACTCATCTCTGACCCTTATCATTGGTCAAACTCAACTATTTCATCTTACAGTTTAGTATTGCATCATGCGATTCCAACCAGTCCATACCAATCACAACGTCATAAGATCCTAAGATCATGACGTACTAGTTGGAATTCGTGATGAAATCACCCAGTTTAAGGCTACAATCTGTAACCTTTCCTCCAACCTTCTGCTTGGCTCCCGAAGCCATTTCCACGTAGCTAAACTCATCATGTTCGACTGCCTTACCTTAATTATCTTTAGCGCGACACCATAAATAAATCTCTTTGTAGCACCTGGATCTATCAAAATACTAAAGGTCTGGTCAATGATGGTACATGACATCTCGAGCACAGTAGACGGGTGCTCGGCCAGATGGTAATTTATCGATGCATGAATCCAATGGGCCTTGCCCAAATCTCCTATTGTAGTGTGTCCAGCTGATATGACTACTTTGGCCCTCTCAACTGGGTAGTCACATTGGTAATGTGGCTCTCTACATGTCCAACATCCGGTCTTCGGTCCAATACTCCTTGTTTCGAAGTAGAAGTTGATGGCCCACCAGCCTAAAAACCTGGTCTATTCTGCTGAACATGCCTGAACTGCTGCTACTATGGTCGACGTTGTTTTTGGTGTTGTATTCCTCTGTAGGGAGTCCGCTGCTGAGGTGTTGGTCGTCGTGGTGTTGTGAACATGGATCCTCTCGATGTACCCCAATACCCTGATGGATGTCTATCCATCATTTGATGTTGTTGTGCACCAGATATCGCCTATACCGTTGGTCTCGCAGGAGTCCTGCTCTGACCCCCGCTGATGAGCTCTTCCTCAGCTATGAGGGCCTTCTAGACAACATCGTGCAACGTCTGATGTATTAAAATCCTCACGTTCGCACGAATGATTACATTAAGGCCAAAAATGAACTTGTTGACCTTAAGCTTCTCAGTGTTCATATGCGGAGCATATCGAAGAAGCTCCATGAAATGAGCCTCGTACTCGGGCACTGTACGACCACCCTATCGTAAGGCATTGAACTCATTTAGTTGATGCTCATTGAACTCCTCATACAGATGCCTCTCTCGGAACCGCTCCTTAAACAGTTCCCATGACACGCCTTCGATGACCATGTTCTGTTGTGGCAGGAGCATCTTCCACCATAGCAGAGAACTCCCCTTCAACTGAAAGACCACCATGCAAAATTTCATGTTGGAGGTATAGTTGCGAAGTGCAAATCACATCGCCATATTCTCCAACCATGCCTTGGAGACTGCGTTGTCCATGGCACCCAAGAACTTAAGAATCTTGAACTTCTCGAGTTCTCGGTGAACGCTACCAGTACCGACTGGGGCATGCGGTGGACCCTCAGGGGGTACCGACACCCTAGCCTCATCTCTATCCACATGACTAATCAATACATTTGACATCATCTAAAAGGACCTCATCAACCCAACCACATCCCCCACAACTATCTGTTCCTATCCGACGACTTGTTCTTCTCCTTGGGGGTTAGACCCCTCTGGCATGGATGCTACTGGAGGCGTCGCACCTCCTCTCTTAGCACCACATCGTCTTCCTCTGGAGTGTCCTCTAACCATGATTACCTGCACGAATACAATTTGAATTTAATTAGTTGATAAATTATTAATCAAGTGTTTATGCAGTGGAAGGTGAAATGTGCCCAAGTCCCGAGTTGAACCTGCTCTGATACCATATGTAACGGCCCCGCCGTTACAACAAAAAAATCGATGTACAACAGGTAATTTTTTTTTTCTTTTATTGTTGTGTTAGGGAATTAAAACATCATAATAAATAATAACATCATCGACACATCAATCACATATATTAACAGAACAATAATAATGCATTAATAATCAATATGACACAATGTCGATGCATCATCACCATCAACCATGACACACATATCTATGTATTAACACAATAATTAACAACAACCCAACATCATTTCATTCTACAATTAATGATGATACATAATAGTATGAATCTTAAATGTTCAACGCATCTCATAAGGAAAATCATCAGAGACACTAGGATAACATAAGATAACATAACGAATCAAAGGATCATAAAGATAATAACAAGAATCACATAATATACTACCCGCCCAACCTACCCAGCAGGGTTAGGACCTCCAGGAAACATAAGAAATGCTCAAGCCCATGTTCCAATTGATTTTAACCATTTAAGGTCTCAAGGCTGGCGACTGTTTTGAGGAATAAGGAGATGTCTACATCCCACCAACACAATCAATTCCAAGCCAACTAATCTAAATCAACATCATCAATGATCATCAAGGCGCAATAGCATTCTAATAAACCAACACTTGTAACAAAAATTACATGGCTCAAGAGAACTTAATTACTAATCAATCAAGCAACGACATAAGCCAAGGTGTAAGATAAACAATTTCTAAACCATCATACATGACATAAAATCCATAAGCGCAAGAAGTCTGAGATCTAAACCAAAATCCAATTGTGCAAGAAGTCTAATGTCTACACCAATCATTAGTTAATAAATTTAATGGCTCAAATAAAGGTTTTTAATCCATTATTCATTGATAAATCTAATGACATGAGTAAATATTGTAGTTCATCATTCATTAATACATTTGTTGATGCAAATAAGGGTTGTTAATCCATCATATGACAACATAAGAGAAGGCGCAAGCGATCATAACACTTAATCAATCAATTTAAACCAWAARRSTACATATCCATGAATCCAACAATTCTCCATTATTTTTCCATTTTTAATRACACTTTTAATATGGTGCGCATATTGATCTACAATAAAATCAAGTAGATAGACATATAAAGATAGATAAKATTMTAAACACAAAYWTTTTCTCCTTTTTGGTATTCTATTTATTCTTGTCTTGGAAAATGTCTAGTTATAAATTAGGAGAGGTGTTTTAATTCTACCCCAATTCATTTAAATACATAAAATCTTAAATCAAGAGGCGACCTGGAAACCACCACCAGTCGAGGAAAAAGGAAGGCTAGCATAAGGGACCGCAGAGGCGACCTGGAAACCACCAGTCGAGGAAAAAGGAAGAACCCGCCGAGGGTATTCCGAATCAAAGCAGAGATTGGTKGCAGACAAAACGCCTGAGAAACAYGGCGCCCAGGGATACAGCACCCACGATTTCGCAAGGTTAAGSGTATGAATCGCTGAGCAMAAAATTTTATTTTTAGAACCAGTGGGTAAGAATMGGGTAAGGAATTCTGGGCATATCTTAGAAACCAAGTAGAAAGGATGCGTACAGGTAAAATGGGTTGGGAAAATGCGAATGTCTTGTTGACTCAGGAATCGATTAAAAAAAATAAAAACGTCAAGTAACCTATGCTCCACGCGCTGGGAAGAGCACGACATTCTCGCCGAGTAAGAACAGATACAGGAAAAACACAAGGCGTTCCAGATAAATGGTGAAGGCCAGGGTAATTCTATGTACAAAAAAAATCCATCAACAAAGAAAAACGCAGAGAGGAGAGGAAGGCACACAGGGAACTTGTCGTGTGGTCTGCTGGGTTAAAGAACGTAGAGAGAAGGAGAAACCACGAAATCATAGGGTCAACTGTCACCAAAACGCAACGTTCTGGGGGGGTTTCCTCCAAGGTTGCGCCAAGATCATCCAACGCCAAAGGCACAGAGATAAGGTAAGAGTTCAGGGCGTGAAGGCGAAAGGGAAGCCAAGAAAACTCTAAGGTTGTTTATTATAAGATCAGGAAGGAAGATGCAACTCTTGTCAATTAGTCATACCAGGGCCATGATTGTTGCAAATTCATTGCAAGTATAAATATAAATATATACGGAAGAAATGATAATTATTGTTTAGTGAAGCTGCTGATCAAAATGAACTTTTAGTTAAGATTTCGACTGTAGAATTTTTGTTTCATTGAAGAAAAAGATGAGTTGAGGAGGATACAATCTCGCTAGAAATTGTTTTGTTACAACCGACACTTGATAAACATAAATTCTCAATGAAAACCTAAAGGAAACATACAATCTTACAAGAATTTTGGAAGGAAAACCAAATTGATCACTAACGCAACAGATCGTCCAATGTGTATATATATACATAATAGTTTTCCTTTTCTTCTATCATATTACAATTATAAACCAAGATTTACGAAAAACACTCTATTACAATCACCGTAGCAATACATGTGCAAAGGAAAACTCATAACATAATACAATTAATAGCTTTAATAGCTTTAAGAGGAATAGCATAACCGACGATGACGAGACAAAGATGTTCTCTTGTACTTGTGCTCAGTCCAACTCCTTCTTGTTAACCATGAAAACTTCACCGGTACCTCCCAACCAACGCTAGGGGTACTCTTCTTCCCCCTGAGCCCCCCGAGTCGCAAAGGGGCCACACACATGAACCAGAGAAAATCTAGCTCCCAGCTTTCCTCGCAAGGTCGAGCTACCATTCTCTATCCGAGCTGGGTATCCCAACTCCCACAAGAAAAATCAGTCAAGAAAAATCCAACAACATAACCTTATGTATACCAGTCGTATCCCCTTCCTCTTATTTGCCATTTCTATTATAGAGTTCTCTTAATGACCATTTGCCAAAATGCACGTTAAATTTTCTTTATTAAAAATTAATTAGGAAAAACTCTCCCCCATACACTTGTCACCCAATCCCTTAGTTGCACCAGAATTTCATTTAATTAATTAAATTAATTTTCCAATTTCTCTCACCCACCTAAAAGCCTTCCTAAAAACTCTCCTTGTTGTCCCTTTATTCCCTCAATTTCCTTTAATGAATGATTCATTTCTTAAAGCTTAGTTGAGTTTTATTTAGGAAAGTTCTCTAGACTATATTCCTTCCTATGTTCCACATTGATTTTTGCATTTAATTTCTCCTTTTGTCTAGGTTCCAAATTAACAGGTCTTTGTACATAAACCATAATTAATCTTAGATAAATTAATTCTCCTTTAAATTCTTAATTTGATTTTACTTCATCCCCCTTTTATTAATTTATTAATTAATTTTTAGTCCTCATACCCTATTTAGACCTAGGCTTTGATTTCAACTAGGCTTAGCAATTTTTAAAGGAAAAATTTTATAATTATTAAACTTTACTCATACAACATTTATTTTAAGGCTGACCATGTCAAAATAAAATATTTTTTTCTAGGCACCTAGGTTCATTGACTCACCAGTGTTAAAAATTACAACGTGCCCTTCAAGACGCACTACATACTCCAAGGGTGCCACTCGCCTTTATTCATGTTTCATTTATGTGACATTCCCTTCAAGACGCACTACGTGCTCCAAGGGTGTCACTCGTCTTTGAATGATTTTGGTAGACGTCCAACCCTTGGAGTCAATACTCCATCATGCGACCTTGTGGGAGACTAAGAGCCTCTAAGGAATAAAGACCCTTCCTTATTGCGCGCCCCTTAGAATCTTCGTGAGCGACTATCTCACTCTGCCCTCACAGCATCATGGATATCTCGAAGTAGGTAATCGTTAACCTACAATTCGAGCCACGTCGAGAGTGCTAGTAGGTTGTGGTAGGGTTGTTACCACACCTCTCCCTCAATATCTCTGGTTGTCATGCATGGCCCCTTTACTCCTAATGTGAGTTTGATTAAAAAGCAATCGACAACTTACATCCATAAATTAAACATGTCAACGATCCATAAACAACATCATAATATACTCAATTATAGATCACATATGCATAAACAGAATACCCAAACCATGTACAATCCACTCCTTGACTCGATCCAGAGTCCAAGGAGGTCCATCGATGCCATCAACATCCTCAATCTATCTAGAGTCCTGCACACTCAATAGAGACCATTCAATAGCACTTGTCTATACATAAATAACATAACATAACATCATAATCCACAATCTCATAATCATAACTCATAAGTGAAGAAGACAATCATATAATGAACCGGATCACGTGCACGCAAGTGTCCTTAAAGAATATGTCACATCAGGTGCACGCAAGAGCAGGATGTTACATATTCATTAAAATATGATTTTGTAGCTCATATGAAATTGAAATGATTCTTTGTAAACTACCATTAAGTGATTTGTAATTGAATTAAGAAAACATGAAAAAGTGCATTATAGCAATAGAAAATCCATTCTTGCATCTCATTCTTCAAATCATGATGATAAGCACAATTTTAACCAACAGAAAAATCCTCGAAACAAGAATCTTAGCCCTGCTAAGAAACCAATTGACCAAACAATGAAATTATTCGAAATCCTGTTTGAATTTCATGTTGGAAATCATGAAATTAAAAAAAAAAAAATTGATATAATTATAAAGAATCAATGTTAGAGCCACTTTTCAATATTCAACACATTTACTGAACAAGTGTCTAGTAGCAACAATAAATGTCGAAACACTTATGGAATTGTTTATGTAAACCATTTCAATCAAATAAACCCTAAAAGAAAAGACAAAATATTTCTTTAAAAAGGAACCCTAATTTGTAATTAATCATGAAAGAAAATTAGGGTTTTTTTTTTCACAACAATTGGCGACATGTTGGGAGAACCAATTATCTCTGTTCACAAAATAAGAGAAAAAATCAGATTACAGAAATCAGAAAATCTGTAAATTTAGAGTATCAACGATAAATTCCTTAAGACTAATTTAAACGATAAAAAAAATACACTCGTACTCATACTCATTCACTTTCTCTTTTCAGAGGGAACAAGATTTAGTTAATTGAAGATTGAGGAAATATGATTTTGATTTGACTACTTAGCAAGGCTTACTTACCATGGGTGGAATCAATTAAGCTCATCTTTCTGTTACCCAACATTACTTCGCTGCCATCATGCATGTTCAGTACCTTGATGAAGTTGCTTTGATATCATGCATACATTTCTCCACTGCCAGAAAGCATCCATAGCCTCGATGGGTTTGTATACACTTCCAAAACATTCCTATGTATTAAATTTATTGGTCACCTTCTGATAAATAGATTTGAGATTGCATTTTTGTAATGGCGAATAGGAAGTGGGGTGATATTTGAAAGTTACTTTGATATATTGAACCTCATGGGGTAAACTAAGCATTTCATCTTAAGATTTTTCATTCCCATGTAATTCATTTATGTGAAAGGGGATTAAACTCTATTAAGACCTTGCTACAAAGCACTTTCCTTGGTAATCTTTCTTGATAATAATGAATTAATCAAGAAGGACTTGTAGAGACTCCCTAATATAACTCATTTGCAACTATAAGACCATAATAACTGCTTTAGGCAAAGGAAATCAAATAATTTCTAATTTAAGCTATCAACTAATCCTCCAATGAAAACCTGCAAAACCAAAACTCAGATCAGAAATTCTAAATAAGGCTAAAAAAAAATGCTTATCATAAAATTACTAAAATAAAATAAACACATGCGATATTACCTTGAAGAATGTCTTATTAGTTTACCTTAAAGATCATGATATCCTCCAAAGTTTAATCCTTAAATAAATAACTTCTTCTCATGATCAAGGTTAAAAAACATGAAGAATTTGTGTCTTTATTAAAGTTGACATATGCCTATAATTATTAGATTTATTAAAACTAACTAAGGCAAGCATCAAGCCTTTTCTAGAAAAAGAAAAGCAAATAAAACTAAATTAGTCTACTTCTACTCCTATCCTACAGGACAAGCAGAACTAGATGAAGTCATATTTCCAGTGTAACCATTCAAGTTCTTCAATTCCTGTAGTCATACATATAGGCTAAATCAGTTGCAGAAAATAAAAGAATGACAAACTATCACAAGAAAAAGTAAACCTATTATTTACAAATATTCCTAATAAATACAATAAAGGAAAATTATTTACATGAAACTTTTCTAAGAAAGAATTCTCCAACCATACTTCAATCCTATCATGAAAGTCCAAATGATTAATATGAAATATAGTTGAAGTAACAAACTACTTAGCAAATTTATAAGAGTAAATATCTATCATGCTATTTATAGTTTGAGAAACATTACCATTACTGTACATAAGACACCTTTTCAAAAATTAATCATCCATTCATGTCCCAATCGAATCAATAAAACTATGGATGGAAAACATAGCGGGTAATGAAAAATTGCTATAGATGGTAATGAAACTATGGCTGGAAAAGATAGCAGGTAAGATTTGATATGTGTATTTGAAGCTTGTGGAGGATTGGTGTTATTGATATCCTTCAAATGTGGAGCATTCTGATAAACAAAATTAGGATGCCCCTTCACTAAATCAGATGACAAGTTTTGAGAATATCGGCTTAAGATACGGAAAAGGTTAACTAAAAGCATATGAAGAATATATAGATCATTATTTACAACAGTGTTGTAGGGGTATGGACACTAGTATTTTAAATATTCTTCTTCACAAGTGTCACTATAAATATCACTGATAAGAGAAATAGTATTACCTAGTGAAAAAGATTCAATATCATCAAAACATTCAAGAGGAGTTTGATTAATACCTTTTGAAACATATATGTAAATAGTTACTTGTTTTGAAGGATTGAAATCATTATGATTTTTAGAAAATACAAAATAAAGGTTTAGTGTAACATTGACTGTATTAATATATGCTTCATCATAAATTGGCTTTGAGGATTGAAAATACAAGGTCCTAACAAAGGGTAAAGTACTTCAATATTATCAATCTCCAAATATTCATCATAAATGACTTCATTCTCTTCCCTTATAAAAAATGAACCTGAACTAGAAAATTGATCAAATGTATAGGTATGAGATTCATGTTCTTTAAAATGATTCTTTTTCTTTTCCTTATTCTGATTTTGATTGATGAAAACTTGAAAATTATTTTGATGTGTACTAGTTCCTTCATTTTCTTGAAAATGAGTAAAACAAGAAGGGACTAGCTCTTGAAATGAATGATCGCTATTTGGAAAAGAACCATCAAATAAGTCATTGTATAATGAATAATGACTATTCAAACATATGTAATTGAAAGCTTCTTCATGAGGAAAATCGTCATTATTATTAGTTTTTGAAGTTTGAGTCACTGATTCTTCATCATTAACAACCAGTCTATCATAATAAAAAATAATATCAAGAATATAATTGATTTTTTCTAGTATATCTATTATTTCCTGAAACCGTTTATCAACAAGTTCTGAACTATTTGTTAGAAAAAGTTGAATATTATTAGTAGACTCAAATGAATAATTTGTAACATCGATTGTAGTATGTACACTTCGCAAAAAAAATATTCTCAGGTTCATGAGAATTATTATGTATACAAGGAAGAAAACATGAGTGAATAAACCATTGAGTTAAGCCTCTGTCAGAAGGTTTATCATCAACATGAAATTTAAAATTGATTAATTTGAATCCAATAAGAAAATCAATATCAGATTCACCTTCTAAGATTCGTAAGTTTTCAAGTTGTGTACATATCTCATAATAATCATAATAATATTGAAATGTATAAATAAACTCACTTACAAACTGATCCCATGAATGTATGGAAGCAACTGACAATGATTCACACCAGTCTTTGGCTTGTCCTGTAAACGTGAGATTAAAAATTCTACACAAAACACCTTCATCAATATCATAATTATTGCAATTTTTAATGAATTGAAGAACACAATCAAATGCAGAAAAACTAGACTCGCCATTAAACTTTATTTTTGACAAGTGTTTAACAACCTTCATTAGAGTGCTTGAAAATGCTCAACCAAATATGCAACTCCAAATAGAAATTTTAGAAGGAGCCATTAAAAGAAAAATAGTGTAAAATCAAACAACTTCAAAAAGAGTCAACTTTTCATACCCACTCTTTGGTGGCCCTCCTTCTAGCGCCAAAAATGTTGATGGCCAAAATTGACCATGATCAACACTAGGGATATCGCCCGGTCATGGTTCTAATTAGACCCTTATCTGTTTGGGATGGTGATTCCATCTGGTTAAAAGGGTTCTAGTTACTCCTCACTCTCCCCACTAATTTGTGATATTTCTAATTACTATCAACAAGAAGAGACATCATACTTACCCTCCTGCAACATGCTTGCAAGAAAACAGTCCTTAAGATGACATAAGGACTCAACCAAGCCACTAATGGAGTTGCTCCTATGAAAGGATACTTCTACAAATGTTTCCTAAATGTAAATGTAAATGAATTTTAATCTAAGATGCAAATAGTAGAAATAAATCATAATATATCTTAACTAGGAAAATGTATATATCTTTTCCCGATCAAGAGAAAAATAATGAAATTTGAACCAACTTGAACTTAGAATAAAATGAAAATAACAGGTCGGGGAAATAGTTCCAAAACCTGCTATTTATTAAACCAATATGCATATACAAACCTTCTATTTATTAAACCAATATGCATGTATAAATATTTGATAAATAGTTATCAGATATTTTTTGTGCTTATATCTAATTCAAATAGAAATGCGTTAAAACCAATGGATCATGTTAAGATACAGGAACAATCCAAATAGAATGACAAGAATAATACCAAAATGAATATCACATTAAGCTGACATGTAGCTATACAACTTAATGCAATAACACCTACTCAACTGCAATAATCAACCCTAAATCCATCTCTTTCCAATCCTACAAGATAGATTGACAATAATTTAAAACAAGTATAAATTATTATAGTTCTAACAATAGTGTTTGAAAAGATAATTCATACCCATTAAGACAAAGAATAAACAAGGATTGAATAATCTCTTTATTAAGTTTCCAAAACTGGCAAAATTGCTCCAAATGGTTACAAGACTAAAGAGTTTTCTCGATGTTGGTTCAACAAATATTCAATCTTCTACAAGACAAATACTCCTCGCAATAGTACCAAGAGATTTATATTTTGCAGAGATTCCCCTTGTTTATACTAAAACAAAGTTCTGATAATTATATTCTAAAAATAAGATGATGGTTCCTCAAAATTCAACCATAACCTATCTCAAATCCTTACTAAAACAAGAGGTTGTTCAAACTGTTTATAAGATCCGATCACTAAAAATGATGCTTTGTCTTGCTTGGATATATTTAACTATGCGATCACACCATAATCGTCCTTGAAGAAAATGTTTTAACACCTGTACAGAAAATCAAAACAAATTAATATCTTACATATTCTAAGAATGGCCATAGAATCTTCGATTATGTAGGTATTCTAAACTAAAAGATTACATTATTAATGAAATAATAAAATCCAAACAAAATCAAACTTGAATTCAAGCTCATTAAAAATAAATAACTCCTATCAGAAATTGAATAATTACATAAACAAACTATAAATATATGCACAAAGGAAAACTGGACATTTATGATTTTGATTTGTTCTTGGCAATTTTTAAATGATTTGTGTGCTTAATGTTTATATTATCTGTGGTTTCTAAAATTTCTCAATGGTTGAATTATTATTATTTCATGCCGATTGGATGAAATTCTGACGCAGACCCCCTACCTCAACCGGGCCTGCTGACCTCCTGGTCTAAGGATCTCTTATATCACTGAGCTGAAGTGGCTCTTTCGATCCACCACTAGGACCTCAAATCGGCCAAACCACAGGTCCTTAAGCGAAACTCCGCCTGTGTGAACTAGTACTAGGCGCAAGCTCTTCTCCCACACGAACATGGTGCTATGACCATGTGCCAACTCAACACCACTCACACTTGGGGATTTCATAAATGTTGGAAAAATACAACTCCAACACCCCAACCTTAAAAACTTTGAAACCTAAAAAGGGCCTAGCAAGTGCTAACCCTCGATTCTATGTTCTTGATGTGACCTTCCTCTAGGAATGGGTTTCCAACTCCCAATTATTTTGGGATTTCGCTATTCATAGAATCAACGAACAACTTCTCCTTCCCTTCTGAATCCCCGACTCCTGAAGATTCGATGACCTAGATCTACGGTCCAGATCCACCGCAAATCAACGACCCAGATCAAGTCGACGATTCACATTTCACGACTTTGGGGAAGTCTTCACCTCTGTTTCCCTATGTTCGAATCCCTGAAGTTCGTCTGACCCAGATCTATGGTTCTTGACATGCCAAGATCTGACAGCTCATGGAAAATCGACACTTCTCCCTCAAATTGTTTCCACCATTCGTTCAAACCTAAATAAGTCCCTGGTCAAGTAGCTCAGCACCGACTCTTTGAACTTGATTTCCCTGGGTGACTGCAACTTTCATCCTCCCTTTGAAGTTTCGAACAACGCTATCCTTCCTGAGCTTGTTCCTCCTAAAAACTTTTGGATTCTAAAGAATCCTGCACGCACACCTTGCACGTCTTCGAAATAACCTTCGGTTATCCAATGATTCCTTCTTTGTGCACTCCTTGCAATAGAGGTTCTCCAACCACTTTGTCGAGTTGAAGAAATATAGCACTCTCCCCAGCCTGCACACTCCTTTCACAACTCTATGCCACACTCGCACTTCTGCTGGTATAAGTTAACGCTCTCCCTCCTGAGCTTTCTGAGATAAAACTCAGAATCTTGTCAATGCACTCCTTGTGGACTCTCACTGCACCCCTTGTAGGATTTCTCAGGAAGAGAAACAATTGAAACTTATACTTCTCCTCTCACAGACTTCATACGTTCACCATGAAATCACGAACATACACATAGCATTGAAACGAATGCATAACAAAGAATATAAGCAAACTGTAACATACCATTCAAAAGGTAAATACAACAACCATGACACACCATGAAATTTGGATCAAATCATTCTTATATTAATCCAGTGCTTCTATACAGGGTTCAATAGCAGCAGTTATTCTTCATACAACTTCTACAGTCTCTGTTTTTCTACTCTCTTATTCTCTTCTACAACATATTACAATTACAACTCTTACAATACATGCGAGGGAGATTTCTTAGAGTTCTCCCTCCTACATTACAAGCTATCTAATCGGAATTAAAATCTATCTAATAAAAATCCATTACAATAAATGCCTCCTTATATGAGATATGAGAGCAATGCTCATGATCTGTATTACAATCTTCAAAACA
Source organism: Picea engelmannii (assembly GCA_009831015.1). Lineage (NCBI taxonomy): Eukaryota > Viridiplantae > Streptophyta > Pinopsida > Pinales > Pinaceae > Picea > Picea engelmannii. The sequence goes on from ML778741.1 coordinate 432,436, forward strand.
TAAATGCAGATACATCCTCTCGAGATATTTCATTAAATGTTCTATCATTCAAATTCAAAACATTCTCAAAATGTGTGTTGGTGCATTTCCAGTTGTCTTCCACTTTTGTGCTTGCTTTGTTGGCTTTCTTACAATGCTCTTGCATCAAATTCGAAACAGGGGTCCATAAATCATATTAAAATTTCATACTATGGGTGATTTGGAGTAGTAATCCTTCCATCTGCCAATGTTGAGAAAAAATTATTATTTAAAACCTTAGCACTAGACTCAAAATATTTGTTGATACTAGGTCGAGTGTGTTAGCGATATTTCTTGTAGCGGGGGGTAAAAAGTGAAGGAATGGGTTAAAGACCCACTTACCCTAAGTTTGGGATGCAATGCGTCTGCGTTTAAATGGAAATCAAGTTTGGACGGCAGAGATTCGCGCGCTCGGATCAATGGCGCACATAGGATTCCGGAGCCCCCCTGCCTTTCTACCCTTAAGCGGAAGGGGGGGGGTCCAGAATCAAAGGCGCATCTCTTCAACGACTATGATCGGAGCGCCCGGATCAACGACGCTCAAGGTAATTCCGGACCCCCCCCCCCCCACCTTTCTACCTTTAAGCCGAGAGGGGGGGGGTCTGGAATCGAGGACGCATCTCTCCGACGGCTGCAATTTGAGCGCCCGGATCAACGACGCACCGACAACCCGGACATCCTCTGTCCTTTTGCGTTTAACCAACGTGGGCCCTTTCCCTGTCGTGTAATCTTTTGTGCCATTTGTTCTCCTCCTGGCCGTGCGATGAGGCTCGCTCCCTTTAGTCCTTCCTCATCCTCTGACATTTGTCCACCTCCCCTTTTCTGGTCCATGTGGTCCCTCCCCCCATCTCATCGTCCACTCACCACCCGCCATGTGTCCCTCTTACTTCACACGCCAGCCTTAACGTGCCCATTATATCTCAATCTCCCGCCCCCTCCGCTTATTTCCTTCCACCATGAGTCTTCCAGGATAACCTCTCTCACGTCTCATCACCTCATATCTCACCCTCATAGTTTTGGCGCCACCACTCCCATTATGTGCCCCATCCTTCATGTTGGCCTCCATGCCTATTCATCAGGCAACTCAGTTAATCCAGGTGGCAGCGCGAGGGGTCGTCCATGTTCCAAAGGTGTCGAGTTGGTCGGGCCATCCTCAATCCCAATGAAGCAGTTATTGAGGTGGTTGGTGGTGGTTAGACATCGCCTCCACCATAATGGGAAAGTCCGGCGACGAATTAAGAGCACGTCGATTCACCCACAGAACTGTCAGAAGTTCGATTGCGTCTGCCACAAGTGCATGATCACTCAGAGACTGCAAGAGCAGGTTGTCAGAAGCCATGCAGACGCAAAGTTTTAATGCAATGTCTCGATTTTGTTGTTGTTGTTGTTTTGAGTATATGTAGGCGTTTTCGCCATTTTTGTATCTATCGATGGTAGAGCGGAGCTCCCGACTGTAATGTTTTAACAACCATTCTAGTTCCCTGGTTGTGCATCTGTATATGAGATTTCTTGTTTTATGAAAAACAATTTTCCTCCTTCACCTTTGTTTTCGTCTCATGCCAGAGAGTTCATGATCGAATGATTCGCATGAATTGTTGCAGTTATATTATGATAAAGGATTTGTTGTTGCATCACTGTTTTCTCTGGTCTTCTGCGTTCGGATGTAAGAAGATCTTGCCTTTGGACATTTCTTCTCACAGTCTGTTAGGAACCTGATGTTTATAACAAACCCCTACACTCTTCTCATGCAAGTCTTCCACCTACTCACCCTTATTACAACTCACTGTTTGAAGTTTATCTAAGACCTCACTTGCCCATGCACGCCTGGCCTAGTTTCAGAGTTGAAATGATGTTGTCCTGAGTTTACCTCCATTTGATCATCCATTTTATAAACAAATCGTGACATTAAACTGATGGGTGTCGGGCTCTGCTCCTACTGCAATCTAGGAGTGACTTCCGACGCTAACAGAGTGATACTCCTTCATGATATGGATTAATCTTCAATGAGAGTTTTTTCCATTTAAACAATTAGAGTAAAACCCTAGCGACTGTTACAGTCATAAATAGTTCTGATGAAATCTCAAAATCTTACCTCTCGAAAGAAATAAATCCTTGATAAACTTAAATACCGTGCCTGAAGGTTCAACTCAACAAATTTACTCCATGAATCACTCGGAGGAACGGAAATATAAAACAATGAAACCCTTGTTTTCTCTTGAAATGATCATGATAGCGCAAATGAATATGAAACTGATATGAAAATACCATGAATTTGGGTGTTGATCTTGAAAGAGCTTGAGTAATAGAAGGAATACATGCGTGATAGAGATGGCATCATGTAGGATGATCACCATTTTATTAAAATCATATTACGCTACAGAACCAAAGAATTCCACGATGTCAGTTATGAAACCATCAAAATTTAATTTCCAATCATGATGTATTAAGACCATATATATTGTGCTCATTTAGGTTTCTGTGGTGAGATATTTGTTGTGGATCTGAAACGTCGACGACAAGCTGTCAATAACACTGTGGTTCTTCCGACCATATATATTATTATAATAAGATCTCAAGAATCCAACGTTGAGAAATAAATGCACCCAATTCTGCATACAGTTAGAGAAAACATATGGTGCAACATGGGCACGATCTATTAAGAGATATGGTGATTTTAACAAGCGATTGAAATGACAGGAAGCAAGATGATTTCACAGGTTTCAAAGGCCACACATCATAAACATATCACTATGTGTGATAAGCACAGGACTCAAAGAAAATGATCATAAAAATGATTTGATTGCAAAGAAAACACTATAATGGTTAAAAACAACAATGATTATTATGAAAAACCATGTTACAATAGAAATATAAACAAAACATTCAAATAAAGGATTCAAATTTCTCCATTTTCCATAGTTTCGAATTATAATAATAACTTATGACCATTTGAATTAAAATCATAACAATCCAAAACTTAGATTATTCATTAAAATATGATTTTGTAGCTCAAATGCAATTGAAATGATTCTTTATAAAATTTCATTAAGTGATTTGTAACAAAATTAAGAAAACATGAACAAGTGCATTAGAGAAATAAAAAATACATTCTTGCATCTCATTCTTCAAATCATGATGATAAGCACAGTTTTAACCAACAGAGAAATCCTGGAAACAAGAACTTGCTAAGAAACCAATTGACCAAACAATGAAATTCTTCAAAACCCTGTTTGAATTTCATGTTGGAAATCATGAAATTCAAAACAAAAATAATCAATATAAATATAAAGAATCAACGTTAGAGTCACTTTTCAATATTCAACACATTTACTGAACAAATGTCTAGTAGTAACAACAACATGAAATTCAAAACAAAAATAATCAATATAAATATAAAGAATCAACGTTAGAGTCATTTTTCAATATTCAACACATTTACTGAACAAATGTCTAGTAGCAACAATAAATATCAAAACATTTATAGAAATTTTTATGTAAACCATTTCAATCAACTAAACCAAAAAAGAAAAGACAAAATCTTTCTTTAAAAAGGAACCCTAATTTTTAATTAATCATGAAAGGAAATTAGGGGGTCGTTGTTTGTCACAGCATAACCCAACAAATGGATTCTACAAGTTGAGGTTTTATTTGAGCTACATTTATAAGGTTTTGTAGTCTTAAGCTTGATATTTTGACTTGGGTGGAGAGGTTTAGGTCTAAGTACCCAATGCCTTTTCTTTTTTGAGTGCCCTTCCAACCAACCTCATTCCTCTTCTTTGTGCCTATCATCTCTACCATAAATCACTAGGTAAGTGGAATTATTCTTATGAGATACAATATTTCAACTTCAAGATAAAGATGTTGAGCCATTATGGTCAACATATTCCTTATGTATGCCCATCATTTAATCACAATGGGTTTATTTTGATGGCCTCTATGAAAGGACACGTAGCCTAATTACCATATAACTTCCTTGACACCCCATGTGAGGGAGAAAATAAATACATTATGTTGTATCCCTAATCCAAAATTGTTTTTAGAATATGATAAATTTTATAGACTACGCCTACAACATTAATTTTGGAGATTTGAATTTATGGGCACCTCAACCCACTTAGCATGTTTTTTAACCCTTTCATTATTGAAATATATGACATTGCTACAGTGGCAACAAAGATGGACATAAATAGTAATGTATACTTGTGTCTTGTAAGTTTAGCAATACTACTTTATTTGACCCTTGTCTTTGTGAAGATAGGCATGCAATGGATTTTGATAGTCAATAAATTAGAGATGATTATATTTTTTTTCATAGTAGGAAAAAACCTATATTGCTAAGGGTTAGTGACCTAACCTCTATTGATACAATCTCAATGCTTTGACTTGCAACTATATCATCATTTCTAGAAAAAACCTAACCACTTGAAATAACTTGTTACTGGTCCACAAGGGGGAATACTTACATGCCTACCAAATACCTTTGGGCATAGGGTTGTTAACCTATTTTATTATGTCCTAGGAAGATGATCTCTTAGCCAATCAAAAGTAGTTTTAGTTCATACTCTAGTACAAAACAAATGATTTCAATTAGTCACTAGTATCCACTGGATACCTAATATTCATTTGGTTATCATTGAGGCTACCAGAGAGTGGTCATGTGGCATCCAAAATAACCTATCCTTTAGTCCCATACTTGAATCCCCTATAACATGACCTGATTGTGTTGTGCCTACAATGATCCCCCTAAGTTTTGAGCAAAATTTGGGGCCCCAGTTTAATTTTTCACTAATATAGATAGGCTTTTTTATTTTTATACATTGACTTTGATTCCCCATTTCATTGTAGCACTAGATGGTTAATATAAATAAGACTTTAGGTTTTACTTTCTTGGTTTTGACTTAGCTTTTTTCTTGATGGTTAATATAAATAAGCCTTTAGGTTTTACTTTCTTGGTTTTGACTTAGCTTTTTTCTTGAGTTTTCTTTGTCATTGAATCTTTGTTGTTTTCCTTTCTTGAGTTTTCCTTTCCTTAATATTATTTTGTTTGAACTCGTATGGATATCAATTTCCAAATCATTCTCGATCTTCAAATAAGGCCTCCTTTCCACTTTGGTTACTTTTTCATTTCCTCAATTTGGATATCAACCTCGATTTCCAAATCATTATTTCTTTCACCTTTTATTTGTTCAATTTTTTTATTCTCCCTTTTTGCTTCATTTTTTCTCTATCAATAGAAATTCTTGATTGCCTGGATTTTCAAGATGGTCTTGATGGCCAAATTGGGGACTTATTGCACTAAATATATTATGGATGGGTATCAATTTTGAAATTAGTCATGATCTTCAAATCAGGCCCTCTACTAATCCCCTCAAATTCTTCAATTTCTTCTTTTGTTCAAGATTTTTCTTTGCTAGCTTTAATTGAATGCATATTCCTTGCCTTTGAACTTTTTTCCTTCTTGAACTTTTACCTCATTTTTAAAATCAACCAATTCATAACATTTACAGGTATCAATTTACCAAATAGCCCCAATGTAACATCCCACATCCCACCCGAGGAACATTACGATGCATAATACTCAGAAAAATGAAATTTATGCTATCTAATTAATTTCATGTAGCTTCCAGCTACAAATTACACACACATATTTAACTGTTTTCTGTTTTTATTAATTGCATGCATCTACAACATTCTAAATTAGACATGAAATTCATATAATTAACTCAACACAACAACATATAATCTTTATCATACAAAAATTTCATGCACAACAATTTAAACACATAAATTAACACAGTAATAGATAGACCACTTATCTTTTAATGATAGTTGTGCAACTAGCTGCTTGGGATGAACATTCCACCCAACCAAACCTACTATTCCAAATCTCAACAGTAATTCAACCTTGATCTAGAGATATAAATCCACAAAAGAGGGTGGTCTCTCACTATCCACTCACAACTCAAAAATCCCACAAACCATTGATATTCTCCTATAACTATCTCGATTTTTCACCAACTCTCTTTCTCTTGACTTGTTGAACCCAAGGAATGTACCCCTTCACTAATATCAGTCCCTTGAGTGTCTCATTTGTTTATTAGGGTCTCTCTATCATAGGTAACCATGAATCTCTTAGTTGGGAACTCAAGCGAACTTGTTGCTAGGAAAATTACCAAAAAAAATAGAAAAAACTTGTTGTTACAATGCAACTCACTCAGGATTTCACTCTTCAAGCATAACATCTTGTTCTTTAGTATTTATCTCCAAAACACTCCATATACACTCTAGATTGCTCTATAATTTTCCCTCCATGGATGTTCCATCTCCAATCTCTCTTTCTTTCTTTGTACTTGCTCCTCATGCCAAAAACATTGACTGTCTAAATTTTTTATCTCAGAGAATACATATTTCCTCACTTTGGCTTGCCTTTTTTGACTCGCACACTTCCCCAAGATGATTGTACTCATCCCCCATGTGCCCAATAAATATGGGATGTGACTTCCCACACCCACCCTCTTACATGTATTCAATGATTGGCTTTGGGAACACTCAATCAGACATTAGAAGATTCATATATCAATAGAAAAATTTAGGCAAAAATGGGTTGAATTAATATACATGGCTAATTCCCCCTTGGGCCCCCTCTTAGACATTCTGTTATACCCTCCCCTATCTTATTTATTAATTCAGATCCTACATTTGTCCATGTCCCCTTAGCAGCTGACATCGGATTTCATTATTAAACATAGAAATACAATTCACATACACATCAATTGGTCATAGCCACACATTATATATACATTATGCATTAATTATTCTAGGGATTATAGTGGGGATGTTACATTCCCACTCCCCTACAATTGTGTGTCATCCTCAATGCACACTATGTCGATATACATATACACAATTTACATCAAAATACTTAGAAATTAAAATTCTACAATTTCACAACTCCAACAAAAGTTCCAACCATAATATCGTGTTCCTCTCAACCTCTTGACCCAATGAATTCACCATTCATTTATCAGGACTGACCCAAGGAACGTACCATTAATTTATCGGGGATAACCCAAGGAATGTGCCATTCTTTTATCAATTCCCTCAACACAGGTTGGCTAGGACGCTGAGATGTGGTTCCAAAACTCTAGCTGCTCAAAATGGAGTCTTGCATTACATTTTCTTCAAAATTGACAAAACTTTATGGGTATTATTCCTGCATGTTTTCTTCTTACTCTCATGTAGCATCTTCGGACTGTATCAAGTCCATTGAACCTTTACCAACCTTATGAATTTGTTCTTGAGCACTTTGACTTTCTCGTCCAGGATGCATACCAATTCCACTTGGAAATCTTCTTCGTGCTCCACTTGGATAAAATTCCAATCAATTATGTGGTTAGGGTCAGAAACATATTTATTTAATAATGACACATGAAATACATTATACACTCTCATGGATGCAGGAAATGCTATCATGTATGCAAATGGCCCTATCATTTCTAAGATTTCAAAAGGTCCACAATATCTTGCTACCAAATTTGGGAAACTTCCTAATCTTAGTGAACTTATTTTTTCCTTCACTTTTAAGAACACATGTTCTCCAACTTTGAAATCCCTAAAAAATTGATTATCGTCTACAAAAAATTTCTTCCTATCCTAGGCAGTATTTAATATCTGTTTGATCTTTTCCATCTGCTCTTCCATTTCTTTCAACAATTATGGCCCAACAATTACTTTGTCAAATCGATTATCCGAACTCACAGGTGTGTTACTTTTTTTCCCATACAATGCTTCAAATTGACTCATTTTCAATGAGGCTTGATACCCATTATTTTAGGTGAATCAACCAAATAAATATAATATTCCCACTTTGATGGCCGGTCCATCACATACATCCTAAGCATGTCCTCAATTATTTTTTCAGTCCTCTCTATTTTCCCATCTGACTCTGGGTGATATGTTGTACTAATATTTAGATTTGTCCTAAATACTTTGAATAAACCTTTCCAAAAATTGGATGTGAACTTTGAGTCTCTATTTGAAACTATTGCCTTAGGCACCCCATGTAGCCTAACAAATTCCATCATATATATCTCTACAATATTTGTTTCCTTGTGTGTAGTCTTCACTGGAACAAAATGAGCTACCTCAGTCAATTTATCAACCACCACCATGATAGAATCATGCTACTTCACTACTTTGGGTAGCTTTGTACCAATGTCAACTGTGACTACTTCCCATTTCCATTATGGAATGGGAAATGATTGTAACAGCCCAACTAGATGCCTATGCTCTATTTTCACCTTCTGGAACTCTATACATCTAGCTTTGTAATTAGCCACTTCTTTCTTCATTCCCGACCAAAATTATTGGCTTCTTACAACTGCAATTGTCTTATCATATCTTGGGTGTCCAACATATGGCACAATATGCATTTTATTTAACAAATCATTTTTCAACTCATTGGAATTCGATACATATACTTTTCCTTTGTACATGAGAATTCGATCTTCTTTCAGCTCATGATAATTAAATGTCTATTGAAAATTACCTTGTTTTAATGTCTATTTTATTTTTAGATGTTGTTGATCTAAATTTGTTACTGCAATAATTTTATCTTTCAGATCAGTCATGTACATGCTAATGGATGAAATATGATTCTCATGTGCTCTCCTGTTGAGTTCATCAACCACTTGATTTTATTTTCCTTTTATGTGCTTAATTTCAAAATCATATTCTCTAAGGAATTCAACCCATCTAGTTTGTCTAGAATTTAATGTTGGTTATCCAAACAAATGTTTTGGACCACAATGGTTTGTCCTTAGCTCAAATTTCCTCCCCATGAGGTAATGTTTCCACATTTTTAATGCATGTACAATTATTTCTAACTCTAGATCATGGGTAGCATAATTCTTCTCATGCTCTTTTAATATTTTGGACTCATAGCATACCACATGATCTTTTTGACTAAGGATTCCACCGAGCCCTTCCTTACATGCATCAATGAAAAAAACAAAATATTCATTTGGATATCCAATATTCAATATTGGCGCACTTGTCAATATGTCTTTTAGCTTCTGAAAGATCTCTTCACACTTGGAAGTCCATTCAAACTTCACTCCCTTCTTTTGCAAAAAAATGATTAGACTTGCAATCTTTGAGAATCCTTTTATGAATATTCGGTAATAACCAGCAAGACCCATGAATGATCTATTCATTTGTGACATTTCTTGGTGTTGACCATCCTCTAATGGACTATATCTTCTCAGGATCAACTGCTATCCGCTCTACTAAAATGATATGCCCCAATTAGTGAATCTTCTTTTGATAAAAGATGCACTTACTTAGCTTAAAAAAAAAATTATGCTCTCTTAGAATTTGCACAAACATTATTAAATGTTTCTCATGTTCCTCTTTTGACTTAGAGTATATGAGTATATCATCCAGGAACACAATTAAAACCTTGTCCAAGTACTCCCTGAACACTCCATTCACCGAACACAAAAAAACAACTGGGGAATTTGATAGTCTAAATGGCACTACCATGAATTCATAATGCCCATATCTTATCCTGAATGATGTATTGTTGATTTCTTATTTATTAACCCTCACTTGATGATAACATGATATTAAGTCAATCTTATAAAATCTTCTTTCACCTTTCATCTGATCAAACAAATCATCAATCCTTGGAAAAGGATATTTTTTCTTTGTGGTGACCTTATTCAACTATATAAAATCAATACATAGCCTTAAAGTTCCATCTTTCTTCTATAAAAAGAGCACTAGGGCTCCAAAATATGACACACTTGGGCATATATACCCCTTCTTTAATAATTCTTCAAGCTCCATCTGCAACTCTTTCAATTCTAGTGTGCCCATTTTGTAAGGTGTCTTGGACACTAGGGAAACTCTTGGCATCAAATTAATACATAAACCAATGTCTCTCTTTGGTGGAAATCCTGAGATATCCCTAAAAAAATCTTCAAGACCCCTTAAGAAGATATGGTCTTCAATGCTTACCACTTTATCTTTGGCTGCCTCTTGCATATGGGCTGCAAAAATCCGACATCCCTTCCTGAAACTCTTTATCAACTGCATAGCTGAAATCTCTCTAGAAACTACAGCTCTTGGAATGCCTTTAATATTTCCTTGCTTCCCTTCTTCACCAAGACACGTGATTGTCTTGTTGTAACAATCTATTACAACATGGTGTTTTTCCAACCAATCCATGCCAATTAGACAATTATATGAACCCAGTGATATGATGTTTACATCTACCTTTGTGTTGACTCCATTCATGTCTATCGAACAATCTTTAACAAGCTCATTGATCTTTCTATTATCTCCTATGGCTAACTAAACTAACCTATATTTCTTATGCTTACTCCTTTGCAAGTGAAATATTTAAACAATGTTGGAGTTTATGTAACTATGGATAGCTCCAAAATCAATTAAAATTTCTATGGGATGGTTATCAATCTTACCTTCCACTTCAATCACATGGGATTGATATTACGCTTTCTTGTTGTCCAAGGTTGCATAAATCCTAAACATGTTTCAACCTCATGAATGTTGTTTACAATCCTCATTCTTTCTCCTTTGTTAGGGTAGTCCCTATATAGGTGTTTCCCCTCACACCCCTAACATTGTACAAGACGGTCGTTGTTTCCTTATCCTTTTACCAAATGAATATGCAATCTTGTGCTCATTTTTGGTTGACTATCCTTGCTCGTTTGCTTGGATGTTGTTCTTGAAAAAGGGTCACTTCAAATATTTTTTCCTTTGATCATTTTTCCCCTTCATCTTTTCATTCCAATCCTTTTGTAAAATTAGCCTTCCTCTATTATGTTCATAAAGATTCCTTTCTCTCCTTATGGTTTCCTCCAAGGTATTGGGGTTATCATATTGTATCTTATCAATATAGAAGGAGGGTAGACCACTTATAAATCTTTGGATTTTGACCTTCTCATCTTTTATGAAGTCAACATACTCTAACAATTCAAAGAACCTCTTTTCATATCCATCCATTGTCATACTTCCCAACCTGAGTTCAAAGAACTCTTTCATCTTTCTTTCATAATAATGTTTGGGAAAATATTTCTCTTGGAAATATCCTTTGAACTACCTCCATGAGATCCTCTTTTCATCAAGGTGTGTGGCTTACTTAAGTTGATCCCACCACATGGCTACCTTTTCTTGCAAGTGGTAGGTGGAAATTCTAGCTTCTACCCTTAAGGGGTAATCATGTAGCTGCAAATATTTCTTCATTTCTAGCAGTGAGGCCCCGTCCTCTTTCCATTTCCTATGCTCACCATTGAAATGTGGTGGCTTGATCTCCCTGAGCTCACCTTGCAAGATGTTCACCTCATGCCTTCTCCTTTTCCTCCTAATAGGATACACACTTGGGCTTCTTTGTGGCCCTAAAATTTCATGAGTTCTTCTAATGGACTGATTTGGAGAATCATGATGCCTTCTCATGCTTCTTGACTACCTATCATTTCCATGATCATCCCTTTTTCTTTGAGATATGGATGCTAACACTTTTCTAGCACTAGTTTATTGATTGGTTCTAGAGTCTTTGTTGAATTACTTATGTAACATATTCAAGATCTAAATTATATCTTCCTAAGCCTCCCTAATCCTTTCATTATCAATCCTATAGCTTTGCACTTCCTTATGCATGCTTCTCATAGTTACAAGATCCTGCATGTCTCTTCTTCCATTTGACTCTATTTTAGCATTTACCATATTGAAATGAAGACCTATGGTATCGTCCTCATGTCTGTAAGATCCCTGAGCATATTCCGTAACTCCAATCCTCATATAAGAATCAAACTTGCTTTCCTATACCTCTAATTTTGCAAGAAATGTGCATGTAATAATTATTGTTAGAACATGCAAACATAAAACATTTCATTAATTATAATACATGTTACTCTTTATCCCAATTTATGAAGGACATAATGTACCAAATCAAAATATGATTCCTTATATTCATTCCTCTCTAAAAAAACTTTCCAACGATAACACTCATTCCCCAATATGAGTTCTGAGAGAAAAGTTACAACATACACTTGCTGCAATTTTCCACTAATTTACTACTACATAAATATCTTTATTAATTTCTAAGAAATTTTATTTCCCAATTCAAAATATTGGGTTGAAATATGTCCTCTACTCCTCAAGACCTTTCTAGCAACCATTTATTTTCTCAGATCCAAGCTTCGAGATGAAAGTTATGGTCCAGAGAAGTTTTCACTGTTTTTCCCAATTTATCCATGTATGATATAGGTGTCTTATTTTTCTTCTTACACATTTTCAGGTACCCATATCCCTAATTTGGCTCTGTGGATATCTTCTATGGTTCACAATATTTCCATAGACTTCTCTTATGCCCCAAACAGACTTATGAACAAGGATTTATGCCCTCTGGAAGTAAACTAGTGCCAAAATTTTACCCTGACTATTTTGGTTGTAACTTTCTCATACGAGCTCTGTTTTGCACCCGGAATAGCTCATTGGATATCTTTTTTCGAGTTATTTTATTTGAGCCGTAGATACACAGTGAACCTTAATTCACTCTGTTCTTATGGGATTTGATTGGATAAAAACGTTTTTTAGGGCCTCAAAAATTCCCTGCAAGTTGATAACCTTACAAAATATGAAAAAAATCAGAAAATTTTATATAAAATTGACTATTTTACTATTATAACATCCCTTTAAATATGAGTCATTGATCTCAAATCGGGTGAAATATGAGTCGTTGATATGAATATATCAGTCATTGGTGATCGATGTTCTCCTTTGGGCATGCACATCTCTTTTCCCAACCTTCTGACCTGATCGTCGGCCATCGACCCATTACCTTGACAATTGATTCACACACAATGATAAACCAGTTGAACCAACCATCAACTGTCCATCGTTGATGATTTCCATTGGCGAATGGAACTCCTCACTAATTCAATTGACACCCGACCATTGGCCCATAGGCCATCATTCATTTCTCTTAGCAACCAATTGTAACACATTTCTACACCAACCAACCCAACCACCAGTCCATCACCATCGACCATCCTTGTTGGTTGATGTGGAAACTGTTGATGTGGCACGACACATGGATTCTAACGTGGCATGACATGTCATCATGAGGTGTCAATTTGGATGATGTGGCATGACAAATGGATGTTGGCATGGCATGACACATGGATGTTGACGTGGCATGGCATGTCATCACCCTTTTTCCTTCATCAAACATTGATCGTTTCTCTTGGGTGACCCAAACATATCACCAAATCAGTCGATGCTTGACCATTAGCCCATCGGCCATTGACGAATTCTCTTGGCTAAACTTCAACACTTTGCCAAATCTTCCGACGCCCGACAGTCATCCCATTGACCATTGATGATTTTTGTTGGCAGTTGAAAACACTTCACCGAATCCGACCAACTCGACTGTCGATTGTCAACAATTTCCTTTAGCCAACTCCAGCACTAATAAAATTTTCAACTAACCTCCCAATGAATTTGGAGTGTTGATCTCCCATTGAAAAATGATATTGGTCATTAATATACTAAACTTCGTCTAACTTTGTCAACGACCAACCATTGGCCATCGATCGTTGAATATTTCTTTTGGTTGAACCAAAATATTTTCCAATTGATTCGAATCGACCATCAGTCGTCGACCATTTCTTTTGGAAAATTTACAACGCTTAGAAATTTCGACCAAATAACTGATGATTTTGGACCATCGATCTCCAAGCCAAGATGATCTTGACAGTTGATCGAATCCAACTCCCAAAATTCTGAAACTAATCTAGATTGTCGATCTACTTCAACTTCCCAACTGTCGAAATTGAATCTTAACCGTTGATTTGCTCAACCTTCCAAACAGTTGAAACTTATGGATTTTTGAATTTATCATGATGAATCTTCGTCGTCGATCTTGAGATCAAAAGAGATCTTGAGATCAAAAGAGATCTTGATTAGTGATTCGTTGAACTTTGTTAAAATCTTCAATGACCATTAGAACACAAATTTTTACTCTTCCAGGTCAATTTTGACTCTAAAACCTGTAGATTTACGCCCCATGTTATCTCTTTGACTTCTCTGAGGAAATTAAACTCAAAATTTTCCCACGAATTTGGGGGTTTCACTCCATCTTCTCCATTTTCCCCCAAATTCACACAGACTGAAGTTTGCAACAATGAATTACTCAATTCACACTCGTTCCTAACCTATACAAGCCCAATATTTGAACCAAAGGATATAATACCATAATGTAAATTCCCCCAAATCAGCTGAGGAAAATTATGGTGCAGAATACTCATAAAAATGAAATTTTTGTTATCTAATTAATTTTCTGTAGATTCTAGATACAAATTACACACACAAATTTAACTGTTGTCTATTATTGTTAATTACATGCATCTACAACATTCAAAATTAGACATGAAATGAAGCTAAGTAACTCAAAACAACAACATATAATCTTTCTCATACACAGAGTTCATGCATAACAATTTAAACACAAATTAACACAGTAACAAGATATAACACTTATATTTTAATAGTAGTTGTGAAACCAGATTCTTGGGATGGAATTTCTGCCCAACCATAGACATGTTGTTCCAAAACTCAATAGCAAGTCATCCTTGAGATGGGGATAGCAATCCACAAAAGAGGGTGGTATCTCATTGTCCACTCATAGCTTAGAATCCCACGACCCATTGATATTCTCCTACAACTATCTTGATTTTCCACAAGATCTCTTCCTCTTAACCTACCCCACCCAAGGAATGTACCTCTTCAATGATATCAGTGCCTTGGGTGTCTCATTCATTTATCAGGGTCTAGGTGGCACAAGCAATTAGGAATCTCTCAGCTGGGAACTCAAGGGAACTTGCTACTAGGAAAATAACTAGGAAAAACATCAAACACTTTCTATTATAGTGCAACTCACTCATAAGTTCACTCTTTATTCCTGAAAACCTAGTTCTTCAGTCTTCAGCTCCAAAACCCTCCATATACGCTCCAAAATTCTCTATAATTTTCCCTCCATGGATGTTCCAGCTCCGAGCTCTCTTTCTTGCTCTCTACTTTATCCTCATGCCAAAAACAATGAATCTCTAAAATTGTTATCCAAACCCATACAAATTTCCTCCCTTTGGCTTGCCTTTTTTTACTCAGACACTTCCCCAAGTTGATTTTACTCAGTCTCCATGTGCTCAATAACTATGGTATGTGACTTCTCACGCCCACCCTCTTACATGTATTCAATGATTGGCTTTGGGAACACTCAATTAGAATTTAGAAGGCTCATATACCAATAGAAAAATTTAGGGAAAAATGAGTTAAAATAATATTCATGAGCAATTCCCCCTTGGGCCCCCTATTAGGCATTCTCTTAGACCCTCCCCTCTCTTGTGGATTAATTCAACCCGCATCTTTTTCCATGTCCCCTTAGCAGTTGGCATCACATTTTATCATTAAACATAGAAATAAAATTCACATACACATTGCCTAGTCGTGGCCATACATTATATCTACATTAAGCATTAATTACACTAGGGATTATAGTGGGGATGTTACACCCAACATCCAAATCAAGTTTCCTTTTCACTTAGATATTATTGCCTTGCCTCAATTTGGAAATTGGGATAAATTTATAGATTGAACATTATCATCATATTCATACTATATATACCATACAAACTTTTGAATTTGTTCAACGCGATTTTCTTCATTATCCTATATTCAAATATTTTTCGATATTTTCCTTCGAAAAACACATTTTCCTTCGAAAATCACATTTTCCTTCGAAAATGACTTTCCCAAATCAGGATAAAATTCTAAATTCAGCCCTCAAAAAACTCCCTCATGATTCAATGATCAACTTCAATGTCCAAAACATGTCTTTCCCTTACATTCGTAGTGTTCTGGGTTGTTAATTTCTTAATTGTCTCCCTTTCCTACAAGGTCTTTGTTCACACCTACTTTTCACACATGTGAACCATTTTAAATTTCAAACATGATCATGTGTTTCCCTCATAAACCTTAGTGATATGAGGATCTTATTTTGAAATCCCCACTAAGAAAACCCTTTCCCTAATTGCTTGATCAATCCCAACTTCAAAATTAGTCTCACCCTCACCTATGATAGTGATGTGGGGCCCTAGTTTTCTCCATCGACCTTAATTTACAGAATGTTCCCCTATCAATTTTAAATTGTTCACATGAGTGAACAATTTGATGCAGTTCAAATTGACTCATTTGAAGTATGGAGGTTACTTATACTTGTGTGTATGCTTTAAAGAGTGAATCAATATCACACATGTCACGAATTATGGTTCATTGGGTAGTTAATATTTGACAATTTATTCCTCTCAGCAATCATGCTTAAATCCACAAAACTCTAAAACATTTCAGTTCAAATATTTAGGGGAATAGTTTTGGTGTTAATCATCCTTGCGTGAAAGCATTGTTTCCCAATTTCAAACCTATGTTAGGAGCATGCATTTAAGATTAAGGAATAGGTCATCATTGCCACAACTTGTAGCTCAAATCGGGGTCAATATTTTAAAAACCTTGCAAACTTGTCTTATTCAAATGGTTTAAGGGGAATTCACTAGTTTTAGTATATTTAATATTCAAAGTTAACCATATATGCTCTTTTTAGCTTTGCTAACATTTTGTAGGAACTTTTAAATGACTTCCAAGGGATGTATGAAAAACAAGATTGGTCCTTAGGTGAAATTGGTCACAATCCAACTACAAGAGGTGATTGAAATGCTAGACGACCCTAAGGGAATAGTACCAATCAGTGAAAAGGATGTTGAAGTTGTAGGGGAGAGAGCAAAGTTCAAAGTAGAATATATTTCTAAAGGAGAAGAAAAACCAATAGAAAATTATAAATCCAACTATCAAATTCTTAAATTCATTGAATAAGACTTCTACAATAGTGTGCAACATTTACAGACATTGGGGTTGGACATTTTATCTAGATGGATCTCGGTGGCCATCCACCTTTTCCACTAAATCACCATTTTGAGCCTGTGGTTTTGATAAACCATGATATTCACCATTTTGATGGGGAATGGAATGTAATGTCATCTTCATTTGTTAATTATAGACATCATGTAATTATTTCCCAATAGTCTTATTTACATTCCTACAAAATAACGTTAATGCACCGGATCCCATTAGAACTCCATAGTTAAGCACGCTCGGGCTAGAGTAGTACTGGGATGGGTGAACTCTTAGGAAGTCCTAGTGTTTTACATTCCTATGACATTTTATAAACTTAGTCCAATTTATCCCACATGCATCATGGGAATTGTTCTCCTCTCACTCTCTCATATATAATTGAGGTGAAGGAGGCCCTTTAATAAGGAAATGGAGTGTGATGTAAAGCTTGTTGCGAATGAAGCATAGCCAACATCTCTTTCTTTTCAGAGAGAGGTTGCCCAATTTTGCCACTTTGTGTTCTACAATTTTTTTTCTCTCTTGTCCATTAATAGAAGTTGGTTTTTACTATATTTCTATGTTCTCTGCATTATCTATGTGTATTTCCTTGTTATATATCGGTTATATTCTTTTCTTCGTGTCATTCTCAAAATAATTTGGATCGGTGGTATCAGAGCATTCTGATCCTTGTCATTTCTCAGAGAAGGTCCCCGACGAGGTCAAGGTATAGATATTTGGGTCTCGAGCTAGTTTCGCCTAAGGACAACCACTCTCCCTAGCCCAAGAGACCTCCCATGGTGGAAGAAAAGAGAGATGACAGAGTAGGATATCCTTTCAAGACATTGCTCGAGGAAGCCCTTGTGCGACAAAGGAATGAGGTGATGGACAACTTTGCTCAGATCCTTCGAATGTTACCGATGGCAGCAGCCGATGCATCTTCAACAAGAAACCATTTCACAAGTGAAACACCCTTTAATGTACAATTCAATTTTGATATCCCCTTATTTGAAGGCCAGATAGATGCAGATGCTCTAGAAAAATGTTTTAATCTTCTAGAAGGTTACTACTCTGTCCAAAAAAATTCTGACAGTGAAAAGATCACTTTCACACTCCTAAAATCATTTCCTCATGTCAGATCTTGGTGGGAAGGTTACTGGGAGAGGTACATCGAGGATGAATCTACAATATTTGGGAGAGAACCCACTTGGGTGACCTTTGCAAGTGCCCTAAAGGAGGAGTTCTACCTTGTTGAAAACTATGATGACCAATACATGAGATGGACAAATCTGCTTAAGAAAAGAGACCAAACAGAGATGGAGTACACCAACATCTTTCATACCTTGCACTCAAATATGGGTATCAAAGACTTCGAGTGACACCTGGTTTTGAACTATCACAGTGGTTTACATAGGTACATCCAAACAGAGATGGATTTCTTGTACATCTCCTCACTGGGAGTTGCTTATCGATATGCAGTCAAAATTGAGCAAAAATTCAAGCAACAAAGTAAGTGGGAGAATCATGGACAGATAAATGAAGGCCAACCTCAAGAGATCCAGTCTGAGATGCAGGAAACGAAGGGTAACAGGAAGTCTAAGAAAGACACCAGAAAGTGGTGTGAGTTCTACAAAATCCCTTGGCACAACACTGATGAATGTTTCTCAATATAGTCATTGTTGTTCGAGTTCAAAGACAAAGAGTTGAAACCCGACTTGGGCCCAGATTCAAAAAATAATAAAAGGAGACAGATCATTGATGCAGAACCCATTTCTACTATTGCAACTGCAACAATCCAACCAGAATAGGATCCTGAGGAGGGGGAGCAACTCTTCCATTCAAAGTTGTGGGTGAAGGGGACCCCACTACATTTTATTGTTGATAGTGGAAGCCAAAAGAACATCATCTCAACAAAGGTTGTCAAGCAGTTGGATTTTCCAACAACACCACACTCGCAACCATACAACATTGGGTGGCTTTTCCAAGGTCAATATATTCATGTCAACCAACAATGTCACCTTTCCTACGACATCAAGCCCTTCAAGGATGAGGTATTGTGTGATGTTGCCCCACTAGAAATCTACGATGGTCTATTAGGCCATCCATATATGTGAAGGTGTCATGTTATTTATGAGTCTTGACCCCATAGAGTGATTATTACTCTGGGGGGTCAACTATACAGGATACCAGAGGTAGTGCCAACTATTGTCCCACCAAAACAATGCCACAAAGTAATCTCTCATACTACAAAGTTTAGCCTCTTCACAATCTTATCAGAAGGTGAATAGAAGGACATTGCAAGAATTCCATCCTCAGCCCGAGATCTTTCTATCCAGCAAAAGAAGATCAACAAGATTGTAGAAGAGTCTCAAGATGTTATTGTTGCACCTACGGGGGTGCCTCCACACTGCCTAGTCAAGAAAGGTTATAAAAGAACCCTTCATAATCTTCATGTTGCATCTTCACTGAAAGAGTCCTCCCACACTCAGGTAGATCATGCAACTAGATTGGTTGAACATATCCAACCCGTCTAGCAACAGGTTCATGACAACCTTCAACAAGCTAAGCAGGACAACTTCTTCAACAAGGCAAGCAACACATTAAGTTTCATATTTATCATAAGTCTCCCCATATCCCATGGGAACTTGATGCAATGGGGACCATTGCTTCCTAAGGGGGGAGGAATGATCCAGATGGATCTCAGCGGCCATCCACGTTTTCCATTGAATCACCATTTTGAGCCTATGGTTTTGATAAACCATGATATTCACCATTTTGATGGGGAATGGAATGTAATATCATCTTCATTTGTTAATTATAGACATCATGTAATGATTTCCCAGTGGTCTTATGTACATGCCCACAACATAGTGTTAATTCATTGGATCCCATTAGAACTTTGTAGTTAAGCACACTCAGGCTAGAGTAGTACTGGAATGGGTGACTGCCCGGGAAGTCCTAGTGTTTTACATGCCGATGGAATTTTATAAACTTAGTCCTATTTATCCCACATGCATCATGGGAATTGTTCTCCTCTCACTCTCTCATATATAATTGAGGTGAAGGAGGCCCTTTAATAAGGAAATGGAGTGTGATGTAAATCTTGTTGTGAATGAAGCATAGCCAACATCTCTTTCTTTTCAGAGAGAGGTTGCCCAATTTTGCCAATTTGTGTTCTACAATATTTTTTCTCTCTTGTCCATTAATAGAAGTTAGTTTTCAATATATTTCTATGTTCTTTGCATTATCTATGTGTATTTCCTTGTTATATATCGGTTATATTCTTTTATTCGTGTCATTCTCAAAATAATTTGGATCAGTGGTATCAGAGCATTCTGATCCTTGTCATTTCTCAGAGAAGGTCCCCGACGAGGTCAAGGTATAGATATTTGGGTCTCGAGCTAGTTTCGCCTAAGGACAACCACTCTCCCTAGCCCAAGAGACCTCCCATGTTGGAAGAAAAGAGAGATGACAGAGTAGGAGATCCTTTCAAGACGTTGCTCGAGGAAGCCCTTGTGCGATAAAGGAATGAGATGATGGACAACATCGCTCAGATCCTTCGAATGCTACCGATGGCAGGAGTCGATGCATCTTCAACAAGAAACCATTTCGCAAGTGAAACACCCTTTAATGTACAATTCAATTTTGATATCCCCTTATTTGAAGGCCAGATAGATGCAGATGCTCTAGAAAAATGGTTTAATATTTTAGAAGGTTACTACTCTGTCCAAAAAAATTCTGACAGTGAAAAGAACACTTTCGCACTCCTAAAACCCTTTCCTCATGTCAGAGCTTGGTGGGAAGGTTACTGGGAGAGGTACACCGAGGATGAATCTACACTATTTGGGAGAGAACCCACTTGGGTGACCTTTGCAGATGCCCTAAAGGAGGAGTTCTACCTTGTTGAAAACTATGATGACCAATACATGAGATGGACAAATCTGCATAAGAAAAGAGACCAGACAGAGATGGAGTACACCAGCATATTTCATACCTTGCACTCAAATTTGGGTATCAAAGACTTCGAGTGACACCTGGTTTTGAACTATCGCAGTGGTTTACATAGGTACATCCAAACAGAGATGGATTTCTTGTACATCTCCTCACTGGGAGTTGCTTATCGATATGCAGTCAAAATTGAGCAAAAATTCAAGCAACAAAGTAAGTGGGAGAAGCATGGACAGAGAAATGAAGGCCAACCTCAAGAGATCCAGTCTGAGATGCAGGAAACGAAGGGTAACAGGAATTCTAAGAAAGACACCAGAAGGTGGTGTGAGTTCTACAAAAGCCCTTGGCACAACACTGATGAATGTTTCTCAATATAGTCATTGGTGTTCGAGTTCAAAGACAAAGAGTTGAAACCTGACTTGGGCCCAGATTCAAAAAATAATAAAAGGAGACAGATCATTGATGCAGAGCCCATTTCTACTATCGCAACTACAACAATCCAACCAGAATAGGATCCTGAGGAGGGGGAGCGACTCTTCCATTCAAAGTTGTGGGTGAAGGGGACCCCACTACATTTTATTGTTGATAGTGGAAGCCAAAAGAACATCATCTCAACAAAGGTTGTCAAGCAGTTGGATTTTCCAACAACACCACACTCGCAACCATACAACATTGGGTGGCTTTTCCAAGGTCAATATATTCATGTCAACCAACAATGTCACCTTTCCTACGACATCAAGCCCTTCAAGGATGAGGTATTGTGTGATGTTGCCCCACTAGAAATCTACGATGGTCTATTAGGCCATCCATATATGTGAAGGTGTCATGTTATTTATGAGTCTTGACCCCATAGAGTGATTATTACTCTGGGGGGTCAACTATACAGGATACCAGAGGTAGTGCCAACTATTGTCCCACCAAAACAATGCCACAAAGTAATCTCTCATACTACAAAGTTTAGCCTCTTCACAATCTTATCAGAAGGTGAATAGAAGGACATTGCAAGAATTCCATCCTCAGCCCGAGATCTTTCTATCCAGCAAAAGAAGATCGACAAGATTGTAGAAGAGTCTCAAGATGTTCTTGCTGCACCTACGGGGGTGCCTCCACACTGCCTAGTCAAGCAAGGTTATAACAGAACCCTTCATAATCTTCATGTTGCATCTTCACCGACAGAGTCCTCCCACACTCAGGTAGATCATGCAACTAGATTGGTTGAACATATCCAACCCGTCTAGCAACAGGTTCATGACAACCTTCAACAAGCTAAGCAGGACAACTTCTTCAACAAGGCAAGCAACACATTAAGCTTCATATTTATCATAAGTCTCCCCATCTCCCATGGGAACTTGATGCAATGGGGACCATTGCTTCCTAAGGGGGGAGGAATGATCCAGATGGATCTCGGTGGCCATCCACCTTTTCCATTAAATCACCATTTTGAGCCTGTGGTTTTGATAAACCATGATATTCACCATTTTGATGGGGAATGGAATGTAATATCATCTTCATTTGTTAATTATAGACATCATGTAATGATTTCCCAGTGGTCTTATGTACATGCCCACAACATAGTTTTAATGCATTGGATCCCATTAGAACTCTGTAGTTAAGCACGCTCAGGCTAGAGTAGTACTGGAATGGGTGACTGTCTGGGAAGTCCTAGTGTTTTACATGCCGATGGCATTTTATAAACTTAGTCCTATTTATCCCACATGCATCATGGGAATTGTTCTCCTCTCACTCTCTCATATAAAATTGAGGTGAAGGAGGCCCTTTAAGAAAGAAATGGAGTGTGATGTAAAGCTTTTTGTGAATGAAGCATAGCCAACATTTCTTTCTTTTCAGAGATAGGTTGTCCCATTCTTCATGTTTGTGTTCTACGATGTTTTTTCTCTCTTGTTCATTAATAGAAGTTGGTTTTCACTATATTTATTTTCTCTATGCATTATCTATGTGTATTTCCTTGTTATATATCGGTTATATTCTTGTCTTCATGTCATTCTCAAAATAATCTGGATCAACATTGTAGAGGTCAATAAATATATCCAAGCATGGGAACTAGAGTACTAATAAGTTTATTTGCATCTTGTTAGTGTGAAATATTGGCATCCTGCACTAGATGAAATTCCTCCTAAGGTTCCTACTTTATCAGTAAATTGTCGTTGATATTCCACTGGACAATTTGTCACAACATATCTAACAAAATACTGAAATATTTACTGTGAAGGTTAATTTCCTTTAGATCTTAGATTCTTTAATTACTGGTTTTTTTCTTAAAATGTATGAAATAGATGAAATGAGAAATATAGAGAAAAAAATAAATACTCACATACCATCCACAAATAAACACAATATATAACCTAGGAAACCTAATACGAGGAAAACCCAACTAGAAAGTGAGGCCACTTTGCTTTCTTTTCTTCAGATGGAAGTACAAAGGAAGAGGCACTCTCTATGGAGTTTCCTTTGACACTCTAGCCTATATAGCTACTACAAAATCTCTCCTCCTATGCTATTCTCTCAAAATTCCACTCCTATATTTTTTTCTCAACTATGGAACAAATACAGTGCTAAAGAATGGAACAACTTCTCCTCCTAGCAGTTTGGTAATTAACATTGCCTGATAGTCATGTAGGGGTAGGGTTTTGACTTCCTCAACCCTCAATTGTGATAAGGATTTGGAACTTATAGAATCTTATTGAAATTCCATACGTGGCTATCCCCATATGCATGAGTAATGGGGTCTAACTGGTGTCCACTTGTACCATGGTGGTCAACACGATAGGTCAACTTGCAAAAGGCATACATTTTTCATATGAGATTCGATTGACACAATATTTTCACTATTGGAAAGATCTTAATGTTTAAAATAACATCAAGGGGTCCTATCTATGGCTAGAGAATTGTTTACCTCGAAAATGCCATTTGATGCCTCAAAATGGCTCTAGAAGGTTTCAAACCCGATTTTCAAAACTGGGACCCACTATTAAAATGACCCTGCAGGATGATTCCTCCAATTTTTCCACTCTTAAAGCATCGAGATAGATGAGAAATAATATAATGATCCAACCTAGATCATTGCTATTACTACATAGGCTTTGCAAGAAATGGAGTTTGACCTCAAACAGTGGAATCATAAACCTCATGAGGATATCCAAGGGACTATTTATGAAGTTGAAAATGTGATAATATATATTAACACACAGAGAAAACAACAAAGGACCATCGTTTCCCTTCTTTTGGACCTAGGAATAATTTTTTTCCACAAACATAGGTGTCCAAATATTTAGAAAGCTATATCACCTCCAACGGGAAAGGTATAAGATATTTCCTTGAGATTAATGAATCAACCATATAGATATTTATTGAATCTCTTGCCAAGAACATAACATGAATTAAGACTATATTACCCAAAATGGAGAAACATGAGAAAAAGATAAGCCAAAAATCATTACATCTTACATAGCCTCCCTACAACAACATACATTTTCTCGAGAAACAATTAGCTTGGATTTTGAGGCATGGGTGGATTTTGTGTGAAAATGGAGAAGGGAAAGAGATGAAGCTTGATCAAGTCAATTAGGTGGTAATATTATAGAAGAGAGTTTGAATAGATAAAAAGGGAAGCCTAACTTCCAAGTGGAAGTTCAAGATAGTCAATTCCTCATAGAGGAAAAGAAGATGAAGAGATAAATATAACCAGTAGGCAAGGCGGGGAAATGATTAGTCATCCAAGTGTCCTAAGCTCATAAGTTTCCCCTCCCGTCTTTTCTTCTATAAATAAGATGAGTTTGAATTGTAAAGGTCTTTTTGCTTCTGCATTTTTGTATAATTTTCTATGAGATGTTAATGAATAAGAAGCAATTGTTGGCCAAGTGATTTTTAGATAGACATAAGTTCTAAAATATATGGTTTGTGGAACCTTTTTTGCTAATTTACTGAATTTGGAATGTTATAAGGATTTTCTTGTATAGTGCAAAGTTTTCTCACTTATAAGAAACTTGTTTTATTTAGTTTATCTCACAAATTGTGTGTATATACCCTTGAGCATATAACTATAGTTAGTTGATCATTACTAAACTTTTCTATAATGCAACTAGTTATTTAAATTATTACTTTTATTTTCTCAAGTAACTTTTTACTAAAGGTTTAAAGAAATAATATATTTGGTTTTATGTTTACCTCATTAGTTTTGTTAGTTATCTAGGGAATCATTATGCACTTTTTCATATTAGAATAGTTGCATCTAATTTATTGCATTTAAAAATACCTAAATAATGGATTGGGTTGCAATTGGTAAAATCAACAAAACCATCTAAAGGTTATCAGGCCATAAACCGAATGGATTACCTATTCCAATTGGGTATAATTGGGAAATTTCATTAAGGAGATTCCCTATTTATTTCATAGGGTCATTCATCCCTGTTAACATTTTTGGCACTAGATGGAGGATTGTCATTGTTTGGCTGATAAATATAATTTTCATTGTGGTTTCTCATACAATCTTTTTGGTGCAGATTCTAATCATGAGTAAACTTTTGAATATATGACCATTGATCTAAAAAATCATAATCCTAAAGAAACAAAATAATCATATTGTTTTCCCAATCAACAAGTGAATGAGTTACATTGACTTACCTATGAATATTGTAAGAAAATTGGCAAGCTACCCAACACTCCTTTACTACGTAGATGGAAGAGAAATACCACAAATATCATTCAGTATGATACAAATATTATTTTAGAAACTATAGAGGACCTAATTGAGCTCACACTTGATGAAATTACTCAACCTATAAATTCAATCCCATCATCTCCTCATGCTTCATCTTCTCATTCTTTGAATCCTTCAAGTTCATATTTTGACTCTAATTTTGACTATAAATTTCTTAAACATCTTGTTGATACTCAAATGGATGGAAATCAATAGTAAGTGCCTACTTGGGGAGCTTGAGATGCTTTCAAATTAGTAGGTCATTGTTAGGACCCTATAATGTACCTTTTTTCTCATACTTTTTGCTATCATTACATCCTTTTCCCACTCACATTTAAGCCTACATTATCACCTTAATCTATTTTTCCTAAGGTATGTAAAGTTTCTTCTCTTTGCTATATGTTTAATTTGTTTTACATGTAATTTTACATTACTTTCATACTTAGCCATTAATCAGAAACATATAGTTGCTAAAACAGTTTGAAGATTGCAGTTAATATATCGTTGTTGCTTGAAGACGACGTTGATGAAACAGTCAAACAGTACGGAAATCCCGTTGTTGAAACAGTCTGTGATTTGCGATGCTGAAACAGTATTTCACATACAATAGTAACAAGAAAAGATAATTAAAAGAGTCGTTACACTGGCTATAACAGATGTACCTCAAGCCAGCACCATTACAACCATCGTTGTTTCTTGAAGACCACATTGTTGAAATAGTCAAATAGTACGCAAATCCTGTTGCTGAAACAGTCTGTGATTTGCGATGCTGAAACAGTATTTCACATACAGCAGTAACAAGAAAAGATAATTAAAGGAGTTGTTACACCAGCTGCAACAGTTGTACCTCAAGCCATCACCATTACAACCACTATAACAACATTTTACTATGGAAGATCAGAATATCCTATTCCAGCATAGAAGATTAGATCAGATTGAGAATAGGATTTGTATGTACACACATAATTTTATGCTTAATTGTATTAAGAGGATTCTCCTCTTTAAATAGGGGTGAAATCAGCGTTAGAGGGGGGATTACGGAAGGCTTAGCTAGAAGGGAATTACAGAGAAAGAGTGTGTTCACTTTTGATATTGTGACTTGTCACATTGGATAGATGAATAAAATATCATTTTGAGCATTTCTTCTTAGTTCCCTTTCATTTCTGGGGAATCTTGTGAGAATGAGAGGGCCCACCTTCTTCACAAGATTCACCCATTAGTTTTTGTAGTGTGTTAGTATTGTTTTTATTCATACCTTGTTAAAACTCTGTTTCAACTAATTGTTACATCGTTTTCATACAATTCATTCCTAGGTAATTGTTGATCATTTTGATTGGTGATTTTGTTTGTAGAATGAGTTTATGAAATTGTGATAGTCAGAGACAGGTGTTGAAGATTCCTACTTTGGGGAATAGGGTCCTGTCTTCTGTTACAGAATAGTTAGTCTTCTTTGCAGTATGCTGAAAGGTTCCTTTTCCCTAGATTGTTGTTTCTTAATGTAATCCAGGATTCTTCTGATAATTATTTTCCTTTGAATCTTAAACTCTACAATAGATAGATTGATTTTACTATAATTCAAAGTAGAACTTCAGTCTGTTCAAAGAAAGGTGTGATTAGTGTAACTTTTACTACAACTTTAGATTGCTTTTGAGATTGATCATATAGTGTGTGTGATTGCCTTTGAAATAAACAGACTTCCTTGGGTTGACAATTTATGTAACACTTGATTGTTTTAATTAATAAACAATTATAGTGACCAACATTTTGGCGTCGTTGTCAGGGAAGGCAATTATAGATTTCAAAAGAATTTACGTTTTTATTTCAGATGTACAGATTACATGAGAGGACACAGACCCCCTAAGGAAACTGACCCTACAGGTGGCAGGGGCAGAGGAAGGGGAGGAAGAAATACTTTTATCGATAAGATTATATCAAAATCTGAATCTTGTGTTCCTCAACGACCAAGCTCTCGAAAACCAAAGCCTCAACCTTCCTTTCAAGCGAACTTTGAAATGGAGACAGTTGAAAAACTAGCAGACAACATTGAGGATCGAGCAAGTGCAGTGGGGGAACAAACAGAAGAAACCATGGATGGGTATAATGAAGAACTGCACCATGAAGAACAGGTAGGTCTTGAAGGAGAGGTAAACGATGAAAACTCTTTTTCTACCTTAGGATTTCCTATTGGTGATCTTCCTAGAAGAGTAGCTCCCATGAAGAATATTCCACTTTCATCTTTACCTAACTTTCATGGTTTATCTTCTGAAGATCCTGATGAATTCCTTTTCGAGTTTGACATATTATGCAGAAGTTATGATTACATTTCCAATGCTCAAAAATTAAAGCTATTTCCAGCAACATTAAAGGGAATTGCATTAAGATGGTTCATGAGTCTTGGAGGTCATGTAATCACAACATGGGATCAGATGAAACAGAAATTTCTACACAAATATCAAGACTATTGCCGAACAAGAGAAAAAAGAGAGGAACTATTCAAGATGATACAGAAAGAGGATGAAAATCTGGAGGACTTTGTGGAAAGGCTACAGTATAATCTACAAAGATTCAGTCACCCCGATGTAAGTAAAGATATTCTTAAAACAATATTATTAAAAGGAGTAAGGGATGACTATCTAGATATGTTGAATATGCTTGGAAAAGGGGACATATATAAAGAATCATATGATGAAATTGTTAACCTCTATAAAAGATGTTCAAGAGGAGCTACAAGGAATAGATAAAATAGCATGGATATCACATTTTCAAGAGTTCAAAAATCAACAAGTGGAGGAGCAACAAGAGCCGAAATAGGCAATTTACTTGAGGATTTTAAAACTGAAATGTTAAGTTCTTTTGCTTCACAAATTGACACCTTGCATATTAAAAAGAAACAAGCCGAAGCAGAAGCATCTATGTCCATATTTTGTTCCAAATGCAGAGAAAAGCACCCACTAAGGGAATGCCCATTGGACAAAAAGCCAATTTGCACCCTTTGTGATAAGGATCATGAAACTCAACAATGCCCTTCTTTACCAGGAATCAAAGCAGCATTACAA
>ML778741.1:464362-480800 GCA_009831015.1 Picea engelmannii
CTATTCTAAGAGGACCTGATTGGGCACTTCCCTTTCATATATCCTCTGATGCTTCAGATACTGCAATAGGAGTTGTCTTGGGACAAGAAGAAAATCATCTCCCTTATGCTATCTACTTCATTAGCAAGAATATGAGTCCTGCTAAACTTAACTATACAGCTACCAAAAAGGAATTTTTAGCAGTTATCTATGATATTAATAAATTTCGACATTACATCACTGGCTATTCTACTTTTGTCCATACTGATCACTCGGCTATTAAATATTTAATAAACAAATCTGTCACAAATGCTCGAGTC
This sequence comes from Picea engelmannii, assembly GCA_009831015.1. NCBI lineage: Eukaryota > Viridiplantae > Streptophyta > Pinopsida > Pinales > Pinaceae > Picea > Picea engelmannii. The sequence continues at coordinate 464,662 of ML778741.1, forward strand.
ACCGGATGGTTACTATTATTACAAGAATTTGATATTACAATTGTAGATCGACCAGGAAAAGAAAATGTAGTTGCTGATTTTCTTTCTCGGTTAACACCTGATGATAATACTCCAGTAGATGATTCATTTCCTGATGAATATTTATTTTCATTATTTGCTCACTCACCATGGTATGCAAACATCACTAATTGTTTGGTTGCAGGGAAGTTACCACCACACCTATCCCACCGAGAGAAAAGAAAAATCATTCAACAAAGTGGTCGGTATAGTTGGATAAGTGGGTGTCTTTTATACACAGGACTTGATCAAGAAATCTAAAGATGCATTAGATAAGATGAGGTTTATGATTTACTAAAAGCTTGTCATGATGGCCCTTGTGGAGGGCATTTTGCTGATAAAAGAACGACACATAAAATTATCAGGATGGGTTATTATTGGCCCTCACTTTTTAAAGATGCAAATAAATATGTTCGGGCCTGTGATAGCTGTCAAAGAATGGGTCAACCTAATCATAGAGATGAAATGCCATTAAACCCCCAGGTAGTACTTGAACCATTTGAAAGATGGGCCTTAGACTTTGTAGGACCCATTAACCCTCCATCCAATCAAAAAGTTTATATATTGGTTTGCACAGATTATATGACCAAATGGGTGGAGGCTAAAGCACTCCATAGTGCTACTGAAGAAGTTGTTCTAGATTTCTTATTTGAAGATATCTTTGTCAGATTTGGAGTGCCTAGAGAATTAGTCACATATGGAGGACCTCCTTTCACCTCTCATGGTTTTAATGCCACCAAAAATATCATATTCATCGTAGAATGAATACACCATACCACCCCCAAGCCAATGGACAGGTGGAAAGCACAAACAAAGTAATAGAAGCCATTCTCACAAAAACAATGAAGGAAAACCGGAAGGATTGGTCTCAAAGGCTCCTTGAAGCATTATGGGCTTACAAAACTACCTGGAGAAATACTAAATGATTCTCCCCCTATGAATTAGTTTATGGAAAAAGTGTTGTCTTTCCTATGGAATTTGAGATCAAAACCTTAAGGACTGCTTTAGTTGTTAACCTTGATTTGACTGATGCACAGACAGCCAGATTATAGTAGCTTAATGAATTGGGTGAAAAAAGATTAGATGTCATTCACCAAACAACTATGATTAAACAACAAAGAACAAAATGGCATGATAAAATCATCAAGCATAAGCAATTCCAAAAAGGTAATTGGGCTTTATTGTGTGATTCTCGGTTTAAAGAATTTCAAGGGAAACTACGTACAAGATGGCAAGGGCCTTATGAAGTGGATATTGTTTTCCCCAATGGAACAGTAAGGCTCCTAACAATTGATGACTCTAAAACACCGTTATTAGTGAATGGTCATCAGCTCCATCTATACCAACGCCCCATTTCCAAAGAATATTTTAAGCCCACATGTGTGGCAGATTCACATTATCTCTTTTTAGAGGAGCCTCCTGCCCCTCATTGCATTTAATTTTTCTGAATTTTATTTTTTTAGTATTAGATTCAATTTATTTTACTAATAATCCTTGCCAAGGGATGGCATGTTACAATTGATTCTTTTGCAGATTCTCAATCCAGAAAAGGCCTACCAAGAAAGGACAATCTTACTACAAGCAGATCCAAGCTTCATCCTGTGAAGCATTGCTCCCTCTTTCTTCAATCCATTCATCTTTATTTCCCATTTAACATCCCCATCATTCATCCCCTTTTATTTTATTTCCTTTCCATTCCCTTTCCCCATTTTCCCATTGTTGAAACACCACTCTTCAACAACATTTTTCCCCCATTTTTCCATTGCTGAAACACCACTCTTCAACAACATTTTCCCCCCATTTTCCCATTGTTGAAACACCACTCTTCAACAACATTTTTTTCCCATTTTCCCATTGATGAAACACCACTCTTCAGAAACATTTTCCCCATTTTTTCCCCACTGTTGAAACACCATTTCTTCAGCAATATTTTCCCTTGTTAAAACATCACTCTTCAACAAACATTTTTTCATTCTTTTCCTATTGTTGAAACACCACTTTTTCAGCATTTACTATCATAAAAACATCTTCTTCAGCTCTTTCACTCTCACTTCTCCTATTTTTCATACTACATTCTATCATTTCACTACCTTCTCCCATGATTAAACAAACCCTTGATACAATTTCTCTCATAATTCCAAAGTTTCTCCCATGATCACTGCAGATCTATTATGGATAGGCACTATATTTTTCGAAGTACGAATCAAAGGTAAAGATGATGTATGTAAACTTTATATGTAAATACAATTGAACTATGGCTAATGAGAAGATCCTGATTCATTACTACCATTCACTTAAAGTCACTATTTTAGTCGTAGTTGGGGGGGGGAAATATCGAAACCTTATGCCATCATTTCACATGAACAGACTACCATGAACATGCCCTCATCCACCAAACTTACTCTATTTAGGTGTGGTTACTCGACTCTATGACTGTGCATTTTACTGAGTTGAATAGCTATGGGAGGTTTTGTTATACGATACGAACCCGCCATAACAACCCTGCTAGAATTGTATCCAAAAGTCTACCAAATCTTTCAGCAGGCAGGTTGGCTGGGTTATTTTCAGAGGCTCCAGGGATTTGATCAACAACAAGTTCTTCAATTTGCTCGGAATCTTCAAGAAGACCATTCTATTGTTCAAGGGGTTCAGATTCCAGTCATAGAGGATGATATAGCACAGGTTTGGGGTCTTCCCGTCACTGGCATTCGCTAGTTCAACCGCAAACACATTATTCTTAATGCCCAGCAGGATTTTATCTTTCCAGGAGAACAAGTTGAGCCTAAAGCCTGGGGTGTTCGACTTAGCTTGTTGCCACCTCCTTGGTCGAAAGTCGCAGAGTTTGTCAAGAACTACCTTACCTGTGAAGGTCGATACCAGGTAGTCTACCAGTACGACTTTGTCTTGTTATCTCATTTACAACATGCTAGACTGGTGAATATTCCTTACTATCTGCTTGGATGTCTTAGAAATATGTCTCATTATTGTAGACAGACTAAAAATCCCATCCTTTCCCTCACCCATCACTGTCTCGTTCAATTACTCATCCAAAAGGGTTTTTCCCAACAAAACCCTCTCCTAAACAATCCACCCATAAACCCTCAGGAAGCTGCTGAACATCCTGAAAATCCTCATGAAGAGAAACCACAAAACCTTCCTGACCCTCTGAAAATACCTATTAATTTGCCTACAGATCCAATTGATCCAATTAACCCTCCTACCATACCAAGTCCACCCCGCAATTTACCAGAATCATCTACTCCTACTGTTCATATCCTTAGCAATGATTCTGAAGCAAATAAACCTGATAACCCTCCCTACCCCATCACTGAGGAAAAACCTACTCACAAAAGAAAGAAGCAAACTACTACTTTTCCTGCCTTTTTACTTAAAAAATGAACGAGGGCTTCAACCAAAGCAACAACTACTGCCACTACCCTAAACCCCCAACCCATTTTGCTAAAAACCCATACACCTCCACCCTCCAAAATCCCATAATTTTTACATGTTCAACCCACGGGCACTGAAACACAAGAACCAGAGGCCCAAGGTGTTGTGACATCATTTTCTTTACATCAAGTAGTTGTCACACAAGAACCAACTACTCATTCAGTAGTTGTTACACAAGAACCAGCTACAGCTAAAACACAAGAACCAGTTGTTGACTTTATTCCTGAAATACAAGAATCAGATGCCCAGGGTGTTGCGACATCATCTTCCTTACATCAAGTAGCTGTCACACAAGAACCAACTACTCATTCAGTAGTTGTCACACAAGAACCATCTACTCATTCAATAGTTGTTACACAAGAACTAGCTATCGCTGTTACACAAGAACCAGCTATAGCTAAAACACAAGAACCAGTTGCTGACTTTATTCCTGAAATACAAGAATCACATGCCCAAGTTGCTGCAACACGATTTTCTTTACATCAAGTAGTTGAAACACAAGAATCAGCTGTTGATTTTGTAGCTGCTCCACAAGAACCAGCTACTAAGGTTGTGACCATTACACAAAAACCAGTCACCCCTCTTGATACACCTATGACAAATCAACAACCAGAACCAACAATGGCTTCTCTCTTACAAGAGAATGAGTTTCTAAGATCAGAATTGGAAGCTTACAAGCAAGAGCTGGTAATGGCAAAGGAATCCTATGACAGGGAACTTAATTTGTATACCTTAGCTCGCGTAGCGTCCATGGCAGAGAAAAACGCAAAAGATGATCAGTATAGAGAGTATATGTGTAGCCAATGTGGGGATATTTATGATCAAGCAGGCTATAAAGTGGTTCAAATCCAAATGCCTAGAGCTTCCCCTGCACCTACGAATTTTGTAGTTAAAAAAGAGGAACGCCCTATTGTTACACAAGAACTAGTAGGACCTTCAAAATTTCCAAAAAGCAAAGCTAATCTATAGGAACCCTGGCCTACAACAACTGTTAAATCCTAAGCTCCTGTTTTCATTAGTAAAGTTGTTCAAACTCTGGCTATTGATGAATTTTCCCCTCTTGGCAAGATCAGTACCCCTACTTTTGTGGAACAAGCCACTCAGACTCTACCTCAGCCTACCACTTGCGATGCTGAAACACAAACTCAACCATGGAATGAGCAGGTAATAATGAACAAATGGAAAAAGGAGTCTGCTATTACACAGGACAAAAGTTTGTAGGAGCACAGACTACTTTGGTTGAACCACATATATTCAAACTGGGAAGCTTTGGAGTAAACATGCAAAGAATCTCGTGCCCATAAGAAGCAGAATGAGGAGTTAAAAAGAAAATTGCTCCTGATGTTTGATTTGGTACAAAAATTGTTGGCTGCTAGGAAACCATCCTCAAATTACTCTCTTTTCCTTACAGATCGACTTGCATTCTTTCAGATGAAATCAATCAAAGAAGGAAGACCCTATGCAGTGTTCAAACCAGAAGATTTTTTTAAAACTTTTGCAGAAGCCTCTACTATTGATCAACATCTACTATGTGATTTATATATTCATAATAAAGCCATTCATGAGAACAGACAGCTTAATCTTAATCCTCTTGTTGGCAATATCCAGATTCGGGCACTCGCCTCCTTCCTTGCCAACCAAATTACATGGAAGAATTATTTTCTAGTTGTTGGGCATAATGAAGATAATTGTCTCCTCTAGATATGGCCAGAACCATAGAACGTTGCCACCTTTGTTGCAGAATATTATCATTTTTTGAAGAAACCAGGGATAATTCAACATATGCAGCAACTACAGGCAACAGTACTTCAGGATTGTCAACAGTTTATTAAATCCACGGAGACTGCTGCCCTAAAAGAAAATAACATGTTTTAGCAACAATCTTCTCAGAAAGGCAGGAGCACAATCCCTTTAGTCCTACCAATCTTGAGACAACAATCTTCCGGGTACCCAGTTACATCAAATGTGTCCAACAATGTGTTGAAAATTGGGTAGGTTATCAGTTCCATTTTCCTGTTCTGTGGATGCCAGCAGAGAAGTATCAAGTTCATCATAGGTTTCCCAAGGAGGTTGAAGCAGCAAACTGGCAAAGGCTACAACATGTTCAAGGATTCAAAGCCCCAACAGGCAGTACTTTCTACAGCTACTGCTTAAGTAATTTGCACGCCCAGAGTCGGTATCCGGATTTTGATTCAGAATGAAGTTGCCTGAGGACATGCAACCTTTTTAGTTGGGGGGGATGTTAGGACCCTATAATGTACCTTTTTGCTCATACTTTTTGTTATCATTACATCATTTTCCCACTCAGATTTAAGCCTACATTATCACCTTAATCTATTTTTCCAAAGGTATATAACGTTTATTCTCTTTGTTATATGTTTAATTTGTTTTACATGTAATTTTACATTACTTTCATACTTAGCCATTAATCAGAAGCATATAGTTGCTAAAACAGTTTGAAGACTGCAGATAATATATTGTTGTTGCTTGAAGACCACGTTGCTGAAACAGTCAAACAGTACACAAATCTCGTTGTTGAAATAGTCTGTGATTTGCGATGTTGAAACAGTATTTCACATACAACAATAACAAGAAAAGATAATTAAAAGAGTTGTTACAATGGCCGCAACAGTTGTACCTCAAGCCAGCACCATTACAACCATCGTTGCTACTTGAAGACCACATTGTTGAAACAGTCAAACAGTACGCAAATCCCATTGTTGAAATGGTCCGTGATTTGCGATGCTGAAACAGTATTTCACATACAACAGTAACAAGAAAAGATAATTAAAGGAGCTATTACACCGGCCGCAATAGTTGTACCTCAATCCAGCACCATTACAACCATTGTAACAACATTTTTCTACGGAAGATCAGAATATCCTATTCCAGCATAGAAGATTAGATCAGACTAAGAATAGGATTTGTATGTACACATGTAATTTTATGCTTAATTGTATTAAGAGGATTCTCCTCTTTAAATAGGGGATAAATCAGCATTAGAGGGGGGATTACGGAAGGCTTAGCTAGAAGGGAATTACAGAGAATGAGTGTGTTCACTTTTGATATTGTAACTTGTCACATTGGACAGATGAATAAAATATCTTTTTGAGCATTTATTCTTTGTTCCCTTTCATTTCTGGGGAATCTTGTGAGAAGGAGAGGGCCCACCTTCTTCACAATATTCACCCATTAATTTCTGTAGTGTGTTAGTATTGTTTTTATTCATACCTTGTTAAAACTCTGTTTTGCTGAAACTCTGTTTCAACTGATTGTTACATCGTTTTCATACAATTCATTCCTAGGTAATTGTTGATCATTTTGATTGGTGATTCTGTTTGTAGAATGAGTTTATGAAAGTGTGATAGTCAGAGACAGGTGCTGAAGATTCCTACTTTGGGGAATAGGGTCCTGTCTTCTGTTACAGAATAGTTAGTCTTCTTTGTAGTATGTTGAAAGGTTCATTTTCCCTAGATTGTTGTTTTTTGATGTAATCCAGGATTCTTCTGATAATTATTTTCCTTTGAATCTTAAACTCTGCAATAGATAGATTGATTTTACTGTAATTCAAAGTAGAACTTCAGTGTGTTCAAAGCAAGGTGTGATTAGTGTAACTTTTACTACAAATTTAGATTGCTTTTGAGATTGAGCATATACAGTGTGTGATTGCCTTTGAAATAAACAAACTTCCCTGGGTTGACAATTTATGTAACACTTGATTGTTTTAATTAATAAACAATTATATTGACCAACAGTCATGTCAATTATCTTCCTAAATATCCTAAGCATATTCTCCCAAAGTTTAACCCAGATAAGTCAGGATCACCAACATATCATATTAAAAATTTCTATTTGGATATTATATTATTAAATGTGAAGCATGAATATGTATGTAGATTGTTTCCATATACTTTTAAAAATAAATCTTCCATGTGATATTTTAATTTGCTAGTAGGATCCATTATAATTGGGGTGGTTTCTAAATATCATTTATTGATAAGTTTGGTGAAGAAACTCCTTTATTTTCACTCCTAAAAGAATTAATATCAATAAAAATGGATAAGAAATAAAGAGTAATGTACTATAACGGATGTTTCACTACCATTTTAAATAGATTCTTATCAAATTTTGTCCCAGCTGAGGAAGTAGTTGAATATTATATTTATGCTTTGCAAGCCCTTATTGCCATGTTTCTTAAGAGAGAAGGTAAGAATACATTAGTTGGAAATTTTGAAGAAGCCAAGGATGTTGAAAAATATATTTTGAGTTTGGTAGGGAACCTAGGAAATTAATAATCTAAATTTTATCTTATAAACTCTTCTCTCTTCCCAAAATCCCATCTAAAAATAATGATATTCAAGACAAAGACCCCACAAACATGGAGAGTGTCTTACATCTATCTAAAAATTTATCAAATGAGATTGTAGATCTAAAAAAGGACTCCATCACTACTTCAAAGCTACTTGAACCTAGCAATTTTAATTTAGAAGATGTAGAAATGGACAATTATTGAAATTATCATAATGAAAACCATTCTAAAAAGACATGTCCATGATAGTTGTATTCTATAAATTTAGTGGAAAATCAATTTTTGGATAAAAAAATTGGATTGAACTATCAATTCATGAGGCTAAAAATGAAAAACTTGAGGAAGAAGAATATAAGACTAGGAGGTAAATAATGTCTTAAATAACACATTACTCAGTATAGAATACATTCAGAAGTAGATAGTGGAAGAAGTCTAGGATACCCAAATGGTACAAAGATATTACAACCTAAGAAGTAAGGGGCATGTCAACTATGATCCTTCTACATCACAACCTGATCTCTATCCCAAGACAACTGTAGTTACTGCTCCACCTAAGAAATTAGTAACAACAAACACATCTTAGTAACAACAAACATGTCTTATATGAATGTTATTGAGAATATGAAGAAGATGAAAGAAAATATTTCCCTTTTTACACATGTAACGTTCCTCAATAAAGACACCTCATTTTGAAACATTTCATGCCATACTTGGATGTATCTCACAGGATAATGGCAAACTGATAATAATGACAAACCGTGAAGTAAAATAACACCTATATCTAGTAAAACTAAAGTTTGAGATAAAACAAAAGGTTGTTATGAGTGATGCTAAAATTAACAATCATTCTAATTCTCAAACCCCACCTTTTATGTTGACTTTCAAAAACCATAATCACAAAGTGTGTAACTATCTAGATGACTTAGGAGCATCATTAGCCATGCCTTTTTTGGTACATTGTAAAATACATACTACTCCAACCAAGAGTTAAAATTGGATTATCTAGCTAGATAGGTTGGATGTTTAAGGTTATCATGGAACTTAAAGATGTTTATATCCACTACCTTCTATTAATCCAAAGGTATGTCAAATCATATATATTATTATTGTTGATATTCTTAAATCTTATGATATGTTGCTTACTAAGGATTGGTCATAAAAACTACAAGGATATTTTTCCATGGATTGGTCTCATTTATGGTTACCATGGGATGGAAGGAAAAAATGGATTTGGGTTGATTAAGAAGCTCACATGAATCATATGGTCACAAAATTTGAAGGAACTAATGAGCCAATTTAGTTTACACATTCAATTTTGGGTAGTTACTTTATTAAGATTGAAGTAGGAAATTATACCTTAGAGGATTCAATTTTTGAAATTTATGAATAGTCTAATATCCTTCATTGAACTTGGGCTAATGAAAATGACAATTGTATTATAGTAGATGTACGGATTAGTGTTTCAAATAACATAGATGTAAACATTAACATTTGGACTTTGTTTTTTGATGGTACTAAATCATAAGAAGGTATGATGATGTGATTGTGGTTGGTGTGGATTCGATTCTTGGAATGGGGTACCTCTCCTTTCTTTCTCAGGAGCTGCTAACGGTGTTGAGGACACACATAATATATTTAATATATACCAAGAAAAGCTTCAGACAAACCGGGGTTTGATTCTTGATCCTTGGAAATCCAGTGACGACATGGGTATTGTGGGCCCATTAGCTATGGAATGGAATAGGTATACGAGAGCGCTTTGTGGGGTGAGAATCCACCTCTGTTCGGATGAGGATAGTGTACTATGGATGGGCTGAGATTAGTCGGGCTCACTTACAACAAAAAATGTCTATAATGTTGTAGCAAACAGGTTGTGGCCCCAACATCTCCCGAGTTGGTGCCTCCAGATCTGGACATGGGACCTGGAATTCAAGCTTAAAATTTTCATGTGGCTAGTTATCGAAGGAAAGACTCTAACTTGGGACACCCTTCAATGAAGGGGGTGGTTTAGCATAGGATGTTGCTCTCTATGTAACTTAGAAACATAATCAATCTCTCATCTGTTTGTGGATTGTCGGTTTTCCACACCCTTTGGAGGGAGTTACTTGACCACTACAAAATCACTACCCCTTGGGAAGGCCGATCTGTTAGTAGTTGTATGGAGGAGTGGATAAAGAAGGAAAAGGTATATAAAACCTTCCTGATTATATCATGTTGGAACCTCTGGCTAGAAAGAAACATGTGCATTTTTTAGTCATCGACGCCAACTTTAAAGAGGGTCAATATTCTTGTTAAAATCATGGTGGGCAGTTCATGCAGAGTGGACATAAATCAGACACAACACAGGATGAAGAAGACACCCGATCTTACTATGGATTCAATTTGTTAGTTTGACGGAGCTTCACAAGGGGATGGTCTCCTTAGCGGAGCAGGGGGTATTATAAAAACTGCTGGTAACACTACAGTTAGATGGGCTCTAAATTGTGGTCGGGGCACTAATACCAGGGCGGAGCTCCTAGGACTTTGGGCCTCCTTATTATTAGCTCAGAGATTAAAATTTTCGCAGATACATGTTTTACGAGACTCAAAGGTCATTCTTGACTAGACCACCCATTCCTACAGCATAAATGTGGCTAATTTATGGGGATGGAAGAAGAAGATTCGTGAATTGATTTAGTTTTTATCTATTATAAAATTTTATTGTATTTTTAGGGAGGAAAATACGGAGGTTGATTCACAATCAAAACTTGTGCTTCATGTCCCTGAGGGGAAGCTCTTCTTCAACATTTGGCATGATGGCCAGGAGGGCCACCCGTGCACTCTTTGGCCTTATAATTGACCGTTGGAAGCATCTGATACATTCTCTTTTTATGGTTTTAGCAGTCATTCCCTTACTCTGGCTGGTAATTGGAGGCAATGGGCTTGGGCCTTCTAGATAGGAGGTTTTTTGATATATGTAATTATGTAATCAGATCTGGGATAGAATATTTTTGTAACTTAACTCTGGATATGTTCTTCGGGTATTTTGGATGACAAGTATTTCCATGTAATTTCTGAGAACCACATATATAAAAAATATGGAGAAATTTTCTATTGGAAAAAAAATGATAAGAAGGTGCAAGAGTTGGTTGCATTTGGATTAATCCACAATTGAAAAATGCCACCTCATCTCATGTATGCTTGAGTTTTAATACACCATTAGTACCGTAGAGTATGAGGCTTTAATTCAAATGCTGGGAAAATATATTGATTTAACATGAAATATTTGAAGGTTTTTGGTGATTTATAAATAATTGTAAGGTAGGTAAAAAAAAATATTCACCACTTATCACCTCATTTGAGAAGTTATTAGCTCAAGGTATGGAAGTTAATTGATGGATTTGAAGCTTTTAACATTACTTCTATTCCTTGATCTAAAAATGTAGCTATTGATATGTTGGCCAATGTGTCCAAACTAACTCTGATAAATGATGGGTTCACTATTAACTATTGTTTAGACTGTCATTTCTTGATAATGTTACTAATTCGAGGGTATTTAATGATGATCAACAGATTGTTAGTTTTTGACCAACGAGGACACTTTCAAAGATGAAATGATTGATGATGAAGAACACTCTATAGTCGTGCAAGATTTCCAAGATGGAATGAAAAATATTAAGGGTAATTTCATTCCAAGGAATGTTTTAACATTGGATAAACTATACGATCTCAAGAGAATATTTCAAGGATCTATGAATGTAAAGACGAATAGCTTGTTAAAAAATCACAAACTTGTTAATTTGGGTACTAATGAAAACCCAAAAAACGTTAACTGAATGACAAGATCACATCCTCTTATTCAAGGATTATATGAATGTGTTAGCATTCATAAAGTGACATCAAGGAATATGACACCCAAGTTAGACAACATGTCACTGAAGGAAGGTGTAAGCCATTCAAAAAAAATCTTAGGAAAGTGCATCCAATATTCAAACCAATGAGTCAGAAAGAGTTGAAGAAGCTACTAGATGTTAATATTATCTTTAAAGTAAGGAATTTTGAATTTGTAGAAAATCTTGTTCCCATTAGGAAAAAATCAAGAGAAATCGGATTATGTGTATACTTTTTGAATCTAAATAGAGCACATAACAAAGAAAACTACCATGTTCCTCCAATGAAGCATATCTTTCAACTAATATCTAGTTCATTGTATTTTCTCTTCTGGATGGTTTCTTAGGCTAAAATCAAGTATTGTTAGCATAAGAAAATAGGCTAAAAACACATTTATTACAAAATGGGGAAAGTTTGTCTCTCGTTAGATGCCTTTTGGAATGATTAATGCCAAAACCACTTTTCACCAAGCTATGGACATAGATTTTAGGGGCCTCATAAATAAGAGTGGAGTGGTTTACCTTGATGACATAATGATTTACTAAAAAAATAAGGCAGACCACATAGAAAACTCAAGGTTGATCTTTAAAAGATGTTGAAAATATGGCATTTCGTTTAATCCCAAGATGAGCAATTTTGTGGTATCAGAAGGAAAATTTCTTGGCCACATCATATAGAAATATGAGATTTGATTCATTCAGAAAGAACTAAATCCATCACATAGATTATCGTGTTGATCAACAATAAGGTAAAGAAATCATTTTTCATCAAACTAAACTTTCTCATAATATTTGTGCCAAATTTGTTGAAGCCATCAAGATTTTGTAGAAAATGATTAAAAAATATGTTGGTTTTAAATGGACACCCATTGAAAAAGAATCTTTCAAGAAAATCAAATTTTCAATAACAACAACTCTTGCACTACATAGCCTAGATTTCCACCAAGATTTTTTCCACATGCATTTACATTTGACCATTCCATTGTAGTATTGCTCACATAAAATAATAAGTAAGGGTATGAATTCCCAATTGTATTCATGAGCATTGGTTTACAAGGGGGTGAATTGAATTATATAACCATCGATTAACAATCATTTGTAGTATTTAAGGCTATCAAATAGTTCAAACCCTATATTTTGAAAAATCATACTAAGATAATTGTACCTCACCTTACTGTTAAGTATTTATTCATTTGAAAGGAACTAGGTGAGAGGAGAGGAAATCGGATGACTGCCATATAAGAATATGACCTAGAATTTAAACTTACAAAAATAGTTAAAGGTAAAGGTTTATTTCAATTGGTAGTTGAAGAACTAGACCCAACTAACTTTTCTAAGGAAGGATAGGAAAATGGAATATCATTGTGTGCTCAAGAAATCTTATTTATCCCAACTATAGTAGACTCTCAGTATATTGACTTGAAACATTTCTTATAGAATGGTGAGAGCCCACCGAATTTGAATAAAAATGAAAGGATATCACTAAGGATAAATTATGCTCAATACTAATTCATAAACAATGTATTATTTTGGAAAAACTACAATGGAGTAATACTGAGGTGCCTAGATAAACAAGACGTTGACCACATTCTTAATTTGTTGTGTTGTTTCTTTAGATGTTACTCCTCTGGAATAAATTTGAAGTATTTGAAAAAAAAATCTTTAATGTTAGACCAATTGAGTGTATGGCCACATGCTTCTTCGATTTTGTACCATTTTTTGGAAATATTGCCATTGATGTCAACATTCGATGTGATGATCTATTGTTAACGATGAATAACCACAGCTGAGATTGTCATCGATGTCAACAGTCAATGTGATGATCTATTGTTAAATGAAAAATGAGATTGTCATTGATGTCAACAATATATCAGTTAAGCAAGAGATGTCAAATAGTGTGCAGAGATCGAAAGAGCAAACAGGAGAAGTGAATAATTGAAAGCTCAAAAGTTCTGAAGGAAGAACAGATTGTAGAGATGTCATCAGGATCAGTGAAAATAATGAACAGTTGATCAGTGCACAGAAAATGCGAGAAGCTCAACAGTCGTTTGATCGAGAGTTTGACCATGTTGATCGTCTGATACAACACACATTGGTCATTTGAGTGATAGTGGGCTTGAGGACCATTGAAATATCGTGATCATTGATCTGCTTCAAGAATATCCATCAGTCGTCAGATCTAGTGGAGTTGCAAGGAGGATAAGCCCAGGAGTTAGTTAACACTCCAAAGTAGTGAAATGATCTGATCCATTAAATCAAGAGGACAGGTGGCAAGTGATTGGAATTTCACTGACTCACAGATTAGGAAATTCAAAGACATTGTTGCATGAACTCGCAAAACACGAAATCGCAATATGATCTGGACCATTGGATCATGGAGGGTCGTGAACCGTCGATCCAACATAAGCGGATATCAGGAAATCAAGAATGGAAGAAGGGAGGTGAGTATTCCTTCAAACTCGCGAAATGCGAAAATCCAATAAGCTTTGGGCCATCAAATCACAAAGGAACAAGGATCGTTGATTTGAGAAGGACATGTGGCATAACACATCAGCAGAATACGTCAGAAAAGACATGTGGCACAATCAGACAATGACAAGTGCCAAGATGATTCATCATTTTAGGTACATGCAGATCACAAATATGAGTGACACATGGTAGCTACTGGACACGTGCCAAGCCATCATGTGACGTCAGCAAGTTTACATCACGTCGGGAGTTTCTACTTCGGGAGTTTTTCATAGAAAGAAAATACTCTAATATCCAGAAGTTCTCAACACCGAAATGTCGAAGGACCGAAAGGTCGAAATGTCGAAGTACTGAAGGGCCTAAGGGCTGAAGTCCCGAAGGACGAATTTTCGAAGTGGAAATGAGTCGTCCGATCTGAAGATCATATCAAGAGCATTCTCAACCGTCGATCTATAATAGTAGAAGGATAGCGTAAGTGTAATATATTAAGTCGTGGAGTAAATGGTGGTTTTCCATCTCGATGAATGATTAAGTCACAGCCGTCAGATTTAACAGTGTACGGAGAAGTGTAAGGTCTAAAGTGGACCATTGATCTGTCTCTGTGAAATAAATGTGAAATGTCTGATTGTTTTGGCGATATCGTAATCAAGAGTTCTGAAGTATTGGAAGTCATGAAGACTCGAAGGGAAAAGTGTCAAAATCCCGTTAGTCGTCTGTCTCATCAAAAGATTGCATTATGACCATTGATTTGGTAAAAATCTCAAGCACTCATTCAATCTTAGCATTCGGTAACCATCGTTGGTCAAATGCTATAATAATTTTAAAAGGAAATTATAACATGTCGCTATAATTGGTAAAGCTTGTGGTTCTGTAACGCACAGTCATATGTGATGGTTTGAAGGAAGCGCCTTCACGAAATCTGGTCTCTGTAAATATAACAGAGATTAGGGATCAAGTATAGAGGATTAAATTGATCCATGACTGTGATCAATTTATGAAAAAAATGAACCGATGCACAGTCATGATTAAAAGAGAGTTAAATAAAAACATGAATAATGAATAAAAAGGGAAAATGATATTAATTAAAGTTTAGATTATCATTTTAAATGAAAAGGTACAATGGTTCAAATGAAGGGACACGATGTTTTTAAATTTCACACTAGTTTGAAGATTATATAAACGAGAAAAAGTGGTGAGAAGAAAGTGTCTATGTGGTTCATATTAGAAGATCGAAAAACAAGAGCAGAGTCCAAGATGAAGAACTATTTGTTCTAAGGTTCCTATCAATGTCTTATTGAAGATAAAGAGCAGAAGAAGACAGAGCAGCAGTTATGCAATCCAGTACTTGATACAGAAGACCATACACGCAAAGTTTGCAGCAAACGAGTAAAAATTGCAGCAATGGTTGCATGAGTCAAATTCAGTGAAGTACATAAGAGATTGTATTGGATCATAAAATAATTTTGGTTGGGTGGTGCAAGAGCAGGTTGGTTCCTGCAAAGGGAGTTGGAGCTTCCTTCTCAGTTGTAGCTGACTAAATAGGGGGTCAAAGCCTCCTACCAGTTGGTGTTGGTGAACAGAGGGAGTTGGTGCGTCCTTGTTAGTTGTGGCTGACTAAATAGGGGGTCGAATCTTCCTACCAGTTGGTGTTGGTGAATGAGGGTGTGGGTGCATCCTTCCAGTTGTAGCTGGTAAATGGGGTGTCGCAACATCCCTTCAGTTGTAGCTGAAGAAACTTGGGGAATGTCTCTCCATCAAGTTGTAGCTTGAAAACATTTTTGTAAAAGAACATTTTATTAATGAGAAAAGAATTGGTGGTTTTCCTTGTTGGGTTCCACAATAAAATCTTGTGTTCATAAGGGTTTGGTGTTCATCATATATTTCTTAATTGAATAATTAATATGTGTGTTTAATATGGATGAAGATAAAAAGAAAAAGTAGGCAATACTAATTCACCCCCCCCCCCTCTCAGTATTATTGGATAT
>ML778741.1:480806-506333 GCA_009831015.1 Picea engelmannii
CAATTGGTATCAGAGCCAAGGTTCCTTTAAGAACAGTCTAACAAACTGAAAGGAAGATCAAATTAAGCACACATGGATGGACAAAATATTTACAATGAGAATGGAACTCCGATACTTAGAAAAGAAGAATACATATTTTGGACTACAAAAATGGAAAGTCATCTGAAGGCATTGGGACATGATGTATGGAATTCAGTGATCACTGATTATTTCCCACCAAATAGAGTAAGGACTTTAGCTCAAAAGAAAGCCAAGAAAATTAACTCAATGGCAATGAATACAATCCTTGATGGATTACCTGATGATATCAAAGAGAATATAGGTGAATGTAAGTTTGCAAAAGAACTCTGGGAAAAATTAAAGGACCTCTACTCAAATGAGAATTCAAATGAAGCATTTCAATCAGAACAAAGTTCAGTCTACAACAATTCTAATGATGAAGATTCTTTTGAATAATACTCAGACATTGAAGCAGAAGTCAATATGGAAGTTGAGCTTGAAAGTTCTTTGGACAAACTGAGAAAATATAAACAAAGGTGTAAACAACTAAAGGATCAACTTAAGACTGTTGAAAAATTAAAGAAAGGGACTGAAGCCCTTAATAAAGTTCTCAGTCTACAAAGATCTCCCTGGAAAAAATATGGCCTTGGATATGACCATGCACAGATAATTATAGGATCAAGTCCTATTACTCAGATTGAGATTGAAGATGACATGTCTAGTGATGATACCTCCAAATAATCTTCTCATCCTCCCAAGAAGATGTATCAAATCAAAAGAGAAGACTTGGCCATCAATAAAGGTAAAGACTCTCCACAATATTCTGATTGCAATAATGGTGATATTGAATTATCCCCTGCAAGTAGAGAAAAAGATTCAAATACAATAACAGAATGTTCTGTTAGCATCTATCCCATGGAAGAAGATGAAGAAAAACTATCAAAGGCCAAAGAAAAGGTTGATTGGAGTCTCTCTAAATACCTATATCACCATAATGAATCAGACTATAGCTATCTTCACGACTACACTCAAGAATTTCTTGAAAAGAGTCAAAAGCATGTCTTGGAAATAAAGAAAATGCTCAAGGATAGTAAAAAGATAATATATGAGCAGGACAATCAGTTAGAAAAGAAAGAAGAGGAGATCAAGAGGCTGAAAAATGAAATCAATCAAGCAAAAGAAGAAAAGAAGGAAGATGATGTCTCAAGAAAAACCTTGCAGATCTAAAAGAACTAAGGGAAAACTATGCCAATCTTAAAATCCAACTTGAAGAAGCCAAAAGGAGAGAAGAAGTAGTAAGGAACCAGTTGGACAAAAAAGAAGAATCTTGTCATAAGATGAAAGCAGAAGTTGTGAATATTAGAAAGAAGGTTGAGAAGTTAGACACCCAAATCAAGTTCTTGAACAACTCCATGACCCTGGATGAGATCTTGTATAGTCAGAGATCACCATATGACAAAACCGGTCTTGGCTACAACAAGGAAGAAATTAGTAATATCAAGAAACCTGATGCAAGTCCTTCATTTGTAAAGAGTGAAGACAGGTCTGATGCAAGTCTTTGTTTTATAAAAAGGGAAAGCAAGTATGATGCGGGTTCTTCATGTTCAAAGAATAAAAACAACACTACAAAACTTAGAAGATCAGATCAACGAAGACATCCAGAAGCTACTCATACACCTCAAAGCAAGTTCAGAAGAGAGACACCTTAATGGATGAATCAAAGAAGGTATGAGAGTGTCTTTAAAGGTTATTGTTTTTCTAGTAACGAATATGATCATAAAGCCTTGGATTGTAGGCATCATGGAAGAAAACAAGTTGGTAGGTTCAACAATAGTATAATATGTTGGAACTGCAATCATGTTGGACATATTGCTACACATTTCTACACTATGAGATGCTACAATTGTGGTAGATATGGTCACAAAGCCCATGATTGTTGGAACTCAAGAAGACAGCCAATAAGAAATAATTCACACAATATGTCAACAAGAGTAAATAAGAAGACATGGAAAAGAAAATCTGAAGTAGCAAACAAGAAAGATGAGGAAAATATTGTTCTTGAAACAAATGAAGTTAATGATAGGAGTTTGGAGGATGAAACTACTAATAAGGAATATTCTCAAGACAAGAATAAAGAAGCTTCCGGTGCACATAATAATGGCGTTGATGATGAATCTCCAACAGTAGAACAACAAAAAGAATTGATTAATGATTACATCAGAAATCTTTCAATCCTAGTTTAAATGGTACACTGAAACTCCTTCTAAAAGAAAAATTTAAAAAAAAAAGGTGATCTTTGTCTAAGAAAGTTGCAAGGCTATGCTTAATGAAGCAAATTATCTGATGGACATTCCATCAATTAGTATTGATATTGGAGGGAAGTTGTAAGCACATCAGTACTCATATTGGACAGAGGCCAGCTCAGGATTAATAGTAGTAAAACTCCTTGTGAACCCTTTTTTGGAAGAGCTCATTCGTTAAAGTACTTCAAGGGATTTTGAAGTAAGGGTTACATCAAAAGGTGTGATGAGAATTTCAAAAATGTGATGTTGGATCAGATGAAGGTATCCTTCTTGGATATGTTTCTACCAAGAAAGAATACAGATGTTACAATCTTAGGCTACATAAGATTGTTGAGAGAACAGATGTCAAGGTGGATGATATAAAAACAAATTGGTATCCTAGTTAGAGATCGATGAGAATCAATGTGCAAATCCAAGAGTTGTTTAAATAAGATGAGCTACAATTTCACAGTGTTCCAGTAAAACAACGACATCTGTAGAAGCAACATTCTGAGGTACAAAATGATGTACATGACATCCTATAGAGATAACAATAAGTTAGTAAATTGGCAAGGGATGAAACCTTGTCGGGAAGAGCTACCTTTTCATAAACAAAGTGGGAGAGTAGTCAAAAGCAGAGAAAAATCATATTGACAGGGGGATTCATTCATCTATGACTGGCGAAACATGTCTGTAGGAAGAGTTACCCAAGTTCACTCTGGTCAGTAACATACAGTTGCCAGTGGTCAGAGAAGTACTTATACAGATAGATCATAGGAAAATAAACCCTTTTCCATTGATGTCAAAGGGGGAGAGAAACTTCATATAAAGGAAAACTTCATATAAAGTAAAACTTCATAAAACGAAAGCATCAACACAAGGAGAGTTTTCGTATATGAAGTTAATGGGTTGACCTCAATGACAAAGGGGGAGATTGTTGGAAATATTGTCATTGATGTCAACAGTCGATGTGATGATCTATTGTTAACGATGAATAACCACAGCTGAGATTGTCATCAATGTCAACGATCAATGTGATGATATGTTGTTAAATGACAAATGAGATTGTAATTGATGTCAACAATATATTAGTTAAGCAAGAGATGTCAAACAATGTGCAGAGATTGAAAGATCGAACAGAAGAAGAGAATAATCGAAAGCTCAAAATTTCTGAAGGAAGAACATATTGTAGAGATGTCGTCGGGATCAGTGAAAATACTGAAGAGTTCATCAGTGCATAGAAAATGTGAGAAGCTCAACAGTCGTTTGATCAAGAGTTTGACCATGTTGGTCGTCTGATACAACGCACATCGGTCATTTGAGTGACCGTGGGCTTGAGGACCATTGAAAGATCGTGACCGTTGATCTTCTTCAAGAATATCCGTCAGTCGTTGGATCTAGTGGAGTTGCAAGGAGGATAAGCCCAGGAGTTAGTTAATACTCCAAAGCAACGAAATGATCTAATCTGTTGGATCAAGAGGACACATGCCAAGTGATTTGAATTTCGTTGACTCGCAGATTAGGAAAGTCAAAGACAGTGTTGCATGAACTCGCGAAACACAAAATCACGATATAATCTGGACCATTGGATCATGGAGGGTTGTGAACCGTCGATCCAACATAAGCGGATATTGGGAAATTGGATATCGAGAAATCAGGAATGGAAGAAGGGAGGTGAGTAGTCCTCCAAACTCGCAAAACGCGAAGACCTGATAAGATCTGGGTCGTCAGATCACAAAGGAACAAGGACCATTGATTTCAGAAGGACAAGTAGCATAACACATCAACATACTACGTCAGCAAGGACATGTGGCACAATCAAGCAATGACAAGTGTCAATTTGATTCAACATTTTAGGTACGTGCAGATCACAAATATGAGTGACACATGGTAGCTACTCGGCACATGCCAATTCATCATGTGGCGTCAGCAGGTTTACGTCACGTCGGGAGTTTCTACTTAGAGAGTTTTGCATAGCAAGAAAATAATCTAATATCCAGAAGTCCCGAATGCTGAAATGTCGAAGGACCGAAAGGAAGAAATGATGAAGTACCGAAGGGCCTAAGGGCCGAAGTCCCGAAGGATGAATTTCTGAAGTGGACATGAGTCATTCGATCTGAAGATCACATTGGGAGCATTCTCAACCATCAATCTAACACAATGGAAGGATAGCATAAGTGTAATATACGAAGTCGTGGAGTAAATGGTGGTTGTCCATCTCGATGAATGATTAAGTCACAGTCATCAGATTTAGCAGTGTACGGAGGAGTGTAAGGTCTCAAGCGGACCATTGATCTGTCTCCACGAAATAAACGTGAAACATCCGATTGTTTCGGCGATATCGTGATTGGTAGTTTTAAAGTATTAGAAGTCACCAAGACTCGAAGGGAAAAGTGTCGAAATCCCGTCAGTCATCCATCTCATCAGAAGATCGCATTATGACCTTTGATAAAACTCGCAAGCACTTGTTCAAGCTTAGCATTCAGTCACTGTTGTTGGTCATATGCTATAATAATTTTAAAAGGAAATTATAACATGTCGCTATAATTGGTAAAGCCCGTGGTTTTGTAATGCTCAGTCATATGTGATGGTTTGAAGGAAGCGCCTTCATGGAATCTAGTCTCTGTAAATATAACAGAGATTAGGGATCGAGTATAGAGGATTAAATTGATCCATGACTGTGATCAATTTATGATAAAAATGAACCAATACACAATCATGATTAAAAGAGAGTTAAAACATGAAAAACATGAATAATGAATAAAAAAGTGAAAATGATATTAATTAAAGTTTAGATTATCATTTTAAATGAAAAGGTACAATGGTTCAAATGAAGGGACACGATGTTTTTAAATTTCACACCAGTTTGAAGATTATATAAACAAGAAAAAGTGGTGAGAAGAAAGTGTCTTTGTGGTTCATATTAGAAGATCAAAAAACAGGAGCAGAGTCCAAGATGAAGAACTATTTGTTCTAAGGTGCCTGTCAATGTCTTATTGAAGATCAAGAGCAGAAGAAGACAGAGCAGCAAGTATGCAATCCAGTACTTGATACAGAAGGCCATACAAGAAAAGGTTGCAGGAGATGAGTAGAAGTTATAGCAATGGTTGGATGAGTCAAATTCAGTGAAGTACATAAGAGATTGTATTGCATTATAAAATAAGGGTGGTTGGGTGGTGCAAGGGTAGTTTGGTGCCTGCAGAGGGAGTTGGAGCTTCCTTGTAAATTGTAGCTGACTAAACAGGGGGTTGAAGCCTCCTACCAATTGGTTCTGGTGAACAAAGGGAGTTGGTGCTTCCTTGTCGGTTGTGGCTGACTAAACAGGGGGTCGAAGCCTCCTACAAGTTGGTGCTTCCTTGTCAGTTGTGGATGACTAAACAAGGGGTCAAATCCTCCTACCAGTTGGTGTTGGTGAATGAGGGTGTGGGTGCATCCTTCCAGTTGTATCTGGTAAATGGGGTATGGCAGCATCCCTTCAGTTGTAGTTGAAGAAACTTGGGGAATGTCTCTCCATCAATTTGTAGCTTGAAAACAGTTTTGTAAAAGAACATTTTATTAATGAGAAAAGAGTTGGTAGTTTTCCCTGTTGGGTTCCACAATAAAATATTGTGTTCATAAGGGTTTGTTTTTCATCATATATTGCTTAATTGGATAATTAATATTTGTGCTTAATATGGATGAAGATAAAAAGAAAACATAGGCAATACTGATTCACCCCCCCCCCCTCTCAGTATTATTGGATATTTCATCACCATTTATTTAGCATTTCATCTAATGTGTTTGGAAACATGTGTGGCCATACCCTTTCATCTCTATATCCTATTATGTGCCATTCATTCTCACAATGGTGGATATGTTGAACTGGGTCATACCCAACCTTGAAAATAGGGATGTTGGCTGCTTTGGATAATTTCTTTTCTCCAAAGCATTCTACAAAGTAAGTTGATACAATTGTCCATGTTTTCAATCTTGGGGAATGTGTTTCCCTCAATCTTGTGGCTTGGCCTGTAAAGGTTTCTACCAGAATTTGAGTTCTTCCTTGTTCTCCGGCAGATTTAGAAACTTCCTCGACATGCATCGATGGAATTTTTCGTTCATTGTAACATAGAATATTTTTCACCGTGTTGTCAGTCGAAATAAGTGTAGGAGTTTGTCGAAATCTATTTTCATAAAATATAGGTACTACTTGAATTGATTAGCATGTTCTGGAACATTTAATTGGATGGATTCAATGGTCCAACAATATTTTGAGTGTGCCTCATAATTTTCAATCTTCCAATTGTATAGAGTTGAGTCGGAAATGTGTTCAACCAGCAGGGGAGATTCTGCTGAGATTTCACCTTGCGCGTTTGGTTCAACGTAATATCTTTGTTCATTGATTATTTGGTACAAACACCATGCTTCATGATATTTATCCAATGACTCACTCCAAGGTTTCCCTTCATTAGGATCCAGAGGAATTGTTATTTTTCTTTCGTTCCCTTTTAACTTGATTCTGTCTTTTTCAAAGGAGATATTTTCTTTCATGTGTCATCCACATGGCCGACCAACAAGTGTTACATATGATGGAATTCCTTCGAATAAGTCGATTAATTCGAAGTCGAATGATGTCGGTATACCCATAATATAAGTTTCAACTTTTTGAGTATAACAATAGGCTCTATTAATCTTTGATATACTAGATTTAGGTAATTCAGTTTTGGTGCTAATGAAGTATGACCCAACCATATCCATGTATCCCAAGGTACGATATTTACTTGTGATCCAAATTCGACAACTATCTGGTTAATCAGTACCCCATGAATTTCCAAGTTGACCCACGAGTCATAATATTTATTCTTATAGGAGAGTTGTCTGACGTCCTTAGATGGTCTTTGTCCTTCTTTATAATCTCTTAGGATATTAAGCATATCCAACAATCGATCGAATGAATGATTTTATTTTAATAGCTATAAGAATTCTTTTACAATCTCTTCATTTTTTCTTCCTATGTTTGGTTGGTTTTTATTAGAATTTATGAAGAATTTTAGCGCTTCCTTCATAATTTGTTCTTCCTTGTCTAGATTTAAAACTGACTAGACTTCCATGTCTATCAATCATGTAAGGGGATATTATCATGTCCTATGCCCGATCTAGTGATGACATGTAAGTTCTTCGAATTTAACACTTCTTCTTTGGGGATTGTGTGTAAGAGGTGATGTTCTTTTTGGTCATGATATTGTCAAGTACTATTGGATAGTCTTCCAATGAATGATCACCAACACCACAAATGTTACAAAATTTCAAGTCAACGAGATCTTTTATTGGGAAGCCAGGGATAATGTGGTCGTCTTTCCAACAATTGTAATACTAAGGTTGACCTCAACCTCAACCTCAAACTTGGAAATCGAACTCGACCTCGTCCACCTCGACCTCGGTCATAATAATCAATTCTTCTCCCATAGTCGTTATTATGTTCGGTTGCTTCGGTGTGATAGACTGTATTTACATTTCTATTTCGTGCATTTTTTCGGCATTCAGATGTTCTGTGGTTGTGCATTTCACAGATATGGCACCACTTGGTATTTTTCAAGTTGTGCACATAATCTTGTACAATATGGTTGGTCAAAGTTTTACATATGTTACAATATGTTTCCTCTTGCACTCGATGTGCATCCACTACTCTTGGTACTTGATCATTAAGACTGCAAGTATCTTTTGTATGACCATATTCATAGCATGTAGTACACCACACCTCGCTTCTTCTATAGGACAGATTTTTAATGGTCTGATGCAGACATTCTATTTTTTCTTCTAGACTTTTTTTCAACAAGGAGGTTGATGGGCCATCATCATCTGACTCAACACGTTGTGATTTCTATAATGCATATTCACACGAGGTTATCTCATAAATTCGTAATGGATTTCCAATTCATTGTAGCAATCTGGATACATACCATTGTACTAGTAGACTTTGATCAATTATCGATGGTATTTGGTTAAGTAGATATTTGAATATTTTTTTGTATTTGTGGACTGAATCACCTGATTGTTTCTTTATTTATTTCACTTTTTGTGCGGCCAAGTGTGTAACATCTTGGACCTTAAAAAATGATAAAAAAAATTCTCTTTATTTCTGATTTTGATCGGCTTTGATTTTCTGTGAAATTCATGAACCATGTTAGAGCACGGCGTCGAAGAGTGGAATCGAATTGTTCCATCGGCTTATCTTCATCTGAGATGTTTGTTGCATCCTAGAATTTATTGCATACAAACCAATGTTTTCTTGGGTCTTTGTCTCCTTCATAAAGGGGAATATTATTGAGTCCCATGGCTGCTTTAAGAACGCTAGATTTTTGTGATCCTCGACTTATCACACTTTTCAACTAGGATGTTGGATTCTTAGTTGATTTTTCTTCTATCGACTTGTATGTCGGTTGGTCTTCTGATAGATGGTATTCGAGGAGTAATTGCTTATTTCTGTATCGATAAGTTACTTCTTCAGCTTGACAACTTTGGTCTTTATATTCGACGATACGTCATTCTATCGAACATGTCGGTTCACGACTATAATCTATTAATTTGTTCTCTTGATATAATATTTTGCAAGGGGGTTGGGTCTGTGAGATCCTTTATGTGAATGAGAATTGTATCAAATTCATTTCTTTCTGGATCGAAAATCAATTTGTGACGTAAATTTCCATGCTTGTCAGTTCTATACCATAATCTTGCAAATTGTTCGTTGATCTGAAGTATATGTTGAAGGAATTCTCTAATTCAAGGTTTGTTTGCTTGAACATGAGGAGAGTGTATCACTGGTCCTAACTCTTTGTAATCCATGCTTTCATCTTTGTTTTCTAGTTGATGGGCGCTCATGCTAGCCTCTATCAAATATTCTTTGTTAATTTTTTTGAGGATCGCCACGAATGTTGTTATTGCCAAATCTGGTCAATTTCTTTCAGACTGAGACTTCTCACGTGCTCTATCAAGATGATCTCCTGCAACCATTTTTCTATTCAACTTTCGGTTGGTCCATAGATTAAGAATCTCCTCTCTTTTCTTTTGTCTCTTGTCTCACTCCAAGTTTTGGATGTCCGACGTTTGTTTGTAAATTATCTCCCACCTCGAAGACATTTATTCTTAATTCGATCGAACGTTGTTATGCTCTTTTCTTATGGCATCTCACGGATTAGCCAACCCCCAAACGCCACCCCGCCTTAATCAGATCCGGTGAATATGGGCATGTTTATTTTCTCAAGAAGTAGTCCCATGCTTGTTTTGTATCTTTGCAACTTTCTTATAATAATTTGACCCACTTTTCATCTCTCTTCCCAGTGATTATTTTGTGGTCAAGTCGAGGTTGGAATTCGACAATGTCTCCTACGCCTTTCTCGAGTAAAAATTTATGAAGCAGTCTAGGAATTGTGCAAGGAATGCGTCATGTAGATCCATGTAGAATTTGTCTTTTATTCTATTGAGGGATGTATGATCCTCAATAGCTTGTTCTGTTATGTAATCTTCGATGATTCTTTCAACCCACTCATGCATATGCATATTTATGAACCTTGAGGGTTAATGTTTTGTCGAGCATCAATTTATGCATTACCAAATTTGTTGATGTACTCAAACAAGGCTTCTAGGATAACTTATAGAAATATTTTGTGGGTTTCCGAGAAAAATAGTGATCGTGCTTATGCTAGCATTAGGTTGTTTCTTCTTGTGTAATTCTTAATGCAATTTTCTATTTTTCACTCCCACCATTCATGTATGTCTTGTAAAATTATCATCTATGTGATCTTTTGCATGCCCAGGTTCAGAACTACCTGTAATAGAACCAATGTTGTAATCTAGGGAAAAGTAGGGGAGTGTTACCAACAGTTCAATACATAAGCAAGCATAGATTCACATATACATTCATATAGATAAATACATACACAAAGTAGTGGAATCCCAAAGAACAACCTTTATTAGATAGATTACACAATACAACATAATCTCTTTCTTCGATGAAACATACTTTTCTATGTATACCTACATATTCTATTACTGGTGTTGGGGTCCTATAATTATAGGCGATTCGGTTCTTCGACTGTTGATTTGGCGTTTCTCTCATGATGACGAAGTATGGCTCGGTTGACCCCGTTCCCTCCCTCCATTCTTTTCACTCGACCCTCCATCATCTGATTGCATCCTTCATCCACGCTGCGCCCCCTTCATCCACGCTGCGCCCTCACTCCCTTGTCCTGTGGCCCCATTGACTACTTTTCCCGCCACCCATCCATACATAAACCGACTTAGGCTAAAAACATTAAGTTAATAATGCTAGCAATAAAGTTAGTTAGATTAAACAAGTAAGATTAGTATAGGTTAAACTAATAAATAAATAACTATTTCATAATTAATTAATTATTAACTAAGTTAATAAATCTAGGTTAGTAAATAGTTAGTATTTAGATTAATTAATATTTTAAACAAAAATAATAAAAAACAAATTAATAAAACTTATATTAAAATAAAACATAAAAATCAAATTAAAAATATTAAAAAAAAAATTAAAACAAACAAAAATTAAATAAATTAAAAATAACAAAAAGTAAATAAAATTAAAAACATTTAAAAAACATATAAAAAAAACAAATTAAAAAATACAAAACAAAACATGCACAAAACAATATTAAAAACATTTAAAATAAAAAACATATAAAAAAAACAAAACAACATAAAACAAAAATTAACCTAAGTCCTACCCTACCCTAAGCCTAGCTCACTCATGCTCACATCACACGCCACTCCCCCTCACCCACCTCACATCCCCCATACGTCACCCCCACCTCACCTCCCACTCAACCCCCCTCACACCCCTCCCTACGTCATATTCCACTATCCCCTTCACACTCCCGCCCACCTTACACTCCCGCCCATATTCCCTAAGCCAACGCCCCTCCATTGTATGCCATACTTAAATCAACGGATAACATAAATTCCGGACCTCCCCTCTCCTTCCGGAATTTAACGAGAGGGGGGGTCCGGAATTTGAAATAACCATCTTGCAAATCTAAATGGCCCAGGGAAGGATACCGAGATCAATG
Organism: Picea engelmannii; assembly: GCA_009831015.1. Classification (NCBI taxonomy): domain Eukaryota; kingdom Viridiplantae; phylum Streptophyta; class Pinopsida; order Pinales; family Pinaceae; genus Picea; species Picea engelmannii. The sequence goes on from ML778741.1 coordinate 492,157, forward strand.
GCCCAGATTGAATTCCAGACACCCCCGGGCGTTCTACATTTAACGAGGGGGGGGGTCCGGAATACCGCTTACCATGCAAAAAACCACTTTCCCCATTTTTTGCTAATATTTGTCTGTGTTACCATGTCTTCTTCTGGAGGATATTATGAGAAAAAGGAGATGGATTTTGAAAATCCAAGAGAGGTTTTTTCTCATCAAGGGCTGAAGAACAAAAACCTCTTTCATTTTTTTCAACGGAGTTACGAGCAGAGAGAATCGAAGACATCTTCGAGGCCTATTTTTCCATATTTTCAATTTTCCGTTTCAGTCCCGATCTTGCAGGAGCTGTTACGGCCAGCTGGGGACGAATTTGGAGAAACCAAAGGAGGATTTTTTCTAGAACATGCCCATCTACAATAACCTCTTTTATTTTTCTCCCAAGTGTCATCATTGAAGATAAAATCACGTCTGAGAGGACCCCTTTTTCGCAGAAAAACGGTCTGTCTTTCATGGCAAAAAACTCTAAATTTTGTGGGAGTGGTGGCTATTTTTGGCCGAGTCAGTTAAACCGACTTCCGAAACTAATTGGGATGGTCTATCCTATTTATCGAGATGATTTTAATGTAAAAGGGTCGACCTGTGAGGTTCCTGGACTGGACTGTGGGTTGTGCTTGGCCATAAAGACTTCCTTATGTAATTTTTGAATGATCAATCAGTGATGGACATGTTATTTTTGCTACAGTATTCTTGTGTGGATGTATTGGTGGTGTTTTTCCTCTGTTAAAGTGTTTTCCTGTCATCTTTCCAGTGTTTTTTCAGTTCTTATTGTCAGAAGTAAGTAAACAGAGCAGAATTTATCATCAGATACTCTGCATCTGTCCTTTTGACAATCTTTATGTTATTCATCTAAAGATTTCAGTCAAGGAATTCTTAGCTGCTCCTTGGCTTGGTTTTTTCCTCCCTTATTTCTTCTTTCAAAACTCAATTCGATCCAATATTGCCACTACCTTGCCCTGTGTAAGAGCTTTGTCCAAATCTGAGAATTAATCACATATTCAAGTGCAGACCTCATTTGCCCAATGGCCCTCCTTGCTGTTCCAAAACAACTATTTAAAAACCCCAACCCATGTTCTTCATAACTAGCCTAATACCTCTTCAAACAAAGCTATATCAGACAGAGAGATCCCTCTCTGAGTCTTGGAGGGCTAGATCCAAGACTCGAAGCGGTTCTGATGTTGCCTCTGTGACTGCCTTACAGCCTTGGGCAAATTACAGAGTGCTAACAACTGGGTAGTTGTAACTACTTAACTGCCTGGGTCGGTCAGTTAACGGAACTCTCGACCCACTTATACTTTTGACTTCGACAGTCAACTGACTAACTCTTAGTCGACTATCGGGTCTAGTTGACATAGTCGTCTAGCCCTTACAACATATATCTATTATTGGCCAACATTATTCATAGATGCTCATGCATACACCTAAAAGTGAAAATTATTCCAAATTGGTGTTGGAAGAGAGAAGAATCCTACTATCCCGGTGTAGCCCATAACAATTGATGAACCATTTTAGTATTGGGGTCTAGACATTATAGGGAAGATAAACCTTAACTCTTTGAAACAACATAAGTACATTTTAACAACTACATATTATTTTACAAGGTTGACATAAGAAATCCCATTAATCAAGGTAAACTAAGAAATTATCATCAAATTCCTGGAACAACATTTGATTATCAAGTTTGGGATTCTTTCTATGCTTGTTTTTTATAATACTACATATTTATGTTCTTTAAAATTGATTGAGTTTTCCTTAGAAAAGGGAATTATTTTAATGCACTTTGCTAATTACTACCCTCATGGGAGTGTTGTAGTTGAATCTACTAATAAAAAACTAATCAAGATTTTAAATAAAATGGTAGTTGAACATCAAAGAATCTGGAACAATGCACTAACAAATTCTCTTTGGGTTGATAGAGTCACACCCATGGTTGCTCTAGGAATCTCTCCTTACTTTTTGGTATATGTCAAAAAAAACTATTCTACCACCAAGTGTTTTATTACCCTCCCTACAACTTACCCAAGATGCAAGGGGGTAGAATTGCCTAACCATCTAGAAACAATAAATCTTTTGTTAAACATTGAAGAACAAAGGGAGAAAGCCAAGAAAAAGTTTGATGTTCATCATTAGACAATGAAAAAATGGTTTGACAAACAATCAGAAACATGAAAAAATTTGAGGTAGGAGATCTTGTTTTGAAATAGGATAAGCTAAACGAGCCTAAATGAAATAATACAAAGTTTCAACATTTATGGCTTGGGCCATTTTACGTGGCTGAAAATCTTGGTCTTGGAACTTACATACTTGAAAACATGGAAGGGGAGATATATTTTCTCCTTATCAATGGCCAAGTATTGAGGCAAAGTCTTGAAAATATATTTATGTTAGCTGCCTCAGGGTGGTTGACATGTGCATATTAGTCTTCATTTATTTAGTTTTACTCATTGTTTCTTTATTCAATTTGAGTTTTGAATTTTTATAATAGTTTGTATTATTCTTAGTTTGTTTTAAACATATTTATTTTTTCTTTGAGAGTTTCATTTGCATGTCTTTCTTTTAAAATGATTTTTTATCTCCACAACTCATATATCTACTTAGTAGTTTGTAATCTATCGGAAGGGTTGATTGCACAATATTTATAAAAGTAGGGACACACTCTTTTTTAGTTTTTAGAAGTGGTTCATGGAAATTCTTTATTAGTACTCACTACGTCCACGTAATAATNCCCCCCCCCCCCCCCCGAAATCCGGAGAACATGGGGAGGTAAAGAATTTTCAAAATATTGAGAGCTCAACATCAAGATCACAACATATCACTTGCAGCAATTGAACCTGAGTGGGGGGGAAAACACCCCTCAGAAAAAACCACTCGGCCTAAACCCAATCGACAAGTAGGGACACTCTCGTATTATTAGAATTTCCCATTTTATTCCTCGTTACTTAACCAAGAAGCTATGAAGAAATATTAAACCCTACCTGAAACTTTAAACAATGGTAGAATTGGGGATTTCCCAAACAAATGAGTCCCAAAAGATCTTGATGATTCACTTAAGTGGTGATTCAACCAACCCAAAGATATCATCCACTCATATTAAAATAACACACCATGTGAAGTGTTTTCAATTAGACATCCAAATTTTAAAAATATTTCAGGGCATATTCTTATTAAGGCGCGGCCAATCCTTTCCTAATAATAGATAAATATTCCCATAAGCATGTTAAAACCAATACTCCCCCCATCCATTATTCAATAAAAAAAAGTACTAGGAAAGGAAGTTAGTTTATATAGGGGACATACAAATAACTCCACTAGGGTTATGGATTCTCATTGGCAACATATCAAGGTCTGTGATGTCAAGGTGACTCCACCAAGGCTATGTACGCTCATGGGAAGTGGAGTAACATTGTAAGAAAGTGAAACTACTTGTTTTCTCAAATCTTCAACCCCATTTTAGCATAAAACCTTGTGATTATGACTATTACCTAAAACAACAGGTGAAGCTTTAAAGGAAATCAACTTCACACTTTCCATCTTCAGGAAAAGATACTAAATCACTAAAGTTATATGATTGGGGTACTATGGATTCATGTTACAAGGGAAGGACCTAAATAATCCAATTGCGTGACTTCTAAGGTATGACTTTTCCTGAAATTTTGGCTTCATGTTAAAAGAAAAATGTGATTGAATAAGTATTGAATCATGGACTATTGGATTCACCCAATATGTCACCATTTTTTATACCCACAACAACCCCCAAAGTTTTGAGAAACCCTTGGGGTCTCACCTTAATTTTTCTCTAACGTGAATATGATTATTTATTTTTATATTTGATTCCTTGTTTCCTTGATACACTAGATGGTTCATGTCAATAGGCCTTTAGGTTATACCTACTTGGTTTTGAATTAGCTCTTTTCTTTAGTTTTCTTCCTCATTCAGTCTTTGTTTTTTTCCTTTCCTTAATCTCTTTTGTCCAAACTCATATGGCTCTCGATTTCCAAATCATGCCTCCTTTCTACTTTGTTAATTTTCTCATCACCTTGATTGGGAAATCAACCATGATTTCCAAATCATTATTTCCTTCAAATTTTCTTTGTTTGAATTTTTTATTCTCCATTTTTAGTTTGATTTTTCTCTATTATCTTGCATCTTGAATCACCCCAATTTGGAAGAATATCCCGACAACCAAATTGGGGCCTTCTTCCACTAAGTCTAGTATGGATAGGTCTAAATTTTGGAATCAGTCCTGATGTTTGAATCAAGCCCTCTACTCATCCCCTCAAATTATTCAATTTCTCTCTTTTGATTGATTTTTTTCTTTGTTAGGTTTGATTGAATGTACATTCCTTCACTTCAAACATTTCTCATTTTCAAACTTTTCTTTCTCATTTCAAAAATAGACCAAGACATAACCTTTATGGTTCTCAATTTCTCGATCGGACCCAACATACAAACTAGGTTTCCTTTTCACTTAGAGAATGTTCCCTTGCCCCTATTTGGAAATAAGGTCCCATTTCCAGATTAGATACTATCACCACTATTTGTACAATATGGACCATATGGAATTTTTGAATTTTTTTGATGTGCTTTTCTTCATTATCCTTTTTTTTAACCTTGTTCGATATTTTCCTTTGAAAATCACTTGCCCAAATCGAGCCCTCAAGTCACTAAAGTGTTTTAACTCCTGCCTAACTCAATGATTGAATATGATGTCCAAAACAAGCCTTTTATTTACATTTGTAGTTTCATGGGGTCACAATTTTTCAATCATCTCCTTTTCTCGTAAGCTCTTTTTCTGCGTGTGTGAAACTGTCTTTTGTACTCTTCGCATGTGTGATTTTTTTTTCGCACATGTAAATATACCTTTATAATTTGATGCGGATTATTTTTTAGAATGAAATGAAGGCAGAGATATAACTATGAAATATACAAATATATTGAAATAAACACAGAGATATAGTAATGCACAATTTTAATTAATAAGAGAATGTACAGAAACTGTAAAATTATAGAGTGAATGACTCGCTAGAATGGTGGCAACTTATCTTTGAGAAGAGATGTTATGGCTATGCTCATTTGAAAGAATATGATGATGATTACAATGAGGCTCTAGAGGCATTTTTAACACAAATAAAATCAAAAACCCTAACCACGGAAGATGAAACGCCAAGGTTTGTGGGCCCCAATGGGGGTAGTTGGTACATCAACTTCCCAAGGGCGTAACTTTTGCAAATGATCTATGTTTTAGGTGCACGATAGCTCATTGGAAATGTTTATTCGAGGAATACACATTTTTCCTTCATACTTTGGCTAAAGCATATAGTGTGATTGTGGTAAGCCCAAAAAATGTTGTTTAGGGCCTTAAAACGGCCCCGAAAGTTCATGACCTGAAAAACCGTAGAAAAACTGCCAATGTGGAAACCCATGTTTTGAGCCAATGGAATAGGTGGGTGGCCATCGATTCCCACCTCAATCATTATTCCCCACTTATGAAGAAATGGTCCCCATTGCTTCAAGTGCCCATGGAATATGGGGAAGCTTTTGTTGAATCTAAACCTTTTCCAAGTGCTTGCCTTGCTGAAGAAGTTGTCCCGCTTAGCATGTTGAAGGTTGTTATGAACCTGTTATTGGAGGGGTTGGACTTGTTCAACCAATATAGCTGCATGATCTATTTGAGTGTGGGAGGACTTTGTCGGTGACGATGCAACATAAATAATATGAAGGGCTCTATTATAATTTTTCTTCACTGGGCAGTGTGAAGACACCCTTGTAGGTGAAGCAAAAATGTATTTGTGCTCTTCTACTATATTGTCGATCTAGTTCTACTAGATAGAAAGGTATTGGGATGAGGCTGCAATGGTTGCAATATCCTTATGTTCACCTTCTGATTGGATTTTGAAGAGGCTAAACTTCGCGGTATGAGATATTACTTTGCATCTTTGTTTTGTTGGGAAGTAGTCGAAACTACCTCTGGTATCCTGTAGAGCTAACCCCCTAGAGTAAAAATGAAACTACGGGGTCGAGACTCATAAACAACATGTCACATCCACATATATGGCTGACCTAATAGAACATCACAAACTTCCAATGGGGAAACATCACACAGTACCTCATCCTTGAAGGGCTTGATGTTGTGTGACAAGAAGCACTATTGGCTAACACGAAGATCTCATCCTTGGAGAAGCGATCCAATGTTGTATGGTTGTGGGTGTGGTGTTGTCAGAAAATACAACTACTTGAAAACCTCTATTGAGATGAGGTTCTCTTGGATTCTTCTATCAACAATAAAATGTAGCAAGGTCCCCTTCACCCACATCTGTGAATGGAAAAGGCGCTCCCCCTCCTCAGGATCCTCTGGTTCTTCTGGTTGGATTGTTGCAGTCACAATTGTAGCAGTGGGTTCTACATCAATTATCTATTTCCTTTTATTATTTTCAGGATTGGAGTCTGATTTCGCACTCACTTTTGTTTCTTTGAGTTCGACTACCAATGACTGTTTCAAGCAACATTCATCGGTGTTGTGCTAAGGGATTTTATGGAAGTTGCACCACTTCCCAGTGTCCTTCTTTGTATTCTCATTGCTATTATTTTTATGTGGCTTGTATTGTTTGTCTTGAGGTTGTCTATTATGTGGATTAGGGATGCCTTTACCATACTTTGGTTGTTGCATATTTGCAGATCCAAATTCTCGCTTGTTCTTGTGATTAAATTTCTGCTCGATTTTGACAACATATCGATAAGTTTCTCCTAGTGATGAGATGTCCATAAATTCCATTTCGGTTTGGATGTAACTGTGTAGATCCCCGCGGTATTTTACAACCATATGTCACTCAAAGTCTTTGATACGCATCTTGGTGCGCAATGTATAGAAGACATTTGTGAACTCTAACACTGTTTGGCCCCTCTCTTGATGCAAGGTGGTCCATCTCATATACTGGTCATCATAGTTTTCCACAAGGTAATATTTCTCCTAGACCACATCCATAAAAAAAATCCAAGTGGGATCAATCCCAAAAATTATAGACTCCTCTGTGGAATTTTACTTCCAGTAAGTTTCCCACCAATGTTTGACATGGGGGAGAGCCTTAAGGAGCACAAAGGTGATATTTTCTCTATCAGAAAAATTGTGAACAGAGAAATAACCTTCCAGAAAATTTAACCATTTTTCCAAAGAATCCACATCAATCTGACCTTTAAATATCGGAATATAAAAATTAACTTGTACCTTGAATGGGGAAGCATCTCCAAAGTGACTTCTTGATGAAGACGTGCCTCCTATTGTCGGAAATCGTTGAAGGATTTGGGAAAAATTCTCCAACATCTCGTTCTTTTGTTCCACGAGTAACATCTTGATGGGATCTTCTGCTCCCACATCTCTATTTTCTCCTTCCATGGGAGGATGCTTTGGCTAGAAAGAGTAGTTTTCCTCAAGAGAAACTAGCTCAATACCCAACTCTCTGTACCCTGACCTCGTCGGGGAGATGCACTAAGAAACAACAAGGAGTATCCTGCTCTGATACCACTGACCCAGATTATTTTTGAGAATGAAATGAAGGCAGATATATAGCAATGAAATATAAAGAGATATTGCAATAAACATAGAGATACAGTAATGCAAAATTTGTATTAATGAGAGAATGTACAGAAACTGTAAAAATACAGAGTGACTGACTCACTAGAATGGTGGCAGCTTATCTATGAGAAGAGATGTGATGGATATGCTCATTCGAAAGAATATGATGATGATTAAAATGAGGCTCTAGAGGCATTTTTAACATAAATAAAATCCAAAACCCTAACCCTAGAAGACGAAACACCAAAAGATTTGCAGGCCCCGATGGGGGTAGCTGGTACGTCAACTTCCCAAGGGCGTAACCTTTTCATACGATCTATGTTTGGGGTGCACGATAGCTCATTGGAAAGGTCTATATGAGGAATACACATTTTTCTATCACACTATGGATAAATCCTATAGTGTGAATGTGTCAAGCAAAAAAAAATGCTATTTAGGGCCTCAAAATAACCCCAAAAGTTCAGAATCTGAAAAGCCGTAGAAAAACTGCCAATGTGGAAACCCATGTTTTGAGCTGGTGGAATAGGTGGGTGGCCACCAATTCCCACCTGGATCATATTTTTTTCATGTGTAAACCCTTTTAACTTTTGATTTTGATGAAGCCTTTACCTCATAAACCTTAGTGATACGAGGAACTAAATTTGAAATTAGTCTCAATTTCTCAATCAGACCCCCACATAGTGAACCCATGCCCCAATTGCTCGATTGGGTCCAACCTCAAAATTGTGCTTACCCTCATATATGATAATGATGAGGGGTTCCAATTTTCTTCATTGGCCTCAATTCATAGACCATCCCCTATCGATTTTCAACTATTCACATGAGAGAAAATTGGATGGTGTTCGAATTGACCTGTTTAAAGTATGTAGGTTACTTGTACTTGCAAATACACTTGAAAGCATGAGTTTCCAACACCATCTCTCTGAACCATCACCTTTCAAACCTGAGTAAATAAATGGCACTTGAAGCATAAATCAAAATCATAAATATCATGAATTATGGTTCGATGGGTAATTATTATGATGTGATAATCCATTCCTCTTAGTAATGCTCACATTCACAGAACTCTAAAATGTTTCAATTCAAACATTCAAAGACATAGTTTTGGTGTTAATCATCCTTGCATGCAAGCCTTGTTTCCCAAGTTTCCACCTACATTATGAGTCTGCATTCAAGACTGAGGAATACATCCCAATTACTACAACATGCAGGTCAAATTGAGGTGAATATTCTAAAAGCCTTTCAAACTTGTCTAATTAAAATGGTCTAATGGGAATCCACCAATTCAGTTGATTTAATTTTCAAATTTAACCCTGTATTCTCTTTTTAGCATTGCTAAAATTTTGTAGGAACTTCTATACAACCTCCAAGGGATGCAAGAAAAGGAAGAGAGGTCCTCAAAATAAATGAGTTGTAGGCCAATTGCAAGAGGTTATTGAAATAGTAGAAGACCATGAGGGTATAGTACTAGTGAGTGAGAAAGTATTTGAAGCCATAAGGGAGAGAGAAGAGTTCAAAGAAAAATAGATTGCTAAAGGAGAAGAAGAATTGTAAGAAATTATAAAGGCAACTATCAAATGTCTGAATTCATTGAATATGATTTTAAAATACAAAATGAATTGAATTGGGTGCAAAGGGAATTCTACAATAGATCAAAACATTTATAGACCCTAGTGCTAGACATAGTAGAGGTAAAAAAATATGTCCATGCATGGGAATTAGAGTACCAACAAGACAATTTGAATTGATTGGGAGGTTGCTCTAGATGAAATTCCTCCTAAAGTTCCTACTATTCCTACAAAATATCTACAAGAAATGGAGTTTGACCTCAAATAGTGGAAATGGAAATATCATGAGGCTCTTCAAGGGATTACTTGTGAAGTCAAGAGCTTTTCTTATTGATGTTGCAGCGTCAGGCAGACATTCTCCTAGAATGGTCATGATGATTTGACCAAGGGAGGATGATACATTCACTCACAGGGCCATGTTGATTTGGCTAGTGGTGAATGGCTGAGGATGTTGATGTTTCTCCAGCTAGAAACATCAAGAAGACATTCTCCCAGATTGTTCATGTTGATTAGACCCAGGGAAAATGACTCATTCACTCATGAAGCTTTGCTAGTGGTGAATGACCCAAGCGTAGTCTTTCTCCTGGTGAGGAGTGGATAGAATCAAGGTGCTCTCACATTTCCTGCTCCAGGATGGAGTGATCTATATTAATTAGATGTGCATGTGGGGAAATAATCATCGACATAAATATAATATATAAATATAAATAATCAATAATTAATAATAAATTAGTTGATAAAAAGACAATAATGGAAGAGACATGTCCATTAATGAAAGGGAACTCCACCCAAGTATATATATTGAAGCCCTCAATTGTAATACATCATCTCATATAATATTTACTTACAATAACCTCTCATCAAGTTCACTAAGTTTTGTTGATATTTTCAATGTGTAATTATTCCATGATAACAGTATCATAAGTCAATAATTACCGGATTTGAAAATCAAAAAAATTCAACATGGTATCAGAGCTAGTTAAAAGCTTTCAATGCTAGACCTGGTATAAGTCTTTTCTGAATCTAGTTAAAATCTTTAAGTGCCATATCTGATAGATCTTCTTTAGATCTTTTATTTTTTGCAATTGTACGGTCATGGTCACGAGTAGCCTGTGCACACAGAGAAACCACATTCAATTTGGTCGCAATTTTCCTAATTACAGGGTGTAATCGCCTTAAGGATTGCACCACATAGTTCGACCAGCTCTTTATACGGTTGTGGTTGTGAGCAACCTGTGCACACATAGCGACCACATTCCCTTTGGTCGTGATTTTCCTAATTACAGGGCGCAACCACCTTAAGGACTGTACTATAGCTTTCAGGAGGTCCAAAGAGTCTAACATGGAGATCTATATTGAGAAGAACGAGGCTATGAAGGATGTGGGTTTACGTCCCCCTGTTTCAATTTATCATCCTTCATACTATAAGAAGAAGTCAGAAGAGCCAACTAAACCAGTGGACCCACCTAGAGTCGGTGTTCCAGAGACCAAGAAGAGGCTAGTCTGGATTCATGACACTTTGAAAGATGCAGAGAGGCATGCAACTCCTAGTGGTACTTTCAGGGAGAGAAAACGACCTCAGAGGTTCTTGAGTTATATGGAATTGATAATTCACATCATTGATTATGAACCTTCCAGTTATGAGGAGGTAGCAAGCCAATAGGTTTGGAAGGATGCCATGATGGAAGAGTATCATTCCATCATGAAGAATGATGTGTGGGAGATAGTTCTGAGACCAGAGGGGAATTCAGTGGTGAATTCCAAATGGATCTATAAGATCAAGCATGCAATAGATGGCAACATCGAGAAGCACAAAGCGAGGCTTGTGGCGAGAGGATTCTTCTAGAAAGAGGGAGTGGAAAATGATGAGATTTTTGCTGTAATCTCCAAGTACACTTCCATCAGGACTATTATTTCTCTTGCTTCAGTTATGGGTTGGAGATTACATCAGATGGATTTGAATTGACCATGGTGATTTGACCAAGGGAGGATGGTACATTCACTCACGGGGCCATGTTGATTTGGCTAGTGATGAATGGCCTTGGATGTTGATGTTTCTCTTGTTAGAAGCATCGGGCAGACATTCTTCCAGATTGATCGTGCTGATTTGACCAAGGGAAAATGACTCATTCACTCATGGATCTTTGCAAGTGGTGAATGACCCAAGCATAGTCTTTCTCCCAATGAGGATTGGATAAACTTGAGGTTCTCCCACATTGCTTGCTCCAAGATGGATTGATCTACATTAATTAGACGTGTGCATAGGGAAATAATCGTCAACATAAATATAATATCTAAATAATATATTTATAATATAGTGTATAAATATAAATAACCAATAATTAATAATAAATTAATTAATGAAAAGACAATAATGGAAAAGACATGTCCATTAATGAAAGGGCACTCCGCCCAAGTATATATATTGGGGCCCTCAATTATAATATATCATCTCATATAATATTTACTTACAATATCCTCTCATCAAGTTCGCTAAGTCTTGTTGATATTTTCAGTGTGTAATTATTCTATGATAACAGTATCATAAGGCAATAATAATCAGATCTGAAAATCAGAAAATTCAACATTGCTAAGATATGGCAATGTTTCCCTTCTTTTAAACCTAGGACTATTTTTTTCCAGAAGCACATGTGTCTAAATATTTGGAAAGCTATATTGCCTCTAATAGGAGAGGTATAAGAGTTTCCCCTACGATTAATGAATCAACCATCTAAAGATTTATTGAATCTCCTATCATGCACATAACATTGATTAAGATTGTATTTCCTAAAATGATGAAACATGAGAAAAGGATAAGCCAAAGCATTACATTGTATCGATCCTCCCTCCAACAACATACCTTTTCTCATGGGGAAACAATTATATTGGCTTTCGAGGCATGAGTGGCCTTTGTGAGAAAGTGGGGAAGGGAAAGAGATGAAGCTTCATCAAGACAAATAGGTGGCCTTCTTATAGAGGAGAGTTTGAATAGGTAAAAAGGGAAAGCTAACAACTAAATGGAAGGTTAAGATAGTCAAAGGGAGTTGAATCCTCTAAGAGGAAAAGAAAACGAAGTGATAAGGATAACATATAAGCAAGGGGGGGAAATAATTAGTCATCCAAGTGTCTCAAGCTCATAACTTTTCCCTCCCTTCTTCTCTTCTATAAATAAGATGAATTTGCATTCTAAAGAGATTTTTGCTTGTGAATTTGTGTAGACTTTTCTATGAAATGTTAACAAATGAGAAACCATTATTGGCCAAGATCTTTGGAGATAGACTTAAGTTCTGAAATGTGTGGTTTGTGGAACTTTTTCAACTAATTTATTAAATTTTATAAAATAAAACTTTTGACACCCTTCTCTCTTCTAAGTTTGTTCGAGGATAGTTGTTGGCATTCCTCTTGTTGTTTCATCATCTTCTTGTTTGATCATCCTTGTATGGCTATGTGGGATTAAATATTCTCACTCCACCTAAGTTAATGTTACCATAATCAACATTGACTTGGTGTTGATTTACTATTATATTGTGTATTATAAAAAATGTTGTAACAATTTATCTTTTTTACACGATTCCATCACACTAATATTTATAATTTATATATTTAAATAAAAAATATTAAATAATTAATATGCGATCAAATGATTTTACACCATTTTTTATCATATAAACCAACAAATCTTATATACCAATTTGATATATAATTACACAATTAACATAAAATTTAAAGATGTTAATGTTTTACACACATCCATTTCAATTTATCATTTTATTCTTCTCATTTGATTGTTGAAAGTTATAAACAAACTTAAAAGTTTACTAATCTAGAAAAAGATGATATTAATGTGGTGTTTAGACATTTGATTGGATTTTGGTGTTTAAGGTGCTTATAGGGCTTCAAACACTCCTTTTATATGTTATCCAATTTATGAATTTGATATATGTAATTTTATCAAATATAAACACTTTCTATCTACTTGTATGCAATTTATGGGTTTGATATATACCATTTAGTCATTTATAAACTATATTAATATAATTTTATAAATAATTATATTATACAATTTATAAGTATGAAATATAATAATTTATAATTATATTAAGCAATTTATTACGTCGAAAGGCATACACTTATTGATAATGGATACAATTAATGATCTTTTAACCTTATTTAACCTTAAATTTTAATCTGATGGCTATGCATTGAAGATGTTGGCATATTCTTAGTCGTCCTCCAAAATCAATGGGTCAGATTTATTGTTCATAACTTTCTTGCATTTATCAAGGCATCCGTTAACATGTTTACTTTTTAACATTTACCTAATCACATTAAAAAATAACTGTAAAGATATGTAATTGCCATGTTTAAATGATTAAGTAGGATTAAACCGTGGCATCTAAATAAATGCCCACGTTCTGCTTCTGAACCGGTCGTCCGATGCCCACGCGTTCCATTTTTTCAACCTAATGCAGCCAAACGTTTCGACGTTCACCAGCCGCCAACCACGTTTCAGCGTTCACTAACCCTATATGCATTTCAACGTTCACCAGCCGCCAACCACTTTACAACTATGCTAGTAAATATCACATATAAACAATTTCTGTCCCATCATACAACTAATCAAAAACAATTACCGCCAAAATTCCTCAAACTATCTGACAGAATTTATGAGAGTAGAGATACAGGAATAACACACAAACAGATTGTATTATTGCACACCTACATAGCTACATATATAGCTGGATTCAGATCCAACTAACTCCACTCTTTGAGGGATAGGTTGAGAGAATATCTCAACATCCTCCTACAAATCTTCAAACCAATCTCCAACTCAACATAATCATTAATTCTAACACCCTTCCTTAATGATTACATTACAAATAAACCACATATTACAATTCTCAAATTACAACATATATCTATGTCTGATCTGGTCTTCATCAGCACTCTCACCCACTCTGAAATCTCCCGGTTTACGCTCTTTCTTCTCCACAACTTCGAGC
>ML778741.1:506383-536231 GCA_009831015.1 Picea engelmannii
ATATGGATTAATCTTCAATGAGAGTTTTTTCCATTTAAACAATTAGAGTAAAACCCTAGCGACTGTTACAGTCATAAATAGTTCTGATGAAATCTCAAAATCTTACCTCTCGAAAGAAATAAATCCTTGATAAACTTAAATACAATGCCTGAAGGTTCAACTCAACAAATTTACTCCATGAATCACTCGGAGGAACGGAAATATAAAACAATGAAACCCTCACTTTCTCTTGAAATGATCATGATAGCGCAAATGAATATGAAATTTACGCTACAGAACCAAAGACTTCCACGATGTCAGTTATGAAACTATCAAAATTTAATTTCCAATCATGATGTATTAAGACCATATATATTATTATAATAAGATCTCAAGAATCCAACGTTGAGAAATAAATTCACCCAATTCTGCATACAATTAGAGAAAACATATGGTGCAACATGGGCACGATCTATTCAGAGATATGGTGATTTTAACAAGCGATTGAAATGACAGGAAGCAAGATGATTTCACAGGTTTCAAAGGCCACACATCATAAACATATCACTATGTGTGATAAACACAGGACTCAAAGAAAATGATCATAAAAATGATTTGAATGCAAAGAAATCACTATAATGGTAAAAAAAACAATGATTATTATGAAAAACCATGTTACAATAGAAATATAAACAAAACATTCAAATAAATGATTCAAATTTCTCCATTTTCCATAGTTTCAAATTATAATAATAACTTATGACCATTCGAAATAAAATCATAACAATCCAAAACTTAGATTATTCATTAAAATATGATTTTGTAGCTCAAATGCAATTGAAATGATTCTTTATAAAATTCCACTAAGTGATTTGTAACAAAAGTAAGAAAACATGAACAAGTGCATTAGAGAAATAAAAAATACATTCTTGCATCTCATTCTTCAAATCATGATGATAAGCACAGTTTTTATAAAATTCCACTAAGTGATTTGTAACAAAAGTAAGAAAACATGAACAAGTGCATTAGAGAAATAAAAAATACATTCTTGCATCTCATTCTTCAAATCATGATGATAAGCACAGTTTTAACCAACAGAGAAATCCTGAAAACAAGAACCTGCTAAGAAACTAATTGACCAAACAAAGAAATTCTTCAAAACCCTGTTTGAATTTCATGTTGGAAATCATGAAATTCAAAACAAAAATAATCAATATAAATATAAAGAATGAATGTTAGAGTCACTTTTCAATATTCAACACATTTACTGAACAAATGTCTAGTAGCAACAATAAATATCAAAACATTTATAGAATTTTTTACGTAAACCATTTCAATCAACTAAACCAAAAAAGAAAAGACAAAATCTTTCTTTAAAAAGAAACCCTAATTTTTAATTAATCATGAAAGGAAATTAGGGGGTCGTTGTTTGTCACAACATAACCCAACAAATGGATTCTACGAGTTGAGGTTTTATTTGAGCTACATTTATAAGGTTTTGTAGTCTTAAGCTTGATATTTTGACTTGGGTGGAGAGGTTTAGGTTTAAGTACTCAATGCCTTTTCTTTTTTGAGTGCCCTTCCAACCAACTTCATTCCCCTTCCTTGTGCCTATCATCTCTACCATAAATCACTAGGTAAGTGGAATTATGCTTATGAGATACAATATTTCAACTTCAAGATAAAGATGTCGAGCCATTATGATCAACATAATCCTTATGTATGCCCATCATTTAATTACAATGGGTCTTTTTTTATGGCCCCTATCCTATGAAAGGACACATAGCCTGATTACCATATAACTTCCCTCACACCCCATGTGAGGGAGAAAATAAATACATTATGTTGTATCTCTAATCCAATTTTTTTTTAGAATATGAAAATTTTTATAGACTATGCCTACAACATTAATTTTGGAGATTTGAATTTATGGGCACCTCAACCCACTTAGCATGTTTTTTAACCCTTTCATTATTGAAATATATGGCGTTGCTACAATGACAACAAAGATGGACATAAATAGTAATGTATACTTGTGTCTTGTAAGTTTAGCAATACTACTTTATTTGACCCTTGTCTTTGTGAAGATAGGCATGCAATGGATTTTGATAGTCAATAAATTAGAGATGATTATATTTTTTTCCAAAGTAGGAAAAAACCTATATTACTAAGGGTTAGTGACCTAACCTCTATTGATACAATCTCAATGCTTTGACTTGCAACTATATCATCATTTCTAGAAAAAACCTAACCACTTGAAATAACTTGTTACTGATCCACAAGGGGGAATACTTACACTCCTACCAAATACCTTTGGGTATAGGGTTGTTAACTTATTTTATTATGTCCTAGGAAGTTGATCTCTTAGCCAATCAAAAGTAGTTTTAGTTCATACTCTAGTACAAAACAAATGATTTCAATTAGTCACTAGTATCCACTGGATACCTAATATTCATGTGGTTATCATTGAGGCTACCAAAGAGTGGTCATGTGGCATCCAAAATAACCTATCCTTTAGTCCCATACTTGAATCCCATATAACATGACCTGATTGTGTTGTGCCTACAATGATCCCCCTAAGTTTTGAGCAAAATTTGGGGCCCCAATTTAATTTTTCACTAATATAGATAGGCTTCTTTATTTTTATACATTGACTTTGATTCCCCATTTCATTGTAGCACTAGATGGTTAATATAAATAAGGCTTTAGGTTTTACTTTCTTGGTTTTGACTTAGCTTTTTTCTTGATGGTTAATATAAATAAGCCTTTAGGTTTTACTTTCTTGGTTTTGACTTAGTTTTTTTCTTGAGTTTTCTTTGTCATTGAATCTTTGTTGTTTTCCTTTCTTGAGTTTTCCTTTCCTTAATATTATTTTGTTTGAACTCGTATGGATATCGATTTCCAAATCATTCTCGATCTTCAAATAAGGCATCCTTTCCACTTTGGTTACTTTTTCATTTCCTCAATTTGGATATCAATGTCGATTTCCAAATCATTATTTCTTTCACCTTTTATTTGTTCAATTTTTTTATTCTCCCTTTTTGCTTCATTTTTTCTCTATCAACATAAATTCTTGATTGCCTGGATTTTCAAGATGGTCTTGATGGCCAAATTGGGGACTTATTGCACTAAATCTATTATGGATGGGTATCAATTTTGAAATTAATCATGATCTTCAAATCAGGCCCTCTACTAATCCCCTCAAATTCTTCAATTTCTTCTTTTGTTCAAGATTTTTCTTTGCTAGCTTTAATTGAATGCATATTCCTTGCCTTTGAACTTTTTTCCTTCTTGAACTTTTATCTCATTTTTAAAATCAACCAATTCATAACATTTACAGGTATCAATTTACCAAATAGCCCCAATGTAACATCCCACATCCCACCCGAGGAACATTACGATGCATAATACTCAGAAAAATGAAATTTTTGCCATCTAATTAATTTCCTGTAGCTTCCAGCTACAAATTACACACACACATTTAACTGTTTTCTGTTTTTATTAATTACATGCATCTACAACATTCTAAATTAGACATGAAATTCATATAATTAACTCAACACAACAACATATAATCTTTATCATACAAAAATTTCATGCACAACAATTTAAACACATAAATTAACATGGTAATAGATAGACCACTTATCTTTTAACGATAGTTTTGCAACTAGCTACTTGGGATGAACATTCCACCCAACCAGACCTACTATTCCAAATCTCAACAGTAAGTCAACCTTGATCTAGGGATAGAAATCCACAAAAGAGGGTGGTCTCTCACTATCCACTCACAACTCAAAAATCCCACAACCCATTGATATTCTCCTATAACTATCTCGATTTTTCACCAACTCTCTTTCTCTTGACCTGCCGAACCCAAGGAATGTACCCCTTCAATAATAGCAGTCCCTTGAGTGTCCAATTCATTTATTAGGGTCTCTCTATCATAGGTAACCATGAATCTCTTAGTTGGGAACTCAAGGGAACTTGTTGCTAGGAAAATTACCAGAAAAAAATAGAAAAAACTTGTTGTTACAATGCAACTCACTCAGGATTTCACTCTTCAGGCATAACATCTTTTTCTTTAGTATTTATCTCCAAAACACTCCATATACACTCTACATTTATCTATAATTTTCCCTCCATGGATGTTCCATCTCCAATCTCTCTTTCTTTCTTTGTACTTGCTCCTCATGCCAAAAACATTGACTGTCTAAAAATTTTGTCCCAGACCATACAAATTTCCTCACTTTGGCTTGCCTTTTTTTACTCACACACTTCCCCAAGATGATTGTACTCATCCCCCATGTGCCCAATAAATATGGGATGTGACTTCCCACACCCACCCTCTTACATGTATTCAATGATTGGCTTTGGGAACACTCAATCAAACATTAGAAGGTTCATATATCAATAGCAAAATTTAGGTGAAAATGGGTTGAATTAATATACATGGGTAATTCCCCCTTGGGCCCCCTCTTAGACATTTTGTTATACCCTCCCCTATCTTATTTATTAATTCAGATCCTATATTTGTCCATGTCCCCTTAGCAGGTGACATCGGATATTATTATTAAACATAAAAATACAATTCGCATACACATTAATTGGTCATAGCCACACATTATATATACATTATGCATTAATTATACTAGGGATTATAGTGGGGATGTTACATTCCCACTCCCCTACAATTGTGCGTCATCCTCAGTGCACACTATGCCAATATACATATACACAATTTACATCAAAATACTTAGAAATTAAAATTCTGCAATTTCACAACTCCAACAGAAGTTCCAACCATAATATCATGTTCCTCTCAACCTGTTGACCCAATGCATTAACCATTCATTTATCGGGACTAACCCAAGGAACGTACCATTAATTTATCGGGGATAACCCAAGGAATGTGCCATTCTTTTATCAATTCCCTCAACACAGGTTGGCTAGGACTCTGAGATATGGTTCCAAAACTCTAGTTGCTCAAAATGGAGTCTTGCATTACATTTTCTTCAAAATTGACAAAACTTTATGGGTATTATTCATGCATGTTTTCTTCTTACTCTCATGTAGCATCTTTAGGACCGTATCAATTCCATTGAACCTTTACCAACCTTATGAATTTGTTCCTGAGCACTTTGACTTTCTCGTCCAATATGCATATCGATTCCACTTGGAACTCCCCTTCGTGCTCCACTTAGATAAAATTCCAATCAATTATGTGGTTAGGGTCATAAACATATTTCTTTAATAATGACACATGAAATACATTATCCACTCTCATGGATGTAGGAAATGCTATCATGTATGCAAATGGCCCTATCATTTCTAAGATTTCAAAAGGTCCACAATATCTTGCTACCAAATTTGGGAAACTTCCTAATCTTAGTGAACTTATTTTTTCCTTCACTTTTAAGAACAGATGTTCTCCCACTTCAAAATCCTTAAAAAATCGATTCTTGTCTACAAAAATTTTCTTCCTATCCTAAGCAGTATTTAATATTTGTTTGATCTTTTCCATCTGCTCTTCCATTTCTTTCAACAATTATGGCCCAACAATTACTTTGTCAAATGGATTATCCGAACTCACGGGTGTGTTACTTTTTTTCCCATACAATGCTTCAAATTGACTCATTTTCAATGAGGCTTGATATCCATTATTGTAGGCGAATCAACCAAATGAATATAATATTCCCACTTTGATGGCCAGTCCATCACATACATCCTAAGCATGTCCTAAATTATTCTGTCAGTCCTCTCTATTTTCCCATCTGACTTTGGGTGATATGTTGTAATAATATTTAGATTTGTCCTAAATACTTTGAACAAACCTTTCCAAAAATTGGATGTGAACTTTGGGTCTCTATTTGAAACTATTGCCATAGGCACCCCATGTAGCTGAACAAATTCCTTCATATATATCTCTGCAATATTTGTTGCCTTGTGTGTAGTCTTCACTGGAACAAATCGAGCTACCTCAATCAATTTATCAACCACCACCATGATGGAATCTTGCTACTTCACTACTTTGGGTAGCTTTGTAATAATGTCAACTGTGACAACTTCCCATTTCCATTATGGAATGAGAAATGATTGTAACAGCCCAACTAGATGCCTATGCTCTGTTTTCACCTTCTGGAACTCTATACATCTAGCTTTGTAATTAACCATTTCTTTCTTCATTCCCGACAAAAATTATTGGCTTCTTACAACTGCAATTGTCTTATGATATCTTGGGTGTTCAACATATGGCACAATATGCATTTTTTTTAACAATTCATTTTTCAACTCATTGGAATTCGATACATATATTTTTCCTTTGTACATGATAATTCCATCTTCTTTCAGCTCATGATAATTAAATGTTTGTTGAAAATTACCTTGTTTTAATGTCTATTTTATTTTTAGATATTGTTGATCTAAATTTGTTACTGCAATAATTTTGTCTTTCAGATCAGTCATGTACATGCTAATGGATGAAATATGATTCTCATGTGCTCTCATGTTGAGTTCATCAACCACTTGATTTTATTTTCCTTTTATGTGCTTAATTTAAAAATCATATTCTCTAAGGAATTCAAGTCATCTAGTTTGTCTAGAATTTAATGTTGGCTATCCAAACAAATGTTTCGGACCACAATGGTTTTTCCTTAGCTCAAATTTCATCCCCATGATGTAATGTCTCCACATTTTTAATGCATGTACAATTATTTCTAACTCTAGATCATGGGTAGCATAATTCTTCTCATGCTCTTTTAATTTTTTGGACTCATAGCATACCACATGATCTTTTTGACTAAGGATTCCAGCAAGCCCTTCCTTACATGCATCAATGAAAAAAACAAAATATTCATGTGGATATCCAATATTCAATATTGGTGCACTTGTCAAGATGTATTTTAGCTTCTGAAAGATCTCTTCACACTTGGAAGTCCATTCAAACTTCACTCCCTTCTTTTGCAAAAAAATGATTAGACTTGCAATCTTTGAGAATCCTTTTATGAATATTCGGTAATAACCAACAAGACCCATGAATGATCTATCATTGGTGACATTTCTTAGTGTTGACCATCCTCTAATGGACTATATCTTCTCAGGATCAACTCTTATCTGCTCTGTTGAAATGATATGCCCCAAGTAGTGAATCTTCTTTTGATAAAAGATGCACTTACTTAGCTTAAAAAAAAATATGCTCTCTTAGAATTTGCAAAAACATTATTAAATGTTTCTCATGTTCCTCTTCTGACTTAGAGTATATGATTATATCATCCAGGAACACAATTAAAACCTTGTCCAAGCACTCCCTGAACACTCCATTCATCAGACACAAAAAAAAAATTGGGGAATTTGATAGTCTAAATGGCACTACCGTGAATTCATAATGCCCATATATTGTCCTGAATGATGTCTTGTTGATTTCTTATTTATTAACCCTCACTTGATGATAACATGATATTAAGTCAATCTTGGAAAATATTCTTGCACCTTTCAGTTGATCAAACAAATCATCAATCCTTGGAAAACGATATTTTTTCTTTATGGTGACCTTATTCAACTATCTAAAATCAATACATAGCCTTAAAGTTCCATCTTTCTTCTATAAAAAGAGCACTAGGGCTTCAAAATATGACACACTTGGACATATATACCCCTTCTTTAATAATTCTTCAAGCTCCATCTGCAACTCTTTCAATTCTAGTGTGCCCATGTTGTAAGGTTTCTTGGACACTAGGGAAACTATTGGCATCAAATTAATACATAAACCAATGTCTCTCTTTGGTGGAAATCCTGAGATATCCTTAAAAAAAATTTCAAAACCCCTTAAGAAGATATGGTCTTCAATGCTTGCCACTTTATCTTTGGCTGCCTCTTGCATATGGGCTGCAAAAATCTGACATCCCTTCCTGAAACTCTTTATCAACTGCATAGTTGAAATCTCTCTAGAAACTACAGCTCTTGGAATGCCTTGAATATTTCCTTGCTTCCCTTCTTCATCAAGACATGTGATTGTCTTGTTGTAACAATCTATTACAATATGGTGTTTGTCCAACCAATCCATGCCAATTAGACAATTATATGAACCCAATGGTATGATGTTTACATCTACCTTTGTGTTGACTCCATTCATGTCTATCGAACAATCTTTAACAAGCTCATTGATCTTTCTATTATCTCCTATGGCTAACTAAACTAACCTATATTTCTTATGCTTACTCCTTTGCAAGTGAAATATTTAAACAATGTTAGAGTTTATGTAACTATGGATAGCTCCAAAATCAATTAAAATTTCTATGGGATGGTTATCAATCTTACCCTCCACTTCAATCACGTGGGATTGATATTATGCTTTCTTGTTATCCAAGGTTGCATAAATCCTAAACATGTTTCCTCCCATGTATTCCATTGTTTAAACCTCTTGAATGTTGTGTACAATCCTCATTCTTTCTCCTTTGTTAGGTTAGTCCTTATATAGGTGATTCTCCTCACACCCCTAACATTGTACAAGCTAGCAGTTGTTTCCTTAGCCTTTTACCAAATAAATATGCAGCCTTGTTCTCATTTTTGGTTGAATATCCTTGCTTGTTTGCTTGGATGTTGTTCTTGAAAAAGGGTCACTTAAAACCTTTTTTCCTTTGATCATTTTTCCCCTTCATCTTTTCATTCCAAGCCTTTTGTAAAACTAGCCTTCCTCTATTATGTTCATAAAGATTCATTTCTCTCCTTATGGTTTCCTCCAAGGTCTTAGGGTTATCATATTGTATCTTATCAATATAGAAGGAGGGTAGACCACTTATCAATCTTTGGATTTTGACCTTCTCATCTTTTATGAAGTCAACATACTATAAAAATTCAAAGAACCTCTTTTCATATCCGTCCATTGTCATACTTCCCAACCTGAGTTCAAAGAACTCTTTCATCTTTCTTTCATAATAATGTTTGGAAAAATATTTCTCTTGGAAATATCATTTGAACTACCTCCATGAGATCCTCTTTTCATCAAGGTTTGTGGCTTACTTAAGTTGATCCCACCACATGGCTACCTTTTCTTTCAAGTGGTAGGTGGAAATTCTAGCTTCTACCCTTGAGGGGTAATCATGTAGCTACAAATATTTCTTCATTTCTAGTAGTGAGGCCATGTCCTGTTTCCATTTCCTATGCTCACCATTGAAATGTGGTGGCTTGATCTCCCTGAGCTCACCTTGCAAGATGTTCACCTCATGCCTTCTCCTTTTCCTCCTAATAGGAGACACACTTGGGCTGATTTGTGGCCTTAAAATTGCATGAGTTCTTCTAATGGACTGATTTGGAGAATGATGGTGCCTTCTCATGCTTCTTGACTACCTATAATTTCCATGATCATCCCTTTTTCTTTGAGATATGGATGCTGACACTTTTATAGCACTAGTTTCTTGTTTGGTTCTAGAGTCTTTGTTGAATTACTTATGTAACATATTCAAGATCTAAATTATATCTTCTTAAGCCTCCCTAATCCTTTCATTATCAGCCCTATATCTTTGCACTTCCTTATGCATGCTTCTCATAGTTACAAGATCCTGCATGTCTCTTCTTCCATTTGACTATATCTTAGCATTTACCATGTTGAAATGAAGACCTATGATATCTTCATTATGGCTGTAATATCCCTGAGCATCTTCCGTAACTCCAATCCTAATATAAGAATCAAATTTGCTTTCCTATACCTCTAATTCTGCAAGAAATGTGCATGTAATAATTATTGTTAGAACATGCAAACATAATACATTTCATTAATTATAATACATGTTACTCTTTATCCCAATTTATGAAGGACATAATGTACCAAATCAAAATATGATTCCTTATATGCATTCCTCTCTAAAAAAACTTTCCAACGATAATACTCATTCCTCAGTATGAGTTCTGAGCAAAAAGTTACAACATCCACTCACTGCAATTTTCCACTAATTTACTACTACATAAATATCTTTATTAATTTCTAAGAAATTTTATTTCCCAATTCAAAATATTGGGTTGACAGATGTCCTCTACTCCTCAAGACCTTTCTAGCGACCATTTATTTTCTCATATCCAAGCTTCGAGATGAAAGTTATGGTCCAGATAAGTTTTCACTGTTTTTCCCAATTTATCCATGTATGATTTATTTGTCTTATTTTTCTTCTTGCACATTTTTAGGTACCCATATCCATAATTTGGCTCCATGGATATCTTCTATCGTTCACAATATTTCCATAGACTTCTCTTGTGCCTCAAACAGACTTATGAACAAGGATTTATGCCCTTTGGAAGTAAACTGGTGCGAAAATTTTACCCTTACTATTTTGGTTGTAACTTTCTCATACGAGATTTGTTTTGCACCTGGAATAGCTCATTGGATAACTCTTTCTGAGTTCTTTTATTTGAGCCGCAGAGACATAGTGAACCTTAATTCACTCTGTTCTTATGGGATTTGATTCGATAAAAACGTCGTTTAGGGCCTCAAAAATTCCCTGCAAGTTAATAACCTTAAAAAACATGAAAAAAATCATAAAATTTTATATAAAATTGACTATTTTACTATTATAACATCCCTTTAAATATGATTCACCGATATCGAATCGGGTGAAATATGAGTCGTTGATATGAATATATCAGTCATTGGTGATCGATGTTCTCCTTTGGGCATGCACATATCTTTTCCCAACCTTTCGACTTGATCGTCGGTCATCGACCCATTACCTTGTCAATTGATTCACACACAATGATAAACCAGTTGACCAAACCATAAACTATCCATCGTCGATGATTTCCATTGGTGAATGGAACTCCTCACTAATTTGGTTGACACCCGACCATCGACCCATAGGCAATCGTTCATTTCTCTTGACAACCAATTGTAACACATTTCTAAACCAACCAACCCGACCACCAATCCATCGCCATCGACCATCCTTGTTGGTTGATGTGGCACGGCACATGGATTCTAACGTGGCATGACATGTCATCTTGAGGTGTCAACTTGGATGACATGGCATGACAAATGGATGTTGGAATGGCATGACACGTGGATGTTGATGTGGCATGGCATGTCATCACCCTTTTTCCTTCATCAACCATTGATCGTTTCTCTTGGGTGACCTGAACATATCACCAAATCAGTCGATGCTTGACCATTAGACCATCGGCCATTGACGAATTCTCTTGGCTAAACTTCAACACTTCGCCAAATCTTCCAACGCCCGACAGACATCCCATCGACCATTGATGATTTTCGTTGGCAGCTGAAAACACTTCATTGAATCCGATCGACTCGATTTTTGATTGCCAATGATTTCCTTTAGCCAACTCTAGCATTGATAAAATTTTCAACTAAACTCCCAATGAATTTGGATTGTTGATCTCCCATTGAAAAATGATATTGGTCATTGATCTACCAAACTTCGTCTAACTTTGTCGATGCCCGACCATTGGCCATCGATCGTTGAATATTTCTTTTGGCTGAACCAAAATATTTTCCAATTCATTCGACCTGACCATCGGTCGTCGACCATTTCTTTTGGAAAATTTACAACACTTAGAAATTTCGACCAAATAACTAATGATTTTGGACCATCGATCTCCAAGCCAAGATGATCTTGACCGTTGATCGAATCCAACTCCCAAAAGTCTGAAACTAATCTAGATTGTCGATCTACTTCAACTTCCTAACTGTTGAAATTGAATCTTAACCGTTGATTTGCTCAACCTTCCAAACAGTTGAAACCTTATGGATTTTTGAATTTATCATGACGAATCTCTGTCGTCGATCTTGAGATCAAAAGAGATCTCGATCATTGATTCGTTGAACTTTTTTAAAATCTTCAATGACCATT
Source organism: Picea engelmannii (assembly GCA_009831015.1). Classification (NCBI taxonomy): domain Eukaryota; kingdom Viridiplantae; phylum Streptophyta; class Pinopsida; order Pinales; family Pinaceae; genus Picea; species Picea engelmannii. Next base: position 518,215 of record ML778741.1, read on the forward strand.
AGAACACAAATTTTGACTCTTCCAGGTCGATTTTGACTCTACAACCTGTAGATTTACGCCCCATGTTATCTCTTCGACTTCTTTAAGGAAATTAAACTCAAAATTTTCCCATGAATTTGGGGGTTTCACTCCATCTTCTCCATTTTCCCCCAAATTCACACAAACTGAAGTTTGCAACAATGAAGTACTCAATTCACACTCGTTCCTAACCCATACAAGCCCGATATTTGAACCAGAGGCTCTAATACCATAATGTAAATTCCCCCAGATCAGCTGAGGAAAATTATGGTGCAGAATACTCATAAAAATGAAATTTCTGCTATCTAATTAATTTTCTGTAGATTCTAGATACAAATTACACACAGAGATTTAACTGTTGTCTATTATTATTAATTACATGCATCTACAACATTCAAAATTAGACATGAAATGAAGCTAAGTAACTCAAAACAACATCACATAATCTTTCTCATACACAGAGTTCATGCACAACAATTTAAACACAAATTAACACAGTAACAAGATAGAACACTTATATTTTAATAGTAGTTGTGCAACTAGATGCTTGGGATGGAATTTCCACCCAACCATTGACATGTTGTTCCAGATCTCAATAGAAAGTCATCCTTGAGATGGGGATAGAAATCCACAAAAGAGGGTGGTATCTCATTTTCCACTCATAGCTTAGAAATCCCACGACCCACTGATATTCTCCTACAACTATCTCGATTTTCCACCAGCTCTCTTCCTCTTAACCTACCCCACCCAAGGAATGTACCTCTTCAATGATATCATTCCCTTGGGTGTCTCATTCATTTATCAGGGTCTCTTTGGCACAAGCAATTAGGAATCTCTCAGCTAGGAACTCAAGGGAACTTGCTACTAGGAAAACAACTAGGAAAAACATCAAACACTTGTTATTATAGTGCAACTCACTTAGATGTTCACTCTTTATTCCTGACAACCTAGTTCTTCAGTCTTCAGCTCCAAAACCCTCCATATACACTCCAAAATTCTCTATAATTTTCCCTCCATGGATGTTCCAGCTCTGAGCTCTCTTTCTTGCTCTCTACTTTTTCCTCGTGCCAAAAACAATGAATCTCTAAAATTGTTATCCCAACCCATACAAATTTCCTCCCTTTGGCTTGCCTTTTTTTACTCAAACACTTCCCCAAGTTGATTTTACTCAGTCCCCATGTGCTCAATAACTATGGTATGTGACTTCTCACACCCACCCTCTTACATGTATTCAATTATTGGCTTTGGGAAGACTCAATTAGAATTTAGAAGGCTCATATACCAATAGAAAAATTTAGGGAAAAATGGGTTGAAATAATATACATGGGTAAGTCCCCCTTGGGCCCCCTATTAGGCATTCTCTTAGACCCTCCCCTCTCTTGTGAATTAATTCAACCCCCATATTTTTCCATGTGCCCTTAGCAGTTGGCATCACATTTTATCATCAAACATAGAAATAAAATTCACATACACATTGTCTGGTCGTGGCCACACATTATATCTACATTAAGCATTAATTACACTAGGGATTATAGTGGGGATGTTACACCCAACATCCAAATCAAGTTTCCTTTTCACTTAGATATTATTTCCTTGCCCCAATTTGGAAATTGGGCTAAATTTATAGATTGAACATTATCATCATATTCATACTATATAGACCATACAAACTTTTGAATTTGTTCGACGTGATTTTCTTCATTATCCTATATTCAATTTTTTTCGATATTTTCCTTCGAAAAACACATTTTCCTTCGAAAATCACATTTTCCTTCGAAAATCACATTTTCCTTCGAAAATCACATTTTCCTTCGAAAATCACATTTTCCTTCGAAAATCACTTTCCCAAATCAGGATAAAACTCTAAAGTTGGCCCTCAAAAAACTCCCTCCTGATTCAACAATCAACTTCGATGTCCAAAACATGCCTTTCCCTTACATCTGTAGTGTTTTGGGTTGTTAATTTCTTAATTGTCTCCCTTTCCTACAAGGTCTTTGTTCACACCTACTTTTCACAGATGTGAACCATTTTAAATTTCAAACATGATCATGTGTTTCCCTCATAAACCTTATTGATATGAGGATCTTATTTTGAAATCCCCACTAAGAAAACCCTTTCCCTAATTGCTTGATCAATCCCAACTTCAAAATTAGTCTCACCCTCACCTATGATAGTGATGTGGGGCCCTAGTTTTCTCCATCGACCTTGATTTACAGAACGTTCCCCTATCAATTTCAAATTGTTCACATGAATGAACAATTTGATGCAGTTCAAATTGACTCATTTGAAGTATGGAGGTTACTTATACTTGTGTGTATGATTTAAAGAGTGAATCAATATCACACATGTCACGAATTATGGTTCATTGGGTAATTAATATTTGACAATTTATTCCTCTCAATAATCATACTTAAATCCACAAAACTCTAAAACATTTCAGTTCAAATATTTAGGGGAATAGTTTTGGTGTTAATCATCCTTGCGTGAAAGCATTGTTTCCCAAGTTCAAACCTATGTTAGGAGCATGCATTTAAGACTAAGGAATAGGTCATCATTACCACAACTTGTAGCTCAAATCGGGGTCAATATTTTAAAAACCTTGCAAACTTGTCTTATTCAAATGGTTTAAGGGGAATTCACTAGTTTTAGTCTATTTAATATTCAAAGTTAACCATATATGCTCTTTTTAGCTTTGCTAACATTTTGTAGGAACTTTTAAATGACCTCCAAGGGATGTATGAAAAACAAGATTGGTCCTTATATGAAATTGGTCACAATCCAACTGCAAGAGGTGATTGAAATGATAGAAGACCCTAAGGGAATAGTACCAATCAGTGAAAAGGATGTTAAAGCTGTAGGGGAGAGAGCAAATTTCAAAGTAGAATATATTGCTAAAGGAGAAGAAAAACCAATAGAAAATTATAAATCCAACTATCAAATTATTAAATTCATTGAATAAGATTTCTACAATAGAGTGCAACATTTACAGACACTGGGGTTGGACATTTTATTCAGATGGATCTTGTTGGCCATCCACCTTTTCCACTGAATCACCATTTTGAGCCTGTGGTTTTGATAAACCATGATATTCACCATTTTGATGGGGAATGGAATGTAATGTCATCTTCATTTGTTAATTATAGACATCATGTAATGATTTCCCAGTGGTCTTATGTACATGCCTACAACATAACGTTAATGCACTGGATCCCATTAGAACTCCACAGTTAAGCACGCTCGGGATAGAGTAGTACTAGGATGGGTGAACTCCTAGGAAGTCCTAGTGTTTTACATGCCTGTGGCATTTTATAAACTTAGTCCAATTTATCCCACATGCATCATGGAAATTGTTCTCCTCTCACTCTCTCATATATAATTGAGGTGAAGGAGGCCCTTTAATAAGGAAATGGAGTGTGATGTAAAGCTTGTTGCGAATGAAGCATAGCCAACATCTCTTTCTTTTTAGAGAGAGGTTGCCCCATTCTGCCAGTTTGTGTTCTACAATGTTTTTTCTCTCTTGTCCATTAATAGAAGTTGGTTTTCACTATATTTCTATGTTCTCTGCATTATCTATGTGTATTTCCTTGTTATATATCGGTTGTATTATTTTCTTCATGTCGTTCTCAAAATAATCTGGATCAGTGGTATCAGAGCAATTTGCTCCTTGTCATTTCTCAGAGCAGGTCCCCGACGAGGTCAGGGTATAGATATTTGGGTCTCGAGCTAGTTTCTCCTGAGGACAACCACTCTCCCTAGCCCAAGAGACCTCCCATGGTGGAAGAAAAGAGAGATGACAGAGTAGGATATCCTTTCAAGACCTTTCTCAAGGAATCCCTTGTGCGACAAAGGAACAATATGATGGACAACTTCGCTCAGATCCTTTGAATGCTACCGATGGCAGCAACCGATGCATCTTCAACAAGCAACCATTTCGCAAGTGAAACACCCTTTAATGTAAAATTCAATTTTTATATCCCCTTATTAGAAGGCCAGATAGATGCAGATGCTCTAGAAAAATAGTTGAATCTTCTAGAAGGTTACTACTCTGTCCAAAAAAATTCCGACAGTGAAAAGATCACTTTTACACTCCTTAAATCCCTTCCTCATGTCAGAGCTTGGTGGGAAGGTTATTGGGAGAGGTACATCGAGGATGAATCTACACTATTTGGGAGAGAACCCACTTGGGTGACCTTTGCAGATGCCCTAAAGGAGGAGTTCTACCTTGTCGAAAACTATGATGACCAATACATGAGATGGACAAATCTGCATAAGAAAAGAGACCAGACAGTGTTGGAGTACACCAACATCTTTCATACCTTGCACTCAAATTTGGGTATCAATGATTTCGAGCGACACCTGGTTTTGAAGTATCGTAGTGGTTTACACAGGTACATCCAAACATAGATGGATTTCTTGTACATCTCCTCACTGGGAGTTGCTTATCAATATGTAGTCAAAATTGAGAAAAAATTCAAGCAGCAAAGTAAGTGGGAGAAGCATGGACAGAGCAATGAAGGCCAACCTCAAGAGATCCAGTCTAGGATGCAGGAAACGAAGGGTAACGGGAAGTCTAAGAAAGACACCAGAAAGTGGTGTGAGTTCTACAACAGCCATTGGCACAACACTGATGAATGTTTCTCAATATAGTCATTGGTGTTCGAGTTCAAAGACAAAGAGTTGAAACCTGACTTGGACCCAGATTCAGAAAATAATAAAAGGAGACAGATCATTGATGTAGAACCCATTGCTACTATCACAACTGCAACAATCCAACCAAAAGAGGATCCTAAGGAGGGGGAGTGACTCTTCCATTTACAGATGTGGGTGAAGGGGACCCCACTACATTTTATTGTTGATAGTGGAAGCCAAAAGAACATCATCTCACTAGAGGTTGTCCAGCAGTTTGATTTTCCAACAACACCACACCCACAACCATACAATATCGGGTGGCTTCGCCAAGGTCAAGATATTCATGTCATCCAACAATATCACCTTTCCTACAGCATCAAGCCCTTCAAGGATGAGGTATTGTGTGATGTTGCCCCACTGGAAATATATGATGTTCTATTAGGCCAGCCATATATGTGGAGGCGTCATGTTATTTATGAGTCTCGACCCCGTAGAGTGATTATTACTCTGGGGGGTCAACTATATAGGATACCAGAGGTAGTTCCAACTATTGTCCCACCAAAACAATGCCACAAAGTAATCTTTCATACTGCAAAGTTTATCCTCTTCACAATTTGATCAGAAGGTGAATAGAAGGACATTGCAAGCATTCCATCCTCATCCAAAGACCTTTCTATCCAGCAAAAGAAGATCGACAAGATTGTAGAAGAGTCTCAAGATGTTCTTGTTGCACCTACGGGGGTGCCTCCACACTTCCTAGTCAAGCAAGGTTATCATAGAACCCTTCATAATATTCATGTTGCATCTTCATCGACAGAGTCCTCCCACACTCAGGTAGATCATGCAACTAGATTGGTTGAATAGATCCAACCCATCCAGCAACAATTTCATGACAACCTTCAACAAGCTAAGCAGGACAACTTCTTCAACAAGGCAAGCAACACATTAAGCTTCATATTTAGCATAAGTCTCCCCATCTCCCATGGGAACTTGACGCAATGGGGACCATTGCTTCCTAAGGGGGGGGGAATGATCCAGATGGATCTCGGTGGCCATCCACCTTTTCCACTAAATCACCATTTTGAGCCTATGGTTTTGATAAACCATGATATTCACCATTTTAATGGGGAATGGAATGTAATATTATCTTCGTTTGTTAATTATAGACATCATGTAATGATTTCCCTGTGGTCTTCTGTACATGCCTACAACATAGTGTTAATGCATTGGATCCCATTAGAACTCTGCAGTTAAGCACGCTCAGGCTAGAGTAGTACTGGGATGGGTGACTGCTCGAGAAGTCCTAGTGTTTTACATGCCTGTGGCATTTTATAAACTTAGTCCTATTTATCCCACATGCATCATGGGAATTGTTCTCCTCTCACTCTCTCATATATAATTGAGGTGAAGGAGGCCCTTTAAGCAGGAAATGGAGTGTGATGTAAATATTTTTTTGAATGAAGCATAGCCAACATTTCTTTCTTTTCAGAGATAGGTTGCCCCATTCTTCTTGTTTGTGTTCTACACTGTTTTTTCTCTCTTGTTCATTAAAAGAAGTTGGTTTTCACTATATTTATTTTCTCTCTGCATTATCTATGTGTATTTCCTTGTTATATATCATTTATATTCTTGTCTTCATGTCGTTCTCAAAATAATCTGGATCAACATTGTAGAGATCAATAAATATATCCAAGCATGGGAACTGGAGTACCAATAAGCTGATTTGCATCTTGTTAGTGTGAAATATTGGCATCCTGCACTAGATGAAATTCCTCCTAAGGTTCCTACTTTATCAGTAAATTGTCGTGGATATTCCACTGGACAATTTGTCGCAACATATCTAACAAAATACTGAAATCTTTACTGTGAAGGTTAATTTCCTTTAGATATCAGATTCTTTAATTACTGGTTTTTTGCTTAAAATGTATGAAATAGATGAAATGAGAAATATAGAGAAAAAAATAAATACTCACATACCATCCACAAATAAACACAATATATAACCTAGGAAACCTAATACGGGGAAAACCCAACTAGAAAGTGAGGCCACTTTGCTTTCTTTTCTTTAGATGGAAGTACAAAGGAAGAGGCACTCTCTATGCAGTTTCCTTTGACACTCTGGCCTATATAGCTGCTACAAAATCTCTCCTCCTATGATATTCTCTCAAAATTCCACTCCTATATTTTTTGCTCAACTATGGAACAAATACATTGCTAAAGAATGGAAAAACTTCTCCTCCTAGCAGTTTGGTAATTAACATTGCCTGATATCCATCTAGGGGTAGGATTTTGACTTCCTCAACCCTCAATTGTGATAAGGCTTTGGAACTTCTAGAATCTTATTGAAATTCCATACGTGGCTATCCCCATATGCATGAGTAATGGGGTCTAACTTGGCATCCAATTGTACCATGGTGGTCAACACGATAGGTCAACTTGCAAAAGGCATACATTTTGCATATGAGATTCGATTGACACAATATTTTCACTATTGGAAAGATCTTAATGTTTAAAATAACATCAAGGGGTCCTAGCTATGGCTAGAGAATTTGTTACCTCGAAAATGCCATTTGATGCCTCAAAATGGCTCTGGAAGGTTTCAAACCCCGATTTTCCAAACTAGGACCCACTATTAAAATGACCCTGCAGGATGATTCCTCCAATTTTTCCACTCTTAAAGAATCGAGATAGATGAGAAATAATATAATGATCCAACCTAGATCATTGCTATTGCAACATAGGCTTTGCAAGAAATGGAGTTTGACCTCAAATAGTGGAATCATAAACCTCATGAGGATATTCAAGGGACTATTTATGAAGTTGAAAATGTGATAATATATATTAACACAGAGAGAAAACAACAGAGGACCATCGCTTCCCTTCTTTTGGACCTAGGAATAATTTTTTTCCACAAACATAGGTGTCCAAATATTTAGAAATCTATAACGCCTCCAATGGGAAAGGTATAAGATATTTCCTTGCGATTAATGAATCAACCATATAGATATTTATTGAAGCTCTTGCCAAGCACATAACATGAATTAAGACTATATTACCCAAAATGGAGAAACATGAGAAAAAGATAAGCCAAAAATCATTATATCTTACATAGCCTCCCTACAACAACATACATTTTCTCGAGAAACAATTAGCTTGGATTTTGAGGCATGGGTGGATTTTGTGTGAAAATGGAGAAGGGAAAGAGATGAAGCTTGATCAAGTCAAATAGGTAGTAATATTATAGAAGAGATTTTGAATAGATAAAAAGGGAAGTCTAACTTCCAAGTGGAAGTTCAAGATAGTCAATTCCTCATAGAGGAAAACAAGATGAAGAGATAAATATAACCAATAGGCAAGGCAGGGAAATGATTAGTCATCCAAGTATCCTAAGCTCATAAGTTTCCCCTCTCGTCTTTTCTTCTATAAATAAGATGAGTTTGGATTGTAAAGGTCTTTTTGCTTATGCATTTTTGTAGAATTTTCTATGAGATGTTAATGAATAAGAAGCAATTGTTGGCCAAGTTATTTTTAGATAGACATAAGTTCTGAAATATGTCGTTTGTGGAACCTTTTTTGCTAATTTACTGAATTTGGAATGTTATAAGGATTTTCTTGTATAGTGCAAATTTTTCTCACTTATAAGAAACTTGTTTTATTTAGTTTATCTCACAAATTGTGTGTGTATACCCTTGAGCATATAACTATAGTTAGTTGATCATTACTAGACTTTTCTATAATGCAACTAGTTATTTAAATTATTGCTTTTATTTTCTCAAGTAACTTTTTACTAAAGGTTTAAAGAAATAATATATTTGGTTTTATGTTTACCTCATTAGTTTTGTTAGTTATCTAGGGAATCATTATGAACTTTTTCATATTAGAATAGTTGCATCTAATTTATTGCATTTAAAAAACCTAAATAATGGATTGGGTTGCAATTGGTAAAATCAACAAAACCATCTAAAGGTTATCGGGCCATAAACCGAATGGATTCCCTATTCTAAACAATGTAAGGTCTAATTGGGAAATTTCATTAAGGAGATTCCCTATTTATTTTATAGGGTCATTCATCCCTGTTAACAATTTTGGCACTAGATGGAGGATTGTCATTGTATGGTTGATAAATATAATTTTCATTGTGGTTTCTCATACAATCTTTTTGGTGCAGATTCTAATCACGAGTAAACTTTTGAATATACGACCATTAATCTTAAAAATCATAATCCTAAAGAAACAAAATAATCATATTGTTTTCCCAATCAATAAGTGAATGAGTTACATTGACTTACCTATGAATATTCTAAGAAAATTGGCAAGCTACCCATCACTCCTTTACTACGTAGATGGAAGAGAAATACCACAAATATCATTCAGTGTGAAACAAATATTATTTTAGAAACTATAGAGGACCTAATTGAACTCACACTTGATGAAATTCCTCCACCTATAAATTCAATCCCATCATTTCCTCATGCTTCATCTTCTCATTCTTTGAATCCTTCAAGTTCATATTTTGACTCTAATTTTACTAGAAAATCTTGTGAAGTTCTTAAACATCTTGTTGATACTCAAATGGATGGAAATCAATAGTAAGTGCCTACTTGGAGAGCGTGAGATGCTTTGAAATTAGTAGGTCATGTCAATTATCTTACTAAATATCCTAAGCATATCCTCCCAAAGTTTAACCCAGATAAGTCAAGATCACCAACATATCATATTAAAAATTTCTATTTGGATATTATATTATTAAATGTGGAGCATGAATATGTATGTAGATTGTTTCTATATACTTTTGAAAATAAATCTTCCACGTGATATTTTAATTTGCTAGTAGAATCCATTATAATTGGGGTGGTTTCTAAATATCATTTATTGATAAGTTTGGTGAAGAAACTACCTTATTTTCACTCCTAAAAGAATTAATATCAATAAAAATGGATAAGAAATAAAGAGTATTGTACTATAACGGATGTTTCACTATCATTTTAAATAGATTCTTATCAAATTTTGTCCTAGCTAAGGAAGTAGTAGTTGAATATTATATTTATGCTTTGCAAGCCCTTATTGCCATGTTTGTTAAGAGAGAAGGTAAGAATACATTAGTTGGAAATTTTGAAGAAGCCAAGGATGTTGAAATTTTAAGTTTGGTAGGGAACCTAGGAAATCAATAATCTAAATTTTCTCCTAATAAATTCTTTTCTCTTCCCAAAATACCATCTAAAAATAATAAACTATTTTCTCTTCCCAAAATCCCATCTAAAAATAATGATCTTCAAGACAAAGACCCCACAAACATGGAGAGTGTCTTACATCTAGCTAAAAATTTATCAAATGAGATTGTAGATTTAAAAAAGGACTCCATCACTGCTTCAAAGTTACCTGAACCTAGCAATTTTAATTTAGAAGATGTAGAAATGGACAATTATTGAAATTATCATCATGAAAACCATTCTAAAAAGACATGCCCACAATAGTTGTATTCTATAACTTTAGTGGAAAATCAAATTTTGGATAAAAAAAATTGGATTGAACTATCAATTCATGAAGCTGAAAATGAAAAACTTGAGGAAGAAGAATATAAGACTAGGAGGGAAATAATGTCTTAAATAACACATTGCTCGGTATAGAATACATTCAGGAGTAGATAGTGGAAGAAGTCTAGGATACCAAAATGGTACAAAGATATTACAACCTAAGAAGTAAGGGGCATGTCAACTATGATCCTTCTACATCACAATCTAATCTCTATCTCAAGACAACTATAGTTACTACTCCACCTAAGAAATTAGTAACAACAAACACATCTTATGAAGACTATAATGGACTATAATGTTATTGAGAATATGAAGAATATGGACTATAATGTTATTGAGAATATGGACTATAATGTTATTGAGAATATGAAGAAGATGAAAGAAAATATTTCCCTTTTTACACATGTAACATTCCTCAATAAAGACACCTCATTTTGAAACATTTCATGCCATACTTGGATGTATCTCACAGGATAACGACAAACTGATAATAATGACACACTGTGAAGTAAAATAACACCTATATCTAGTAAAACTGAAGTTTGAGATAAAACAAAAGGTTGTTATGAGTGATGCTAAAATTAACAATCATTCTAATTCTCAAACCCCACCTTTTATGTTGACTTTCGAAAACCATAATCACAAAGTGTGTAACTGTCTAGATGACTTAGGAGCATCATTAGCCATGCCTTTTTTGGTACATTGTAAAATACATACTACTCCAACCAAGATTATCTAGGTAGATAGGTTGGATGTTTAAGGTTATCATGGAACTTAAAGATGTTTATATCCACTACCTTCTATTAATCCAAAGGTATGTCAAATCATATATATTATTATTGTTGATATTCTTAAATATTATGATATGTTGCTTACGAAGGATTGGTCATAAAAACTACAAGCATATTAGAAGCTCACATGAATCATATGGTCACAAAATTTGAAGGAACTAATGAGCCAATTTAGTTTACACATTCAATTTTGGGTAGTTACTTTATTAAGATTGAAGTAGGAAATTATACATTAGAGGAATCAATTTTTGAAATTTACGAATGGTCTAATATCCTTCATTGAACTTGGGCTAATGAAAATGACAATTGTATTATAGTAGATGTACGGATTAGTGTTTCAAATAACATAGATGTAAACAATAACATTTGAACTTTGTTTTTTGATGGTACTAAATCATAAGAAGGTATGATGATGCGATTGTGGTTGGTGTGGATTCGATTCTTGGAATGGGGCACCTCTCCTTTCTTTCTCAGGAGTTTCTAATGGTGTTGAGGACACACAAAATATATTATCTATACCAAGCAAAGATTCAGACAAACCGGGGTTTGATTCTTGATCCTTGGAAATCCAGTGATGACATGGGGATCGCGGACCCATTAGCTATGGAATGGAACAGGTATACGAGAGTGCTTTATGGGGTGGGAATCCACCTCTATTCGGATGAGGATAGTCTACTCTGGATGGGTTGATATCGATCAGGCTCACTTATGACAAAAATGTCTATAATGTTGTAGCAAACAGGTTGTGGCCCCAACATCTCTCGAGTTGGCGCCTCTAGATCTAGACATGGGACTTGGCATTCAAGCTTAAACTTTTCATGTGGATAGTTATCGAAGGAAAGAATCTAACTTGGGACACCCTTCAATGAAGGGGGTGGTTTAACCCGGGATGTTTCTCTCTATGTAACTTAGAAACATAATCTATCTCTCATTTGTTTGTGGATTGTCGGTTTTCCCACACCCTTTGGAGGGAGTTACTTGACCACTACAAAATCACTACCCCTTGGGAAGGCCGATCTGTTAGCATTTGTATGGAGGAGTGGATAAAGAAGGAAAAGGTAAATAAAACCTTCCCGATTATAGCATGCTGGAACTTCTGGCTAGAAAGAAACATGTGCATTTTTGAGTCGTCGACGCCAACTTTAAAGAGGGTCAGTATTCTTGTTAAAAGCATGGTGGGCATTTCATGCAGAGTAGACAGAAATAGGACACCACACAAGATAAAGAAGACACCCGAGCTTACTATGGATTCAATCTGTTGGTTCGACGAAGCTTCAAAGGGGGATGGTCTCCTTAGCGGAGTGGGGGGTATTATAAAAACTTATGGTAACACTAAAGTTAGATGGGATCTAAATTGCGGTCAGGGCACTAATACCAGGGCGAAGCTCTTGGGACTTTGGGCCTCCTTATTATTAGCTCAGAGATTAAACTTTTCGCAGATACATGTTTTAGGAGACTCAAAGGTCATTCTTGACTAGACCACCCATTCCTATAGCATAAATGTGGCTAATTTATGGGGATGGAAGAAGAAGATTTGTGAATTGATTCAGTTTTTATCTATTATAAAATTTGATCATATTTTTAGGGAGGAAAATACGGAGGCTGATTCACAATCAAAACTTGTGCTTCATGTCCCTGAGGGGAAGCTCTTCTTCAACATTTGGCATGATGGCCAGGAGGGCCCCCCGTGCACTCTTTGGATTTATAATTGACCATTGGCAGCATCTGATACATTCTCTTTTTATGGTTTTAGCAGTCATTCCCTTACTCTGGCTAGTAATTGGAGGCAATGGGCTTGGGCCTTCTAGATAGGAGTTTTTTTTTTATATGTAATTATGTAATCAGATCTGGGACATAATATTTTTGCAACTTAACTCTGGATATGTTCTTCAGGTATTATGGATGACAAGTATTTCCATGTAATTTCTGAGAACCACATATATAAAAAATATGGAGAAATTTTCTATTGGAAAAAAAATCATAAGAAGGTGCGAGAGTTGGTTGCATTGGGATTAATCCACAATCAAAAAATGCCACCTCATCTCATGTATGCTTGAGTTTTAATACACCATTAATACCATAGAGTATGAGGCTTTAATTCAAATGCTGGGAAAATATATTGATTTAACATGAAATATTTGAAGGTTTTTGGTGATTTAAAAATAATTGTAAGATAGGTAAAAAAAATTATTCACCACTTATTACCTCATTTGAGAAGTTATTAGCTCGAGGTATGTAAGTTAATTGATGGATTTGAAGCTTTTAACATTACTTCTATTTCTTGATCTAAAAATTTAGCTATTGATATGTTGGCCAATGTAGTGTCCAAACTAACTCTGATAAATGATGGGTTCACTATTAACTATTGTTTAGACTGTCATTTCTTGATAATATTACTAATTCGAGGGTGTTTAATGATGATCAACAAATTGCTAGTTTTTTTACCAACGAGGACACTTTCAAAGATGAAATGATTGATGATGAAGAACACTCTATAGTCGTGCAAGATTTCCAAGATGGAATGAAAAATATTAAGGGTAATTTCATTCCAAGGAATGTTTTAACATTAGATAAACTATATGATCTAAAGAGAATATTTAAAGGATCTATGAATGTCAAGACGGATAGCTTGTTAAAAAATCACAAACTTGTTAATTTGGGTACTAATGAAAACCCAAAAAACGTTAACTGAATGACAAGATCACATCCTCTTATTCAAGGATTATATGAATGTGTTTGCATTCATAAAGTGACATTAAGGAATATGACACCCAAGTTAGACAACAAGTCATTGAAGGAAGGTGTAAGCCATTCAAACAAAATCTTAGGAAAGTGCATCTAATATTCAAACCAATGAGTCAGAAAGAGTTGAAGAAGCTACTAGATGTTAATATTATCTTTAAAGTAAGGAATTTTGAATTTGTAGAAAATCTTGTTCCCATTAGGAAAAAATCAAGAGAAATCGGATTATGTGTAGACTTTTTTAATCTAAATAGAGCACATAACAAAGAAAACTACCATGTTCCTCCAATGAAGCATATCTTTCAACTAATATCTAGTTCATTGATATTTTCTCTTCTGGATGGTTTCTTAGGCTAAAATCAAGTATTGTTAGCATAAGAAAATAGGCTAAAAACACATTTATTACAAAATGGGGAAAGTTTGTCTCTCGTTATGTGCCTTTTGGAATGATTAATGCCAAAACCACTTTCACCGAGCTATGGACATAGATTTTAGGGGCCTCATAAATAAGAGTGGAGTGGTTTACCTTGATTACATAATGATTTACTAAAAAAATAAGGCAGACCACATAGAAAACTCAAGGTTGATCTTTAAAAGATGTTGAAAATATGGCATTTTGCTTAATCCCAAGAAGAGCAATTTTGCGGTATCAAAAGGAAAATTTCTTGGCCACATCATATAGAAATATGAGATTTGATTCATTCAGAAAGAACTAAATCCATCACATAGATTATCGTGTTGATCAACAATAAGGTAATGAAATCCTTTTTCATCAAACTAAACTTTCTCATAATATTTGTGCCAAATTTGCTGAAGCCATCAAGATTTTGTAGAAAATGATTAAAAAATATGTTGGTTTTAAATGGACACATGTTGAAAAAGAATCTTTCAAGAAAATCAACTTTTCAATAACAACAACTCTTACACTACATAGCTTAGATTTCCACCAAGATTTTTTCCACATGCATTTACATTTGACCATTCCATTGTAGTATTGCTCACATAAAATAATAAGTAAGGGGATGAATGCCCAATCTTATTCATGAGCATTGGTTTACAAGGGGGTGAATTGAATTATATAACCATCGATTGACAATAATTTGTAGTATTTAAGGCTATCAAATAGTTCAAACCCTATATTTTGAAAAATCATACTAAGATAATTGTACCTCACCTTACTGTTAAGTATTTATTCATTTGAAAGGAACTAGGTGAGAGGAGAGGAAATTGGATGACTGCCATATAAGAATATGACCTAGAATTTAAAATTACAAAAATAGTTAAAGGGAAAGGTTTATTTCAATTGGTAGCTGAAGAACTAGACCCAACTAACTTTTCGAAGGAAGGATAGGAAAATGGAATCTCATTGTGTGCTCAAGAAATCTTATTTATCCCAATTATAGTAGACTCTCAGTATATTGACTTGAAACATTTCCTATAGAATGGTGAGAGCCCACCGAATTTGAATAAAAATTAAAGGATATCACTAAGGATAAATTATGCTCAATACTAATTCATAAACAATGTATTATTATGGAAAAACTACAATGGAGTAATACTGAGGTGCCTAGATAAACAAGACGTTGACCACATTCTTAATTTGGTGTGTTGTTTCTTTAGATGTTACTCCTCTGGAATAAATTCGAAGTATTTGAAAAAAAAATATTTAATGTTAAACCAATTGAGTGTATGGCCACATGCTTCTTGTTGGATTACTGAGAGGGGGGGTGAATCAGTAATAGCATAATTATAATCATTTTTCTTCAAATGTTATATCAATGTAAAATTATTATCCAATAATGAGCAGTAAGAAATAAACAATCACACACATACACAGTACACCAGTGTTTTATGTGGAACCCCAAATCGAGAGAAAACCATGGAATGCTTTTTCTTATATGTCTTGAAGAATTACATTCATTGGAAGCACCAACTTCCTTTTTTTTCCAGCTGCAACTAGAAGGAGGCTCCAACCCCCTAGTTTCTCAGGATACAACCTGAGGGAAGCTCCAACTCCCCAATTCTTTGGCTACAACCAGAAGGAGGCTACAACCCTCAATGTTCTCCGGCTACAACCGGAAGGTGGCTACAACCACCTGTCCTTGCCTCGTCCTACCACCCTGAAGCAGAAGTAAAATGATGGAACCATTGTCACACTATCACTATGAGATATACCGCTATAAACCTGTACCAATAAATTTGAACCATGCATCAACCATGCATCAACCTGTACCTCAACTTGTAATCAACCTGTACCATAAACAAGTGCATCAACCATGCACCAACCTGTAATCAACCTGTACCATAAACAAGTGCATCCAACCATGTACCAAGTATGTACCAATCATGTGTCAACTANTCATCAACTATGACTCATCAATATGTACCAACATCATCAACTATACACCTCATGTATGTGCGCCAACTCATCAACTACTTGTCTCAACCATGTACTCAACATGTACCACAACCAAAATCCCTCATCAATTTCATCATACAAATATGATTTGTAGCTCTATAATATACCTGGTGTATATTATCACATTCCTGCAAACCTTCCTTAACTTTAAAAACAAGAGACTAACATTTTCATCAAACTTTTATTTAGTCTCACATGCCTAGTTTTGGATTAGTCAACAATCCTAACTTGAAGTAATCATAACTTTGAACCTGTAATGTATAAATATATGAAACTGATACACAATGTTCTTCAGTGTGTCTTATGCAACTCCTCCAAGTGTCACTACTTGGAACCTCTCAGAAAAGGAGTTATATAAAAAATGGCATACCTTGCTGAATTTTGGCTTATTCTAGAGAGCGACCTTGTAGAGTGTGCCCCGCACAAAATATTTGATGAATTGATCTGAAACTATTACACAGAATACTAAATACTATCCCCTAACCAACACATTTGGTATCACTGAATTTTGATCTGTTATGAATAAGATATGATGTTTTTACCCGAAACACCTGATTTTGACTAGTTTCAAGACTGGCCACAAACCCTATTTTCCACAGAGTGTAACTCCCAAAATACAACGACCCACAAGCTGAATTTTTTACCACCGATACTTGGATATGTTTTCTCACTTTCATAGAAATTTCACGGTCTGAATCATTATATAAAAAATGTTATAGAAAAAATGTTGAGATGACCTGTAAATAACATACCTTAGAAAGCACCATCAAAAGAATGTATCATTCATTGCATTTCGGCCTTCTTTTCTTCACCTTCACTCAGAATTCCAGTTTAGATATCCTTGGTTACCTCAGACACATATAGATATTTAATATGCTCAAGTGTTATTCAAATGAGAGAGCCTTTCCTCTTATTTATACTCTCCAAGTAGCTTCCTTAAAAATATCTTCTAGGTCACTTGGCCCACTTTCTTTATTTTAGGGTTGGGTCCACTTCTAATTTCTCCATTAAATTTATTATTGAAACAATTTATTTTGTATTCACCTTGAATTATAATACACTCATCACTTCACTTTATTATTTACCTTTTAAAATCTCTTAAACCACTTTGACTACTTTGACCTTTTGGGGCTTCTAGATGACATATGAGGGTCCTCTAACTTCATAAGGTCGTAACTCTCAAACCGTGAGGAGTTATGTGACGTTATACATACCACCAGAAATGACATGACATGTACTATCCATATGGAATAGTATTATCTGAAAATATATCATAACTCATACCGTTACCCATCAAACAAACTTGGGTCCATTACCCAAACCTGGGGTCTCCAACTTCTCATGGCCATAACTCTCTATCCGTGAAGAATTATGTGACGTTACACATACCACTGGAAATGATATGACAAGCACTATCCATATAGGATATTTTCCCTGACAAATTCACTTTCCTTCATGTAACACACCCACTATCATTATTTAAAAAAAAAAAAAAAAAAAAATTAGGGTTAATCTCCCACAATGGGGAATCTCTAGAAACCCTCATTAGCGAAGTGCCAATCCCTGGTTCAATATCGGGATTCGGGGTTTCGAAGGTCAAAATTCAATCACCTCCATAACTCGCGATCCTTCGGATTCCGAAGCACTCCTTAAGCATTCGCTCCCTAGGCTAAGCCTGTGATTCACTGTCTTTACGACCGGGTTCTTACCTTCTTTCGGGGCCACTCCTATTGGAGTTTCAGGATTTCCGATGTCGTAATTCACGAGTCCTCAGAACTCGCGACTCTCCGATCCCCGATATGCCCCTAATGCATTAGCCCTCTCGGCTATACAATATCCCATGTGACCATTTACCATGGGACCACCGCCGTATAACCTCCCATC
>ML778741.1:549966-561676 GCA_009831015.1 Picea engelmannii
CCCCCCCCTCTCAGTATTATTGGATATTTCATCAATTGGTCTCAGAGCCAAGGTTCCTTGAAGAATAGTCTAACAAACTGAAAGGAAGATCAAATTAAGCACACATGGATGGACAAAAGATTTACAATGAGAATGGAACTCCATTACTTAGAAAATAAGAATACATATTTTGGAGTACAAGAATGGAAATTCATTTGAAGGCATTGGGACATGATGTATGGAATTCAGTGATCACTGATTATTTCCCACCAAATAGAGTAAGGACTCCAGCTCAAAATAAAGCCAAGAAAATTAACTCAATGGCAATGAATACAATCCTTGATGGATTACATGACGATATCAAAGAGAATATAGGTGAATGTAACTCTGCAAAAGAACTCTGGGAAAAATTAAAGGACCTCTACTCATATGAGAAGTCAAATGAAGCATTTCAATCAGAACAAAGTTCAGTCTACAACAATTCTAATGATGAATATTCTTTTGAAGAATACTCAGGCATTGAAGTAGAAGTCAATATGGAAGCTGAGCTTGAAATTTCTTTAGACGAACTGAGAAAATATAAACAAAGGTGTAAACAACTAAAGGATCAACTTAAGACTGTTGAAAAATTAAAGAAAGGGACTGAAGCCCTTAATAAAGTTCTCAGTCTACAAAGATCTCCCTAGAACAAATATGGCCTTGGATATGACCACGCACACATAATTATAGGATCAAGTCCTATTACTCAGATTGAGATTGAAGATGACATGTCTAGTGATGATACCTCCAAAGAATCTTCTCATCCTCCCAAGAAGATGTATCAAATCAAAAGAGAAGACTCGGCCATCAATAAAGGTAAAGACCCTCCACAATATTCCAATTGCAATAATGGTGATATTGAATTATCCCCTGCAAGTAGAGAAGAAGATTCAAATACAATAACAGAATGTTCTGTTAGCATCTATCCCATGGAAGAAGATGAAGAAAAACTATAAAAGGCCAAAGAAAAGGTTGATTGGAGTCTCTCTGAATACCTATATCACCATAATGAATCAGACTATAGCTATCTTCACGACTACACTCAATAATTTCTTGAAAAGAGTCAAAATCATGTCTTGGAAATAAAGAAAATGCTCAAGGACAGTAAAAACATAATATATGAGCAGGACAATCAGTTAGAAGAGAAAGAAGAGGAGATCAAGAGGCTGAAAAATGAAATCAGTCAAGCAAAAGAAGAAAAGAAGGAAGATGATGTCTCAAGAAAAAACCTTGCAGATCTAAATGAACTGAGGGAAAACTATGTCAATCTTAAAATCCAACTTGAAGAAGCCAAAAGGAGAGAAGAAGTAGTAAGGAACCAGTTGGACAAAAAAGAAGAATCTTGTCATAAGATGAAAGAAGAAGTTATGAATCTTAGAAAGAAGGTTGGGAATTTAGACACCCAAATCAAGTTCTTGAACAACTCCATGACCCTAGATGAGATCTTGTATAGTCGGAGATCACCATATGACAAAACCAGTCTTGGCTACAACAAGGAAGAAATTAGTAATATCAAGAAACCTGATGCAAGTCCTTCATTTGTAAAGAGTGAAGACAAGTCTGATGCAAGTCTTTCTTTTATAAAAAAGGGAAGAAAGTATGATGTGGGTTCTTCATGTTCAAAGAATAAAAGCAACACTACAAAACTTAGAAGATCAGATCAAGGAAGACATCCAGAAGCTACTCATACACCTCAAAGCAAGTTCAGAAGAGAGACGCCTTCATGGATGAATCAAAGAAGGTATGAGAGTGTCTTTAAATGTTATTATTTTTCTTGTAATGAATATGGTCATAAAGCCTTGGATTGTAGGCATCATGGAAGAAAACAAGTTGGTAGGTTCAACAACAGTATAATATGTTGGAACTGCAATCATGTTGGACATATTGCTACACATTTCTACACTATGAGATGCTACAGTTGTGGTAGATATGGTCACAAATCCCATGATTGTTGGAACTCAAGAAGACAGCCAATAAGAAATGCTTCACACAATATGTCAACAAGAGTAAATAAGAAGACATGGAAAAGAAAATCTGAAGTAGCAAACAAGAAAGATGAGGAAAATATTGTTCCTGAAACTGATGAAGTTAATGATAGGAATTTGGAGGATGAAACTACTAATAAGGAATATTCTCAAGACAAGAATAAAGAAGCTTTTGGTTCACATAATAATGACATTGATGATGAATCTCCAACGGTAGAACAACAAAAAGAATTGATTAATGATTACATCAAAAATCTTTCAATCCTAATTTAAATGGTACATTGAAACTTCTTCTAAAAGAAAATTTAAAAAAAAAAAAGGTGATCTATGTCCAAGAAAGATGCAAGGCTATGCTTAATGAAGCAAATTATCTGATGGATATTCCATCAATTAGTATTGATATTGGAGGGAAGTTGTAAGCACATCAGTACTCATATTGAATAGAGGTCAACTCAGGATTAATAGTAGTAAAACTCCTTGTGAACCCTGTTTTGGAAGAGCTCATTCATTAAAATACTTCAAGGGCTTTGGAAGTAAGGGTTACATCAAAAGGCGTGATGAGAATTTTGAAAATGTGATACTGGATCTGATGAAGGTATCCTTCTTGGATATGCTTCTACCAAGAAAGAATACAGATGCTACAATATTAGGCTACATAAGATTGTTGAGAGTACAGATGTCAAGGTGGATGATATAAAAACAAATTGGTATCCTAGTTAGAGATCGATGAGAATCAATGTGCAGATCCAAGAGTTGTTTGAATAAGATGAGATACAATTGCACAGTGTTCCAGTAAAACAGCGACATCTGTAGAAGCAACATTCTGAGGTACAAAATGATGTACATGACATCCTATAGAGATAACAAGAAGTTAGTAAATTGACAAGGGATGAAACCTTGTCAGAAATAGCTACCTTTTCAGAAACAAAGGGGGAGAGTAGTCAGAAGTAGAGAAAAAGCATATTGACAGGGGGAGTCATTCATCTATGACTGGCGGAACATGTCTATAGGAAGAGTTACCCAAGTTCACTTTGGTCGGTAACAGACAGTTACCAGTGGTCAGAGAAGTAATTATACAGACATATCATAGGAAAATAAACCCTTTTCCATTGATGTCAAAGGGGGAGAGAAAATTCATATAAAGGAAAACTTCATATAAAGTAAAACTTCATAAAAGGAAAGAATCAACACAGGGAGAGTTTTTGTATATGAAGTTAATGGGTTGACCTCAATGACAAAGGGGGAGATTGTTGGAAATATTGTCATTGATGTCAACAATCGATGTGATGATCTATTGTTAACGATGAATAACCACAGTTGAGATTGTCATCGATGTCAACAGTTAATGTGATGATCTATTGTTAAATGACAAATGAGATTGTCATTGATGTCAACAATATATTAGTTAAGCAAGAGATGTCAAATAGTGTGCAGAGATCGAAAGAGCGAACAGGAGAAGAGAATAATCGAAAGCTCAAAAGTTCTAAAGGAAGAATGGATAGAGATGTCGTCAGGATCAGTGAAAATATTGAACAGTTCATCAGTGCACAGAAAATGCGAGAAGCTCAGCAGTCGTTCGATCAAGATTTTTACCATGTTGATCGTCTGATACAATGCACATCGGTCATTTGAGTGACCATGGGCTTGAGGACCATTGAAAGATCACGACCATTGATCTACTTCAATAATATCCATCAGTCGTCGGATCCAATGGAGATGCAAGGAGGATAAGCCCAGGAGTTAGTTAACACTCCAAAGCAGCAAAATGATATGATCTATTGGATCAAGAGGACACGTGGCAAGTGATTGGAATTTTGTTGACTCGCAGATCAGGAAAGTCAAAGACAGTGTTGCATGAACTCGCAAAACGCGAAATCATGATATGATTTGGACAACTGGATCATGGAGGGTCGTGAACCGTCGATCCAACATAAGCGGATATCAAGAAATCAGATATCGGGAAATTTGGAATGGAAGAAGGGAGGTGAGTAGTCATCCAAACTCACGAAACACGAAGACCCAATAATCTCTGGGCCGTCAGATCACAAAGGAACAAGGACCGTTGATTTGAGAAGGACAGGTGGCATAACACATCAGCATACTACGTCAGCAAGGACACGTGGCACAATCAGGCAATCACAAGTGTCAAGTTGATTCAGCATTTTAGGTACGTGCAGATCACGAATATGAGTGACACATGGTAGCTACTCATCACGTGCCAAGTCATCATGTGGCGTCAGCAGGTTTACGTCACGTCGGGAGTTTCTACTTAGGGAGTTTTTCATAGCAAGAAAATACTCTAATATCCAGAAGTCCTGAACGTCGAAATGCCAAAGGACCAAAAGGCCGAAATGTTGAAGTACCGAAGGGCCTAAGGGTCGAAGTCCCGAAGGATGAATTTCCGAAGTGGACATGAATCATCCGATCTGAAGATCACATTGGGAGCATTCTCAACCATTGATCTAACACAGTGGAAGGATAGCATAAGTGTAATATATGAAGTCATGGAGTAAATGGTGGTTGTCCATCTTGATGAATGATTAAGTCATAGCCGTCAGATTTAGTAGTGTACGGAGGAGTGTAAGGTCTAAAGCGGACCGTTGATATGTCTCCGTGAAATAAACGTGAAACATCTGATTGTTTCGGCGATATCGTAATCGGGAGTTCTGAAGTATTGGAAGTCACCAAGACTCGAAGGGCAAAGTGTCGAAATCCCGTCAGTCGTCCGTCTCATCAGAAGATCCCATTATGACCGTTGATTTGGTAAAACTCTCAAGCACTCATTCAAGCTTAGCATTCGGTCACCGTCGTTGGTCATATGCTATAAGAATTTTAAAAGGAAATTATAACATGTCTCTATAATTGGTAAAGACCGTGGTTTTGTAACACACGGTCATATGTGATGGTTTGAAGGAAGTGCCTTCACGGAATCTAGTCTCTGTAAATATAACAGAGATTAGGGATCGAGTATAGAGGATTAAATTGATCCATGACTATGATCAATTTATGACAAAAATGAACCGATACACAGTCATGATTAAAAGAGAGTTAAATCATGAAAAACATGAATAATGAATAAAAAAGGGAAAATGATATTAATTAAAGTTTAGATTATCATTTTAAATCAAAAGGTACAATGGTTCAAATGAAGGGACATGATGTTTTTAAATTTCACACCAGTTTGAAGATTATATAAAGGAGAAAAAGTGGTGAGAAGAAAGTGTCTCTATGGTTCATATTAGAAGATCATAAAACAGGCGCAGAGTCCAAGATAAAGAACTATTTATTCTATGGTGCATGTTAATGTCTTATTGAAGATCAAGAGCAGAAGAAGACAAAGTAGCAATTATGCAATCCAGTACTTGATACAGAAGACCATACAAGCAAAGGTTGCAACAGACAAGTAGAAATTATAGCAATGGTTGCATGAGTCAAATTCAGTGAAGTACAGAAGAGATTTTATTGCATTATAAAATAAGGGTGGTTGGGTGGTGCAAGGGCAAGTTGGTGTCTGCAGAGGGAGTTGGAGCTTCCTTGTCAGTTGTAGCTGACTAAATAGGGGGTCGAAGCCTCCTACCAGTTGGTGCTGGTGAACAGAGGGAGTTGGTTCTTCCTTTTCAGTTGTGGCTCACTAAACAGGGGGTCGAAGCCTCCTACAATTTGGTGCTTCCTTATCAGTTGTGGCTGACTAAACAGGGGGTCGAAGCCTCCTAACAGTTGATGTTGGTGAATGAGGGTGTGGGTGCATCCTTCCAGTTGTAGCTGGTAAATGGGGTGTGGCAGCATCCCTTCAGTTGTAGCTGAAGAAACTTGGGGAATGTCTCTCCATCAAGTTGTAGCTTGAAAACAGTTTTGTAAAAGAACATTTTATTAATGAGAAAAGAGTTGGTAGTTTTCCCTGTTGCGTTCCACGATAAAATATTGTGTTCATAAGGGTTTGTTTTTCATCATATATTGCTTAATTGAATAATTAATATTTGTGCTTAATATGAATGAAGATAAAAAGAAAACATAGGCAATACTAATTCACACCCCCCCTCTCAGTATTATTGGATATTTCATCACCATTTATTTGGTATTTCATCTAATGTGTTTGGAAACATGTGTGGCCATACCCTTTCATCTCTATATCTTATTCTATGCCACTCATTCTCACAATGGTGGATATGCTCAACTGGGTCATACCCAACCTTGAAGATAGGGATGTTTGTTGCTTTGGATAATTTATTTTCTCCAAAGCGTTCTACAAAGTAAGTTGATACAATTGTCCATGTTTGCAATCTTGGGGAATGTGTTTCCCACAATCTTGCAGCTTGGCATGTAAAGGTTTCTACCAGGATTTGAGTTCTTCCTTGTTCTCCGACAGATTTAGAAACTTCCTCGACATGCATCGATGGAATTTTTCGTTCATTGTAAAGTATAATATTTTTCACCGTGTTGTCAGTCAGAATAAGTGTAGGAGTTTGTCGAAGTCTATTTTCATAAACTATAGGTACTACTTGAATTGATTAGCATGTTCTGGAACATTTAATTGGGATGGCTTCAATGGTCCAACAATATTTTGAGTGTGCCTCATAATTTTTAATCTTCCAGTTGGATAGAGTTGAGTTGGAATTGTGTTAAACCAACAGGGGAGATTCTGCTGAGATTTCTCCTCGCGCATTTGGTTCGACGTAATATCTTTGTTCATTGATTATTTGGTACAAACATCATGCTTCATGATATTTATCCAATGACTCACTCCAAGGTTTCCCTTCATTAGGATCCAGAGGAATTATTATTTTTCTTTCGTTCCCTTTTAACTTGATTATGTCTTTTGCAAAGGAGATATTTTCTTTCATTTGTCATCCACATGGCTGACCAACAAGTGTTACATATGATGACATTCCTTTGAATAAGTCGATTACTTCGAAGTCAACTGATATTGGTATACCCATAATATAAGTTTCAACTTTTTGAGTATAACAATAGGCTCTATTAATCTTTGATATACTAGATTTAAGTAATTCGGTTTTGGTGCTAATGAAGTATGACCCAACCATATCCATGTATCCCAAGGTATGATATTTACTTTTGATCCAAAGTCGACAACTGCCTGGTTAATCAGTACCCCATGAATTTCCAAGTCGACCCACGAGTCATAATATTTATTCTTATAGGAGAGTTGTCTGACGTCCTTAGATGGTCTTTGTCCTTCTTTATAATCTCTTAGTATATTAAGCATATCCAGCAATCAATCGACTGAATGATTTTATTTTAATAGCTATAAGAATTCTTGTACAATCTCTTCATTTTGTCTTCCTATGTTTGGCTGGTTTTTATTAGAATTTATGAAGAATTTTAGCACTTCTTTCATAATTTGCTCTTCCTTGTCTAGATTTAAAACTAACTAGACTTCCATGTCTATCAATCATGTAAGGGGATATTATCTTGTACTATGCCCGATCTAGTGATGACATGTAAGTTCTTTGAATTTAACACTTCTTCTTCGGGGATTGTGTGTAGGAGGTTGATGTTCTTTTTGGTCATGATATTTTCAAGTACTATTGGATAGTCTTCCAGTGAATGATCGCCAACACCACAAATGTTACAGAATTGCAAGTCAACAGGATCTTTTATTGGGAAGCCAGGGCTAATTTTGTCGTCTTTCCAACAATTGTAATAGTAAGGTTGACCTCAACCTCAACCTCAAACTTGGAAATCCAGCTCGACCTCAGCCACCTCGACCTCGGCCATAATAATCAATTCTTCTCCCATAATCGTTATTATGATTGGTTGCTTCGGTGTGATAGACTGTATTTACATTCCTATTTCGTGCATTTTTTCGGCATTCAGATGTTCTGTGGTTGTGCATTTCACAGATATGGCACCACTTGGTATATTTCAAGTTTTGCACACAATCTTGTACAATATGGTTGATCAAAGTTTTACATATGTTACAATATGTTTACTCTTGCACTCGGTGTGAATCCACTACTCTTGGTACTTGATCATTAAGACTGCAAGTATCTTTTGTATGACCATATTCATAGCATGTAGTACACCACACCTTGCTTCTTCTTAAGGACAGAGTTTTAATGGTCTGATGCAGATGTTCTATTTTTTCTTCTAGACTTTTTGTCAACGAGGTTGATGGGCCATCATCATCCGACTCAACACATTGTGATTTCTATAATGCGTCTTCACATGAGGTTATCTCATAAATTCGTAATGGATTTCCGATTCATTGTAGAAATCTGAATACATACCATTGTACTAGTAGACTTTGATCAATTGTTGATGGTATTTAGTTAAGTAGATATTTGAATATTTTTTCGTATTTGCGAACTGAGTCGCCTGATTGTTTCTTTATTTATTTCATTTTTTGTGCGGCCAAGTGTGTAACATCTTGGACCTTAAAAAATGATAAAAAAGGTTCTCTTTATTTCTGATTTTGATCGGCTTTTATTTTCTGTGAAATTCATGAACCATGTTAGAGCACGGTGTCGAAGAGCGGAACCGAATTGTTCCATCGGCTTATCTTCATCTGAGATGTTTGCTACATCCTAGAATTTTTCACATACAAACCAATGTTTTCTTGGGTCTTTGTCTCCTTCATAAAGGGGAATATTATTGAGTCCCATGGCTTCTTTAAGAATGCTAGATTTTTGTGATCCTCGACTTATCACACTTTTCAACTGGGATGTTGGATTCTTAGTTGATTGTTCTTCTATCGACATGTTTGTCGGTCGGTCTTCTGACAGATGGTATTCAAGGAGTAATTGATTCTTTCTTTATCGATAAGTTACTTCTTCAACTTGACAACTTTGGTCTTTATATTCGACGATACGTCATTCTATCGGACATGTCGGTTCACGACTATAATCTATTAATTTGTTCTCTTGATATAATATTTTGCAAGGGGGTTGGGTCTGTGAGATCCTTTATGTGAATGAGCATTGTATCGAATTCATTTCTTTCTGGATCGAAAATCAATGTGTCACGTAAATTTCCATGCTCGTCAGTTATATACCATAATCTTGCAAATTGTTCGTTGATCTGAAGTCTCTGTTGAAGGAATTCTCTAATTCAAGGTTTGGTTGCTTGAACATGAGGAGAGTGTATCACTGGTCCTAACTCTTCATAATCCATGCTTTCATATTTGTTTTCTAGTTTATGGGCGCTCATGCTAGCCTCTATCAAATATTCTTTGTTAATTTTTTCGAGGATCGCCACGAATGTTGTTATTTCCAAATTGGTTGATTTCTTTTAGACTCAAACTTCTCATGTGCTCTATCAAGGTGATCTCCTGCAACCATTTTTCTATTCAACTTCCGGCTGGTCCACAGATTAAGAATCTCCTCTCTTTTCTTTTGTCCCTTGTCTCGCTCCAATTTTTGGATGTCCGACGTTTGTTTGTAAATTATCTCCCACCTCGAAGACATTTATTCTTAATTCAATCGAATGTTGGTATGCTCTTTTCTTATGGAATCTCATGGATTATCCGACCCCCAAATGTCACCCCGCCTTAATCAGATTCAGTGAATATGGGCATGTTTATTTTCTCAAGAAGTAGTCCCATGCTTGTTTTGTGTCTTTGCACCTTTCTTATAATAATTTGACCCACTTTTCATCTCTCTTCCCAGTGACTATTTTGTGGTGGTGTACCAAGTCGAGGTCGTAATTCGACAATGTCTCCTATGCCTTTGTCGAGTAAAAATTTATGAAGCAGTCTAGGAATTGTGCACAGGAATGTGTCATGTAGCTCCATGTAGAATTTGTCTTTTATTGTATTGAGGGATGTTTGATCCTCAATAGCTTGTTCTATTATGTAATCTTCGATGATTCTTTCAACCCACTCATGCATATTCGTTCGACCCCCGTTTGTAAGCTTAAGGGTTAATTTTTTGTCAAGCATCAATTTACGCATTACCAAATTTGTTGATGTACTCGAACAAGGCTTCTAGGATAACTTCTAGAAATATTTTTTGGGTTTCCAAGAAAAATAGTGATCGTGCTTATGCTAGCATTAGGTTGTTTCTTCTTGTGTAATTCTTAATGAAATTTTCTATTTTTCACTCCCACCATTCATGTATGTCTTGTAAAGTTATCATCTATGTGATCTTCTGCATGCCCAGGTTCAGAACTACCTGTAACAGAACCAATGTTGTAATCTAGGGAAAAGTAGGGGAGTGTTACCAATAGTTCAATACATAAGCAAGCATAGATTCACATATACATTCATATAGATAAATACATACACAAAGTAGTGGAATCCCAAAGAACAACCTTTATTAGATAGATGACACAATACAACATAATCTCTTTCTTCAATGAAACATACTTTTCTATGTATACCTACATATTCTATTACCAGGTAGTTGTAACTACTTAACTACCTGGGTCGGTCAGTTAACAGAACTCTCGACCCACTTATATTTTCGACTTCAATAGTCAACTAACTAACTCTTAGTCGACTATCGGGTCTAGTTGACATAGTCATCTAGCCCTTACAACATATATCTATTATTGGCCAACATTATTCATAGATGCTCATGCATACACCTAAAAGTGAAAATTATTCCAAATTGGTGTTGGAAGACAGAAGAAGCCTACTATCTCGATGTAGCCCATAACAATTGATGAACCATTTTAGTATTGGGGTCTAGACATTATAGGGAAGATAAACCTTAACTCTTTGAAACAACATAAGTACAGTTTAACAACTACATATTATTTTACAACGTTGACATAAGAAATCCCATTAATCAAGATAAACTAAGAAATTATCATCAAATTCCTAGAACAACATTTGATTATCAAGTTTGGGATTCTTTCTATGCTTGTTTTTTATAATACTACATATTTATGTTCTTTAAAATTGATTGAGTTTTCCTTAGAAAAGGGAATTATTTTAATGCACTTTGCTAATTACTATCCTCGTGGGAGTGTTGTAGTTGAATCTACTAATAAAAAACTAATCAGGATTTTAAATAAAATGGTAGTTGAACATCAAAGAATCTGGAACAATGCACTACCAAATTCTCTTTGGGATGATAGAGTCACACCCAAGGTTTCTTTAGGAATCTCTCCTTAATTTTTGGTATATGTCAAAAAAACTATTCTACTGCCAAGTGTTTTATTACCCTCCCTACAACTTACCCAAGATGCAAGGGGGTAGAATTGCCTAACCATCTAGAAACAATAAATCTTTTGTTAAGCATTGAAGAACAAAGGGAGAAATCCAAGAAAAATTTTGATGTTCATCATTAGACAATGAAAAAATGGTTTGACAAACAATCAGAAACATGAAAAAAATTGAGATAGGAGATCTTGTTTTGAACTAGGATAAGCTAAACGAGCCTAAATGAAATAATACAAAGTTTCAACATTTATGGCTTGGGCCATTTTACATGGCTGAAAAGCTTGGTCTTGGAACTTACATACATCAAAACAATGAAGGGGAGATATAATTTCTCCTTATCAATGGCCAAGTATTGAGGCAAAGTCTTGAAAATATATTTATGTTAGTTTCCTCAGGGTGGTTGACATGTGCATATTAGTCTTCATTTATTTAGTTTTACTCATTGTTTCTTTATTCAATTTGATTTTTGAATTTTTTTAATAGTTCGTATTATTCTGAGTTTGTTTTAAACATGTTTTTTTTTTCTTTGAGAGTTTCATTTGCATGTCTTTCTTCTGAAATGATTTTTTATCTCCACAACTCA
>ML778741.1:562035-609337 GCA_009831015.1 Picea engelmannii
TATTGAGAGCTCAACATCAAGATCACAACATATCACTTGTAGGAATTGAACCTGAGTGGGGGGGGAAACACCCCTTAGAAAAAACCACTCAGCCTAAACCCAATCGACAAGTAGGGACACTCTCGTATTATTAGAATTTCCCATTTTATTCCTCATTACTTAACCAAGAAGCTATGAATAAATATTAAACCCTACCTGAAAGTTAAAACAATGGTAGAATTGGGGATTTCCCAAACAAATGAGTCCCAAAAGATCTTGATAATTCACTTAAGTGGTGATTCAACCAACCCAAAGATATCATCCACTCATGTTAAAATAACACACCATGTGAAGGGTTTTTAGTTAGACATCCAAATTTTAAAAATATTTCAGGGCATATTCTTATTAAGGCATGGCCAATCCTTTCCTAATAATAGAAAAATATTCCCATAAGCATGTAAAACCATTACTCCCCCCATCCATTATTCAATAAAAAAAGTACTAGGAAAGGAAGTTAGTTTATATAGGGGACATACAAATAACTCCACTAGGGCTATGGATTCTCATTGGCAACATATCAAGGTCTATGATGTCAAGGTGACTCCACCAAGGCTATGTACGCTCATGGGAAGTGGAGTAACCTTGTAAGAAAGTGAAACTACTTGTTTTCTCAAATCTTCAACCCCATTTTAGCGTAAAACCTTGTGATTATGACTATTACCTAAAACATCAGGTGAAGCTTTAAAGGAAATCAACTTCACACTTTCTATCTTCAGGAAAAGATACTAAATCACTAAAGTTATATGATTGGGGTACTATGGATTCATGTTACAAGGGAAGGACCTAAATAATCCAATTGCATGACTTCTAAGGTATGACTTTTCCTGAAATTTTTGCTTCATGTTAAAAGAAAAATGTGATTGAATAAGTATTGAATCATGGACTATTGGATTCACCCAATATGTCACCATTTTTTATACCCACAACAACCCCCCAAAGTTTTGAGAAACCCTTGGGGTCTCACCTTAATTTTTCTCTAACGTGAATATGATTATTTATTTTTATACATTGATTTGATTCATTTTTTCCTTGATACACTAGATGGTTCATGTCAATAGGCCTTTAGGTTATACCTACTTGGTTTTGACTTAGCTCTTTTCTTTAGTTTTCTTCCTCATTCAGTCTTTGTTTTTTTCCTTTCCTTAATCTCTTTTGTCTGAACTCATATGGCTCTCGATTTCCAAATCATGCCTCCTTTCTACTGTGTTAATTTTCTCATCACCTTGATTGAGAAATCAACCATGATTTCCAAATCATTATTTCCTTCAAGTTTTCTTTGTTTGAATTTTTTATTCTCCATTTTTTGTTTGATTTTTCTCTATTATCTTGAATCTTGAATCACCCCAATTTGGAAGAATATCCGGACAACCAAATTGGGGCCTTCTTCCACTAAGTCTAGTATGGACAGGTCTAAATTTTGGAATCAATCCCGGTGTTTGAATCAAGCCCTCTACTCATCCCCTCAAATTATTCAATTTCTCTCTTTTGATTGATTTTTTTCTTTGTTAGGTTTGATTGAATGTATATTCCTTCACTTCAAACATTTCTCATTTTCAAACTTTTCTTTCTCATTTCAAAAATAGACCAAGCCATAACCTTTATGGTTCTCAATTTCTTGATCAAACCCAACATACAAACTAGGTTTCCTTTTCACTTAGAGAATGTTCCCTTGCCCCTATTTGGAAATAAGGTCCCATTTCCAGATTAGATACTATCACCACTATTTGTACAATATGGACCATATGGAATTTTTGAATTTTTTTGATGTGCTTTTCTTCATTATCCTTTTTTTTAACCTTGTTCGATATTTTCCTTTGAAAATCACTTGCCCAAATCGAGCCCTCAAGTCACTAAAGTGTTTTAACTCCTGCCTAACTCAATGATTGAATATGATGTCCAAAACAAGCCTTTTATTTACATTTGTAGTTTCATGGGGTCACAATTTTTCAATCATCTCCTTTTCTCGTAAGCTCTTTTTCTGCGTGTGTGAAACTGTCTTTTGTACTCTTCGCATGTGTGATTTTTTTTTCGCACATGTAAATATACCTTTATAATTTGATGCGGATTATTTTTTAGAATGAAATGAAGGCAGAGATATAACTATGAAATATACAAATATATTGAAATAAACACAGAGATATAGTAATGCACAATTTTAATTAATAAGAGAATGTACAGAAACTGTAAAATTATAGAGTGAATGACTCGCTAGAATGGTGGCAACTTATCTTTGAGAAGAGATGTTATGGCTATGCTCATTTGAAAGAATATGATGATGATTACAATGAGGCTCTAGAGGCATTTTTAACACAAATAAAATCAAAAACCCTAACCACGGAAGATGAAACGCCAAGGTTTGTGGGCCCCAATGGGGGTAGTTGGTACATCAACTTCCCAAGGGCGTAACTTTTGCAAATGATCTATGTTTTAGGTGCACGATAGCTCATTGGAAATGTTTATTCGAGGAATACACATTTTTCCTTCATACTTTGGCTAAAGCATATAGTGTGATTGTGGTAAGCCCAAAAAATGTTGTTTAGGGCCTTAAAACGGCCCCGAAAGTTCATGACCTGAAAAACCGTAGAAAAACTGCCAATGTGGAAACCCATGTTTTGAGCCAATGGAATAGGTGGGTGGCCATCGATTCCCACCTCAATCATTATTCCCCACTTATGAAGAAATGGTCCCCATTGCTTCAAGTGCCCATGGAATATGGGGAAGCTTTTGTTGAATCTAAACCTTTTCCAAGTGCTTGCCTTGCTGAAGAAGTTGTCCCGCTTAGCATGTTGAAGGTTGTTATGAACCTGTTATTGGAGGGGTTGGACTTGTTCAACCAATATAGCTGCATGATCTATTTGAGTGTGGGAGGACTTTGTCGGTGACGATGCAACATAAATAATATGAAGGGCTCTATTATAATTTTTCTTCACTGGGCAGTGTGAAGACACCCTTGTAGGTGAAGCAAAAATGTATTTGTGCTCTTCTACTATATTGTCGATCTAGTTCTACTAGATAGAAAGGTATTGGGATGAGGCTGCAATGGTTGCAATATCCTTATGTTCACCTTCTGATTGGATTTTGAAGAGGCTAAACTTCGCGGTATGAGATATTACTTTGCATCTTTGTTTTGTTGGGAAGTAGTCGAAACTACCTCTGGTATCCTGTAGAGCTAACCCCCTAGAGTAAAAATGAAACTACGGGGTCGAGACTCATAAACAACATGTCACATCCACATATATGGCTGACCTAATAGAACATCACAAACTTCCAATGGGGAAACATCACACAGTACCTCATCCTTGAAGGGCTTGATGTTGTGTGACAAGAAGCACTATTGGCTAACACGAAGATCTCATCCTTGGAGAAGCGATCCAATGTTGTATGGTTGTGGGTGTGGTGTTGTCAGAAAATACAACTACTTGAAAACCTCTATTGAGATGAGGTTCTCTTGGATTCTTCTATCAACAATAAAATGTAGCAAGGTCCCCTTCACCCACATCTGTGAATGGAAAAGGCGCTCCCCCTCCTCAGGATCCTCTGGTTCTTCTGGTTGGATTGTTGCAGTCACAATTGTAGCAGTGGGTTCTACATCAATTATCTATTTCCTTTTATTATTTTCAGGATTGGAGTCTGATTTCGCACTCACTTTTGTTTCTTTGAGTTCGACTACCAATGACTGTTTCAAGCAACATTCATCGGTGTTGTGCTAAGGGATTTTATGGAAGTTGCACCACTTCCCAGTGTCCTTCTTTGTATTCTCATTGCTATTATTTTTATGTGGCTTGTATTGTTTGTCTTGAGGTTGTCTATTATGTGGATTAGGGATGCCTTTACCATACTTTGGTTGTTGCATATTTGCAGATCCAAATTCTCGCTTGTTCTTGTGATTAAATTTCTGCTCGATTTTGACAACATATCGATAAGTTTCTCCTAGTGATGAGATGTCCATAAATTCCATTTCGGTTTGGATGTAACTGTGTAGATCCCCGCGGTATTTTACAACCATATGTCACTCAAAGTCTTTGATACGCATCTTGGTGCGCAATGTATAGAAGACATTTGTGAACTCTAACACTGTTTGGCCCCTCTCTTGATGCAAGGTGGTCCATCTCATATACTGGTCATCATAGTTTTCCACAAGGTAATATTTCTCCTAGACCACATCCATAAAAAAAATCCAAGTGGGATCAATCCCAAAAATTATAGACTCCTCTGTGGAATTTTACTTCCAGTAAGTTTCCCACCAATGTTTGACATGGGGGAGAGCCTTAAGGAGCACAAAGGTGATATTTTCTCTATCAGAAAAATTGTGAACAGAGAAATAACCTTCCAGAAAATTTAACCATTTTTCCAAAGAATCCACATCAATCTGACCTTTAAATATCGGAATATAAAAATTAACTTGTACCTTGAATGGGGAAGCATCTCCAAAGTGACTTCTTGATGAAGACGTGCCTCCTATTGTCGGAAATCGTTGAAGGATTTGGGAAAAATTCTCCAACATCTCGTTCTTTTGTTCCACGAGTAACATCTTGATGGGATCTTCTGCTCCCACATCTCTATTTTCTCCTTCCATGGGAGGATGCTTTGGCTAGAAAGAGTAGTTTTCCTCAAGAGAAACTAGCTCAATACCCAACTCTCTGTACCCTGACCTCGTCGGGGAGATGCACTAAGAAACAACAAGGAGTATCCTGCTCTGATACCACTGACCCAGATTATTTTTGAGAATGAAATGAAGGCAGATATATAGCAATGAAATATAAAGAGATATTGCAATAAACATAGAGATACAGTAATGCAAAATTTGTATTAATGAGAGAATGTACAGAAACTGTAAAAATACAGAGTGACTGACTCACTAGAATGGTGGCAGCTTATCTATGAGAAGAGATGTGATGGATATGCTCATTCGAAAGAATATGATGATGATTAAAATGAGGCTCTAGAGGCATTTTTAACATAAATAAAATCCAAAACCCTAACCCTAGAAGACGAAACACCAAAAGATTTGCAGGCCCCGATGGGGGTAGCTGGTACGTCAACTTCCCAAGGGCGTAACCTTTTCATACGATCTATGTTTGGGGTGCACGATAGCTCATTGGAAAGGTCTATATGAGGAATACACATTTTTCTATCACACTATGGATAAATCCTATAGTGTGAATGTGTCAAGCAAAAAAAAATGCTATTTAGGGCCTCAAAATAACCCCAAAAGTTCAGAATCTGAAAAGCCGTAGAAAAACTGCCAATGTGGAAACCCATGTTTTGAGCTGGTGGAATAGGTGGGTGGCCACCAATTCCCACCTGGATCATATTTTTTTCATGTGTAAACCCTTTTAACTTTTGATTTTGATGAAGCCTTTACCTCATAAACCTTAGTGATACGAGGAACTAAATTTGAAATTAGTCTCAATTTCTCAATCAGACCCCCACATAGTGAACCCATGCCCCAATTGCTCGATTGGGTCCAACCTCAAAATTGTGCTTACCCTCATATATGATAATGATGAGGGGTTCCAATTTTCTTCATTGGCCTCAATTCATAGACCATCCCCTATCGATTTTCAACTATTCACATGAGAGAAAATTGGATGGTGTTCGAATTGACCTGTTTAAAGTATGTAGGTTACTTGTACTTGCAAATACACTTGAAAGCATGAGTTTCCAACACCATCTCTCTGAACCATCACCTTTCAAACCTGAGTAAATAAATGGCACTTGAAGCATAAATCAAAATCATAAATATCATGAATTATGGTTCGATGGGTAATTATTATGATGTGATAATCCATTCCTCTTAGTAATGCTCACATTCACAGAACTCTAAAATGTTTCAATTCAAACATTCAAAGACATAGTTTTGGTGTTAATCATCCTTGCATGCAAGCCTTGTTTCCCAAGTTTCCACCTACATTATGAGTCTGCATTCAAGACTGAGGAATACATCCCAATTACTACAACATGCAGGTCAAATTGAGGTGAATATTCTAAAAGCCTTTCAAACTTGTCTAATTAAAATGGTCTAATGGGAATCCACCAATTCAGTTGATTTAATTTTCAAATTTAACCCTGTATTCTCTTTTTAGCATTGCTAAAATTTTGTAGGAACTTCTATACAACCTCCAAGGGATGCAAGAAAAGGAAGAGAGGTCCTCAAAATAAATGAGTTGTAGGCCAATTGCAAGAGGTTATTGAAATAGTAGAAGACCATGAGGGTATAGTACTAGTGAGTGAGAAAGTATTTGAAGCCATAAGGGAGAGAGAAGAGTTCAAAGAAAAATAGATTGCTAAAGGAGAAGAAGAATTGGTAAGAAATTATAAAGGCAACTATCAAATGTCTGAATTCATTGAATATGATTTTAAAATACAAAATGAATTGAATTGGGTACAAAGGGAATTCTACAATAGATCAAAACATTTATAGACCCTAGTGTTAGACATAGTAGAGGTAAAAAAATATGTCCATGCATGTGAATTAGAGTACCAACAAGACGATTTGAATTGATTGGGAGGTTGCTCTAGATGAAATTCCTCCTAAAGTTCCTACTATTCCTACAAAATATCTACAAGAAATGGAGTTTGACCTTAAATAGTGGAAGTGGAAATACCATGAGGCCCTTCAAGGGATTACTTGTGAAGTCAAGAGCTTTTCCTGTTGATGTTGCAGCGTCAGGCAGACATTCTTCTAGAATGGTCATGTTGATTTGACCAAGGGAGGATGATACATTCACTCACGAGGCCATGTTGATTTGGCTAGTGGTGAATGGCCGAGGATGTTGATGTTTCTCCAGCTAGAAACGTCAAGAAGACATTCTCCCAGATTGTTCATGCTAATTAGACCAAAGGAAAATGACTCATTCACTCACGAAGCTTTGCTAGTGGTGAATGACCCAAGCGTAGTCTTTCTCCTGACGAGGAGTGGATAGAATCAAGGTGCTCTCACATTTCCTACTCCAGGATGGAGTGATCTATATTAATTAGATGTGCATGTGGGGAAATAATCATCGACATAAATATAATATATAAATATAAATAATCAATAATTAATAATAAATTAGTTAATAAAAAAACAATAATGGA
Organism: Picea engelmannii; assembly: GCA_009831015.1. Lineage (NCBI taxonomy): Eukaryota > Viridiplantae > Streptophyta > Pinopsida > Pinales > Pinaceae > Picea > Picea engelmannii. The sequence goes on from ML778741.1 coordinate 569,155, forward strand.
AGAGACATGTCCATTAATGAAAGGGAACTCCGCCCAAGTATATATATCAGAGCCCTCAATTGTAATACATCATCTCATATAATATTTACTTACAATAACCTCTCATCAAGTTCACTAAGTTTTGTTGATATTTTCAGTGTGTAATTATTCCATGATAATAGTATCATAAGGCAATAATTACCGTATTTGAAAATCAAAAAAATTCAACATGGTATCAGAGCTAGTTAAAAGCTTTCAATGCTAGACCTAGTATAAGTCTTTTCTGAATCTAGTTAAAATATTTCAGTGTCGAATCTGATAGATCTTCTTTAGATCTTTTATTTTTTGCAATTGTACGATCGTGGTCACGAGTAGCCTGTGCACACAGAGCAACCACATTCAATTTGGTCGCAATTTTCCTAATTACAGGGTGTGATCGTCTTAAGGATTGCACTACATAGTGCGACCATCTCTTTATACGGTCGTGGTTGTGAGCGACCTGTGCACACACAGCGACCACATTCCCTTTGGTCGTGATTTTCCTAATTATAGGGCGCAACCACCTTAAGGACTGTACTATAGCTTTCAGGAGGTCCAAAGAGTCTCACATGGAGATCAATAGTGAGGAGAAGGAGGCTATGAAGGATGTGGGTTTAGGTCCCCCTGTTTCAATTTATCATCCTTCATACTATATGAAGAAGATCCAACTGAACCAGTGGACCCCCCTAGAGTCGTTGTTCCAGAGACCAAGAAGAGGTTAGTCTGGATTCATGACACTTTGAAAGATGCAGAGAGGCATGCAACTCCTAGTGGTACTTTCAAGGAGAGAAAATGACCTCAGAGGTTCTTGAGTTATATGGCATTGATAATTCACATCATTGATTATGAACCTTCCAGTTATGAGGAGGTAGCAAGCCAACAGGTTTGGAAGGATGCCATGATGGAAGAGTATCAGTCCATCATGAAGAATGATGTGTGGGAGATAGTTCCGAGACCAGAGGGGAATTCAGTGGTGAATTCCAAATGGATCTATAAGATCAAGCATGCAACAGATGGCAACATCGAGAAGCACAAAGCGAGGCTTGTGGCGAGAGGATTCTTCTAGAAAGAGGGAGTGGAATATGATGAGATTTTTGTTTCAATCTCCAAGTACACTTCCATCGGGACTATTATTTATCTTGCTTCAATTATGGGTTGGAGATTACATCAAATGGATGTGAATTGACCATGGTGATTTGACCAAGGGAGGATGGTACATTCACTCACGGGGCCATGTTGATTTGGCTAGTGATGAATGGCCTTAGATGTTGATGTTTCTCTTGTTAGAAGCATCGGGCAAACATTCTTCCAGATTGGTCGTGCTGATTTGACCAGGGGAAAATGACTCATTCACTCACGGATCTTTGCAAGTGGTGAATGACCCGAGCATAGTCTTTCTCCCAACGAGGATTGGATAAACTCGAGGTTCTCCCACATTGCTTGCTCCAGGATGGATTGATCTATATTAATTAGACGTGTGCATAGGGAAATAATCATCAACATAAATATAATATCTAAATAATATATTTATAATATAGTGTATAAAAATAAATAACCAATAATTAATAATAAACTAATTAATGAAAAGACAATAATGGAAAAGACATGTCCATTAATGAAAGGGCACTCCGCCGAAGTATATATATTGGGGCCCTCAATTGTAATATATCATCTCATATAATATTTACTTACAATATCCTCTCATCAAGTTCGCTAAGTCTTGTTGATATTTTCAATGTGTAATTATTCTATGATAACAATATCATAAGGCAATAATAATCAGATCTGAAAATCAGAAAATTCAACATTGCTAAGATATGGCAACGCTTCCCTTCTTTTGAACCTAGGACTAATTTTTTCCAGAAGCACATGTGTCTAAATATTTGGAAAGCTATATTGCCTCTAATAGGAGAGGTATAAGTGTTTCCCCTAAAATTTATTGAATCTCCTATCATGCACATAACATTGATTAAGACTGTATTTCCTAAAATGACGAAACATGAGAAAAGGATAAGCCAAAGCATTGCATTGTATTGATCCTCCCTCCAACAACATACCTTTCCTCATGGGGAAACAATTATCTTGGCTTTCGAGGCATGAGTGGCCTTTGTGAGAAAATGGAGAAGGGAAAGAGATGAAGCTTCATCAAGTCAAATAGGTGGCCATCTTATAGAGGAGAGTTTGAATAGGTAAAAAGGGAAAGCTAACAACTAAGTGGAAGGTTAAGATAGTCAAAGGGAGTTGAATCCTCTAAGAGGAAAAGAAAACGAAGTGATAAGGATAACATATAAGCAAGGGGGGGAAATAATTAGTCATCCAAGTGTCCCAAGCTCATAATTTTTCCCTCCCTTCTTCTCTTCTATAAATAAGATGAATTTGCATTCTAAAGAGATTTTTGCCTATGAATTTGTGTAGTCTTTTCTATGAAATGTTAACAAATGAGAAGCCATTGTTGACCAAAATCTTTGGAGATAGACTTAAGTTTTGAAATGTGTGGTTTGTGGAACTTTTTCAACTAATTTATTAAATTTTATAAAATAAAACTTTTGACACCCTTCTCTCTTCTAAGTTTGTTCGAAGATAGTTATTGGCATTCCTCTTGTTGTTTCATCATCTTCTTGTTTGATCATCCTTATATGGCTATATGGAATTAAATATTCTCACCCCACCTAAGTTAATGTTGCCATAATCAAATTGACTTGGTGTTGATTTACTATTATATTGTGTATTATAAAAAATATTGTAACAATTTCTCTTTTTTACACGATTCTATCACACTAATATTTATAATTTATATATTTAAATAAAAAAATATTAAATAATTAATATACAATCAAATGATTTTATACAGTTTTTTATCATATAAACCAACAAATCTTATATACCAATTTGATATATAATTACACAATTAACATAAAATTTAAAGATATTAATGTTTTACACACATCCATTTCAATTTATCATTTTATTCTTCTCATTTGATTGTTGAAAGTTATAAACAAACTTAAAAGTTTACCAATCTAGAAAAAGTGGTGTTTAGACATTTGATTGGATTTTGGTGTTTAAGGTGCTTATAGGGCTTCAAACACTCCTTTTATATGTTATCCAATTTATGAATTTGATATATGTAATTTTATCAAATATAAACCCTTTCTATCTACTTATATGCAATTTATGGGTTTGATATATACCATCGTTTATAAACTATATCAATATAATTTTTTAATATAATTTTATAAATAATTATATTATACAATTTATAAGTATGAAATATAATAATTTATAATTATATTAAGTAATTTATTACACCGAAAGGTGTATACCTATTGATAATGGACACAATTAATGATTTTTTAATTTTATTTAACCTTAAACCCTAATCTGATGGCTATGCATTGAAGATGCTGGCATATTCTTAGTCGTCTTCCAAAATCAATGGGTCAGATTTATTGTTCATAACTTTCTTGCATTTATCAAGGCATCTGTTAACATGTTTACTTTTTAACATTTACCTAATCACACTAAAAAATTATTGTAAAGATATGTAATTGCCACGTTTAAATGATTAAGTAGGATTAAACCGTGACATCTAAATAAATGCCCACGTTCTGCTTCTGAACCGGCTGTCTGATGCCCACGCGTTCCATTTATCAACATAATGCAGCCAAACGTTTCGGCGTTCACCAGCCGCCAGCCACTTTACGGCGTTCACCAGCCACCAACCACGTTTCGGCGTTCACTAACCTTTTAGCGTTCACTAACCCTATATGTGTTTCAGCGTTCACCAACGGCCAACCACTTTACAGCTATGCTAGTAAATATCACATATAAACAAATTCTGTCCCATCATACAACTAATCAAAAACAATTACCGCCAAAATTCCTCAAACTATCAATTTAGCTTCCCATCACTTTGCAATTTATAGGTATCGAATATAAACAATTTCTGTCCAGTTATACAAAGAAACAAAACAATTTCTGCCAAATTTCCCCCCAAAAAAAACACCAATTTAGCTTCCCGTTACTTTGACGGATCAATTCGCAGCTTCCAGCAGCAAAGTCAAGCGTTATGCGTGCTTAGTAATTCCACACATTAAACTAATCCTTACTTCGCTTTTGGGTAATGTGCATCAATAATGATTCATTATTTAATGATTGTATAATATTATTTTATCCATAAATTTCTCTCTCCAAAAAGAAACGTCTGTTTATGTTGACATAAAGTTGATAAATATAAAATTCAAAAAATTTACGTGTGTAGGGCTAAGGGCCGCCTCATGCCCTATTATTAAAAATAAAACTTTTGAAACTTAAAGCTAGCAGGAAAGGGAACATTGAAAAAAAATAACATATGTTCTTTTGGCAATGTTAATTTTATTAATATGTACCATTTTACTACATTTGTTTAATTTTTGGGGATTCAGTGAGAGTATTGAAATATTTGAATTATAAAAAATTAAAATTATTCATTCAAATGACTCATTAATCTATTAAAGGTGCAGAGCAACAACAAACAACTTGTTATTTGCTTATAAATGAAATCAAATTCCAATTGAATATTTCACGTATATTTCATTCATTCATAGCACGAGACTCCATATTGGAACAATACAACTACACCAAGCATGTTTTTAAGTTTTTCAAATTTGTCTATATTCAAATATTTGTGGAGAATATTAGTCACTCAATCCTAAGTGGCACAAGAGATTAGCTTGATATCCTCATCTTGCACCAACTCTGTGATGTGATGTTGATGAACTTAAATATACATTGCTTCAACCTACAAATATTATACTTGTTAAACAATTGAGTTATTCTTCTCCAGAAATCTACAGTATTAATTTTTTTATGGATTTTTATAGCCCCACACAATTATTGTTAATGTTGAAATTTTAGAGTTGAAATTCCATTTATCCATCAAAGTGGCAGAAAATCAATCTGAATTTGAACATTGTATACTCGGATGCAATGCATCAAGAGAAGGATAGATAAACAGTTAGGTTATGAGATAATTATCTGTATGTCTAATCCATACCTCCTTAACAAGATCTTCATTTGTTGTTTTTGGAATTGAAGGTTGTCCAAAGGCCCATAAACAAAAAAACTGGCAGGGCATCAGCCTTTTGCAACATGGGTATGTTATACACATGGCTATTGTTTGTTAAACAATATTATACTTGTTAAACAATTGAGTTATTCTTCTCCATAAATCTACAATATTAAATCTTTTTCTGTATTTTTATAGCCCCACACTATTATTGTTAACATTGAAATTTTAGAGTTGAAAATCCATTTATCCATCAAAGTGGCAGAAAGTCAATTTGAATTTGAACATTGTATACTCGGATGCAATGCATCAAAAGAAGGATAGATAAACAGTTAGGTTATGAGATAATTATTAGTATGTCTAATCCATACCTACTTAACAAGAGCTTCATCTGTTGTTTTTGGAATCTAAGGTTGTCCAAAGGCCTAGAAACAAAAAAGTGACATGGCATCAACCTTCTACAACATGGGTATGTTATACACATGGCTACCATTTGTAATAATTTTCTTGTATCCATCTTCTTCAAACAACAATCAACAATTGTTCCACATCGATCTTGACCAAGCATCATCAAAAACAACCAAAATTTGTCGATTTCCTTTTAAACTGAGATTTTTCTACAGTTGGTTGTGCACATCCTCCATACTTCGAAAAACAGGCCTTCGAGCTCCAATTATATTATCCCACATAATTTCCAAAAGACCCTTTACATTTGGAGACCGCGAAACAGTAATGAAAACTATATTGTTGTCGAAGAAATCTGAGAATCATAAAAAGAATAAGCATTGCAAACCAAAATGAAGAAATAAAATGAAAGTTTGGAATGAAGATTAAAAGGGGAATTGTTTTTACCTTTGACTTGGAAATCGTCGCAAAGGGATAATACAAGAGTGGTTTTGCTGCTTCCACCCATCCCTTCTACCCCAACGATATTAACTCCATTCTAGAATATGACTTGTTTGACATCATTGATAGGATTATTCAAACCCACTACAAAGCTTGGCATACCCAAGACTTGGGAGTTTCCGCTATGAGTGGACTATTCAACCATCGAAGTATCATGCAACTCATCAATGGGGCTCTAAGTCGTTCTCATTTGATGAAGCAAGAGAGAATAGAAACTGGCATCATTAGTCATTTTGGCATTAATAGTGCCCATGATATGCTCACACATTTCTACAATACATTCAGATTGTTCGCAAATAACTGTGAAGACCAATATCCCCTCTATTCACCAATGAAGACCAACAGTTATCACTTCAAAGAGAACCCCACAACATCATCGCCCCACATGGAGACGCTACAGATAAAATGCTTGTATGTTTTTGGTTTGTCGAAACGTCACACCACATACCATACCTCCTCCATTGTTGCCTGAATCCATTGGACGACCATGGACCAACACTAGTCATAGCCAACATAATGGTTGTGATATCATCTAACCACGTCCCCTAGGAATCTCTGATATCAAAGTGGGAAGTTGTGTCGACCACATTGAGTCTGTTTCATCCATGATATTGGAGAAATCCAGAAACCGCCACAACTGGTGAGGTTGACACATGCCCGATTTCGAGGCTTGGATGCTTGGATATACTGTTGTTTGCTCGTTGTTATCAGATTAATGCAATCGAAATGAAAGAAATAAGAGTTTTTAGGGGAGTCGATGAAGGATAAGACGGTGAGTTTTGAGGTTAGTCGGTGAAGTATAAGAGATGTGGAAAGAATTGATTTGTTGATTTTTTATAAATAGATGGAAAGTTTGGATACAGGGAAATGGACATGACAATACTCCCAAAGAGAGGATTTAGACGAACACAGGCATTTACAGTGGACAAATCCATGTGGCAGTTGTTGATTTGTTGCGGATAGATACACATGGAATTTGTTGATTTGTTGTGGACAGACGACGAAAAGCTTTGAGGAACCTCTCCTTATAAGAACACCTTCGACGTAAAAATTGGGCAACTGTGACAAAGAAATATTACTTACGTTGCAATCAACACATAGGTGATACCCAATAATTACAAGCGTCATCTATTTACTACATTCTTGAAAAGGTACCGATCAATATAGGAAACTGTCAAATACAATGTATCTGGAACAAGTTCGTATTCCTCAACAAACTTCAATAGACAACAAGTTATAAACTGCTAGGATTAGTAATTTCATGGAAACAAGAAACAAGCGCAAAGGTTCACCCCCACAGGCCAGTCAATTAGAATCCCTCGCATGTTGGCATTTATATCTTCATGAACCTCTTCCATATAGTTAGTTGTGGGCCTTCTCTTCACATGCCAACATAGTTCTCAAAGTCAATGAAAGAAATTCAAAAGAAAAGTGGGGAAAATGTGAAAAAAACAAACAAAGAAATAAAACCTCAAACTGGAACAAATGAGTAAGTGACTGTGTAGATTGTAGAAGACTAATTAGATAGCCATGAGTGCCCTCGGCTTGAAAACATAGTGCTTACTATATGATTGGAGATCATTAAAGGGTACATAGTCATGTCTAGATTGATAACTCGTAGATAACAAATGAAGAATTTGTTGTTTGTAAACATAATACACAAGTTTTTTTTTTCGTAAACATAACCCTTTACAAGATCCAAGTAATGACACAAAACCATACATGCCATGTATAATGTGTTTTGATCATTGCAAGATATCATGACAATAAAAGTTCTGAATTGAGTTTAAATGAAGTGGATAAAATATTTTATCACAATCTCTTCATTTGACTACTAGTCTGCTACAAAATGTCGACATTAGATAGACAGCACTGTCTTAAAGGTTTGAACGAATTTCAAATGCACTACTTCTTTTAATTCATATAATTATCTCAATTAAAAGTAATTTTATCAAAGTCAACACAATGGGTTCTTTCTGGACTTATTTAGGTATGTTTTTGAACAAGTAGAACAAATTCTTAGAAGAAGATACCATGGATTTTCAAGTGTTAGTAAGTTGATTTAAGGAGAATAAAATAAAAAACTTAATCACTATACATGTTTTCTATAGTTCTATTTGAGTGATGGAAAGAAAACCCAAAATTAACAAATAAAACAATACCATCCTCTACTCAAATAAGCTTACCATCTATCTGTTTTGTGTCATAAAGGATTTTTTTAATTCAAGTGATTTTCATAATCAAAGAGGAAGGAATCTTTGATGGTTCTGTTTTCCTTCGATGCAGGGAATCCCAACATATCAAACTATAACTATAGACAAAACTCAATCACGTGATGAAATAAATAATGCAACATTCTCTACTCGAGAACTTTGTCTTCTTGAACCACATATGGTAATTTGTTCATGTGATGGGATACTGACCTTCCCTTATGGTCCATATTTGGTGCATTTGACAAAATCCTTGAGGAAAACAAGTAGTTGGAAATGGTTGAGCAATAAGTCTTAATTGTATCCAAGATCATGGTTTTAAATTGTTATAAGACCTACATAATATTATATTAGTATAAACTTAGGGAAATGGAAACAATTTGGCACATTTAGGACTATCCTTGAAAGCAATAACTTAAAGTTGTAGGCTGGCCTCAGGGAGAGTTTTCAAAGAAAAGGTTTAATGTAAAAACTTAAACATATGAAGATGACAGAGTGCACAAATTTACAGTGTAGTCTAATATCTATTGTGCTAAGGGTAATAAAGATAATCTTCACAAATATGTATCTCACTAACAACAATGTCCTCTAATCCTTTTGTGCATTGCTAGAAAGCAACTCCAGAAACATTTACCTATGTATCATAGACATATTGATCTATATCATGTGCATATATAGTGCACATCTGAGGATCCATGTGATCAATATCAACATCAACAAAATGTGACTCCTTTGGCTTTAATTTTGATGGGGAGCTACATACATATTGATCTATATCATGTGCATATATAGTGCACATCTGAGGATCCATGTGATCAGTATCAACATCAACAAAATGTGACTCCTTTGGCTTTAATTTTGATGGGGAGCTACATACATATTGATCTATATCATGTGCATATATAGTGCACATCTGAGGATCCATGTGATTAGTATCAACATCAACAAAATGTGACTCCTTTGGCTTTATTTTTGATGGGGAGCTTTCCTCCATGAAAAGTGTTTTCTTCATATATATATATATATATATATAATTTTAGGTTTTAAAAGAAGGAATGTTTTAACTTCAGTCATCAAAAATTCAGAATTCACCCGCTAACCATTCAAGCTTAAAGTAACAACATTATTTTACAATAAAGAATATGTTTTTTTTAGAAAACTTGATTGTCCTATCCAACATTTATGAGATTATTTGAGCCAAATTGTTTTCAATCTTTTGGTAAAAAAATCTCTTGATTTTATGAATTAAAATTAAAATTACATTTAAACATTGAATAGCATGTAATTGTTTTAAAAAAATAAAGATTTGGCAAAGTGTTTTTTTCCATATTAAAGCAAGTTCAAGGGTTTACACATCCATCATTTCCTTCTTACTAGAGAAGGTTCAACTCTTTGCTATAGTTTCATTGTGAGTGATAATTAATACATGTAAGCGCCATAAAATTAAATTTTATTCATTTGTGTCGTTGATTCATTACGTTAAAGGCTAGTTTGAATGTTTGGGATTAAATATTCGCATTCTTGTTGTTTGATCATCTTTGTTGGTTTGTTGGAGGATAATATTTTGATCATCTTTGTGATGGTTATTTGGGATTAAATAAATTCATTCTTGTTGTTTGATCATTTTTGTTGGTTTGTTTGATTGTAATTGTTGTCATTCTTTTTGTTGTTTGATCATCTTTATAATGGTTATGAAATTTGGTATTGATTTATTATTATAATGTGTGTCATAAAAAATATTATAGCAATTTTTTTTTCTAATACAAATTTTATCGCACTAATATTTATAATTTCTATATTTAGAAAAAAAAATGTAAAACCATTAATATCCAATCAAATTAAATTATTGTATAAAATCCTTTATCATACAAATAAGAGTCTTATACATCCATTTAAATGATTTAAACATATTAATATTTTACACACCCATTTCAATTTATCATTTTTTTTCTTCCCATTTGATGGTTGAAATTTATAAACAAAATGAAGAGTTTACCAAAACTAAAAAAGGATGATGTCATTGTGGTGTTTAAAGATTTGATTTGATTTTGATGGAAATTTATAAATAAAGTTAATAGTTTAATTGATCATTTTATTCTTCCCATTTGATGGGTTGATGGCGAATTTATAAATAAATTGAAGAGTTTATTAAAATAAAAATAAAATGATGTCATTGTGGTGTTTAGAGATTTGATTTCATTTGGGTAAAAATTTATAAACAAAATTAATAATTTACCAAAACCAAAACTGGAAAAAGATTATTTCATAAATAAAGATGATGCCATTGTGGTGTTTAGAGATTTTATTTGACTTTGGTGCTGAAGGTGCATACTGTGATGGTGCATTGAAAAGTACTTTTTAATCCTAAAAAACTCCTTTTATATGTTATCCCATTTATGAGCTTGAATATGTAATTTCATCCAATATAAACACTTTCTCTGCATACAATTTATGGTTGTGATATATACCATTTCATTAATTTATGCGTTTGATATATACCATTTCATCTCTGATATAGATGTAATTTTTTAATATAATTTTATAGATAATATAATTTTTTAATATTATTGTTAAGTCAGTATATCAAATTGGTGTATGAGACCCTTTTGTTTGTGGGATAAGGGATTCCCCTCTGCTCAGCGATTTGACTGGTAGAGTCTAGGAAGATATTCATACCCTACCCCCTCTGGATTTGAACCTGCATACCCTAGCTCATCTGGATTTGAACTTGTAACCTCTTAAGAGGAAACACATGTTCTTAAACATTATGCAATCTATTATAAACAATTTCTATCCAAGTATATTAATAAGCGGAAACAATTACTACCAAAATCCCCACAAACCATCAATTTAGCTTCCCTATCACTTTGCAATTTGTAGATATAGAATATAAACAATTTCTGTCCAGTTATACAAATAAACGAAAACAAATTCTGCCAAATTCCGAAAAAAAAAACACCAATTTAGCTTACTGTTACTTTGACGGATCAATTCGCTATTCCGTTATCGTACTCCTAACGAATTCAGAGGCAGAATCAGAACATGCAGATTCATAATAAATATGCACTGCCGTAACTCTGTATTATTTATTTATTGATTTCGGTAATGGGATTGTTAAGAAATCTGGTATTCCGGCTGATAGAGATGCGACAGTCTCAGAACCGGCATCATCCGTCCCATTATCCCATGTATCCGAAGCTGCATACATCGATCCAGAAATCAAATTCAATTTCAATTCGGGATAAATGAAATCTCTAAACCCAAAACGAATAGCGAATGAATCAAATAAACATACATCTTGGAATTCTTAACTAAAATTGTACTAGCACAGCAACAAAAATCGCTGCTGGTGAACGCCGAAAGGCTGAGAAGATGAAATGAATCTTTAAAAGAGTATATTAAATTTTATTATCTATTAACAAATAAACTGTTGGGCTTCATTTATCTAGTGTTAATATTTTAATTTCTGTTAATCACTTAAGTGGCAGTCAGCTAGCTATCAAAGTAATTTTTAAATATGATTGGGTAAATGTAAAAAAGTAAACACATAAACTGATGTCTTTATAATAGCTAGGAAGTTAATGATTGAAATCACAGCCATTTATTTTGTGTGACTACTAAGAATATTCCAGCCATATTTAATTATGTCCGTAGAAAACTTATTAAGCACTAAACCCCTATTAAATCTGCCCATTGTTAATAGGTGTACGCCTTTCGACGTAATAACGTTACCTGTGCCCGAAAGAGCCCAATGAGCGGTGTCCTGCGCGACGTTCCAGAAGAAATAGCCCAACAGCCCTTCCTGTTTCGCAAACACAACCTTCCCGGCAACGGACTGGTCGTTATCGTAGCCAATCCAGTCGAGTCCTGCGTAACAATAAGCCGAGACGGTGGTGGTATCGAACACCTCCGTGGCCGTATTCTGTTCAATGAAGTCCCGAATATCAGAGTAGGTAATGGAACCATCGTCTATACCTACACCAGTAGCCGGGGCGCCTATTCCCACCTCCTCCGAGCTCTGGAGTATCCACGAATGCCCGTAGAGGGGCATTCCCATGACCACTTTGCTGGAAGAAAACCCGGCGTCCAGCCATGATTGGACTCCAAAGCTGGTGCTGAAATTAGACTCGGGATCGTAGAGGGCCGCCGGTGCTCCGGTCTGATCCGGCTGCCAAGGACCGTGGAAATCGTAGGTCATTATGTTTATCCAGTCAAGATTGTCGACTGCAGTGGGATATTCTCTAACGTCACCCCAGGCGAAGAATTCGTGAGAGAAATAGACGGCCGCTGTGAGCAGCAGAGGGTCATTGCCAGTGTCTTGAGCCTCTGCTTGTATGGCAGATCTCCACTCAGAGAATAGTTGCCCCAAGTTGTTCATTTCCACCACAGTCTGCGGATACTCCCAGTCTAGGTCTAGGCCGTGGAAGGAATAGTTCCTGGCCAGAGCTATGGACGAATCTATAAACGTTTGGCGGAGTGACGCGTCGGCCGCCATCTCCGCGAAGGTGCTGATGTTGGCATTTCCTCCTCCGATGGAGACCAATGTCTTCACCGAGGCATTGTTGGTCAGCAGCGTGGCCGTGAATTCTTGGATGCTCTGCTGATTCTCCAGACTCACGCCCACCTCGAACGTCTGGTTGTCAAGATCTACGAAGGCGTAGTAGAGATGAGTGTACAGGGAAGTGTTGATTTGTGAAGGAGGGAAGTAGGAGTAGCTGTAAGCAGGCCAGTACCCACCTTTTACAGCCGAGGCCGTGTAGGGTGCAATGATGCAGAGGAAAGTAAAGGCAAGCAGACGATGTAATGCAGCCATGATTTTACTTGAAATTGATACAGGCAATGAGCGATCCGGTGCACGTTCTGAGGCAGGCTACCATTATATACATGCAAGTTCTGGGGCAGGCTACCTACCATTATATATATAATTGAGTTACTTTCTGGGTGCTGCATTCCTGGTCATAACCAGAACCACAGTCTTCTCCGGCGGCTTGTCTTATTGGGCCTGTTTTATGTATGATAAGGACTAAACGACACACAAATCAATTGATCTACATCTCATAGGTTACCAGCAGGGATGGATATGGAATTTGACGGGCAAATTGTCAATTATGGGGTCACATGTTTTATGTATGATAAGGACTAAACGCCACACAAATCAATTGATCTACATCTTATAGGTTATCAGTAGCCCACAGTAATTTAAAGCAAAGTCAACCATGATCACTCCAATAAACCACCCAAACACACCACAGATATCCAATGTTCTTAATCAGAAAGTAAATTTGACTCTCTGATAATCCTAAAGAAAATCTTTTTAAATTATAGATTTAGAGTATTGTATTTATTTGATTTGATGTTTCTGACTTTTTTTTGGTATCTCCAAAAGGAAGAACATTCAGACTACTGCTATTAAATTGGTATTGGCTAAACGTTTTGCCTTTTGGGTTTTTTGGTAGGAATTCTGTTTTTTGGGTTTTTTGGTAGGAATTATGTTGTTTAAATTGTCTTTCTAAATATATAAATGGATTCAGCGTGCTGAAAAAAACCTCCAGGGACACTCTGATTATACAAACTTAGCCACTCAAATCTACAGATCCAATCATTCATCACCAAATTTAGGGCAAAAATCAAACTGAAAAAGTTATCAAAAAACCTCCAAAAAGCAGAACGTTTAGACTACTGCCTGCAGTAGTCTAAAAGTTCTACCTTTTGGAGGTACCAGAAAAGTCAAAAACATCAAATCAAATAGATACAGTACTCCAAATCTATAATTTAATTCCGGCCAATTCCTACCAGAAAACCCAAAAGATAGACCACCAATTTAATCTAATTTTTTATGAAGTGTAGTTTTTATTATTTGAATAGCAGTTTTGAAAGTAAAAATGAATACAACATCTTGAAAAATCTCTAATCCAACCTACTCAGATTGTGCAATCTCAACAACTCATATTTATAATCTTATCCATTTTCTCAAATTTCTACTCAAATTGTACAATTTCAACAACTCATATCTACATTTCTATCAATTCTTTCAAAATTTTAACCAATTTCTAAACAAAACTAATAAAAAAACAATATATATATATATATATATATATATATATATATATATATTTAAACTAGACCAATTATATACTCTGTAATACAGCTTAAAAAAGGTACTAACCAATGAACCAATGATGGGTTCTCTTTTCATCCTGTCTAATTGTGTATACGGTCTTATCCAAATCATATCTATATATCTATAGAAATGATTTGATAGATTCCCAACTCAATAATATAACTTATAAAATCAAGTATTATGCGTGCATAGGAATTCCACACATTAAACTAATCCTTACTTGGCTTTTGGGTGATGTGCATTATTTAATGATTCATTATTTTATGAGTGTATATTATTTTATCCATAAATTTCACTCTGCAAAAAGAAACGTTTGTTTATGTTGACATAAAGTAGATTAAAAAACGCTTTAAATGAATTATCTATGTAGGGTTCATGGCCGCCCCTGCCCTCATACTTGAAAAGAAAATTTGTGAAACTTAAAATAATCTTATTTTCTGAAGTTCAGTGGAATATTTAAACAAGACCCAACTGCCCATGTTAATGTTAAATGCATGAATGTCTTCCTATTGGCCCCTTCATTTTTGGAGAGCTCGGTGAAGATATTAGGGATGCACTTCAAAAGACACAATGAATGTTAGCCTTTTCTAACTATCAACCTTGGCCACTATATCTTGTATCAAAGTCTTTCAGGGCAAGAGAAAAAGGTTACAAGAATTGAGGGCAAGAGAAAAAGGGTTACAAGGAGATAGTAGTAATTGTTGTTAGGGTTAAAAGATTTTTATAGCTATGATTAGGGTTGTGAGTTGGGATATAGTTGATGTGTGATTGATTGTATGAGTGTATTTGTATGCTTTGTTGTTGTATAATCTTATTTTAAGCTTTGTAATTGTAAATGAATGAACAAAGAAGTATTTAGAATCTTAATTTCAAAATTATATGTTCATGCTTATTATAGATGTTAGATGGTTATGTGATATATCTTTTAGTTATTTTTAAATGTTAATTAATGTGTGATTGGTATGTAATGATAATTTATTTTCATGGTTATTATGTGTAAAGTTGTGATCTACGATTAAAATTGAATGCATGTTGAAAGATTAACCTAAATGTGGTTGTGGAAGTTCTATTATGTCTTCTTTCATCTTTAAACCCTCGGTTGCACTTCGGGTGAGACAGTCTTCTCTTTGGGAAGATTTAAAATGTGAGCACATCTAGATTACATTGGAGCTTTTGTTGGTATTGTATGAGAACCTTGGTTTCCATCAAATGCCAACAAATGGTTCCATTGCCAAGATCATTTCTCAAAGGAAGATATACAAGATGAATAGTAAGGTCTATAAATATGTGATCCAATATTACTAGGATAAAAAATTGAAGATTATGTAGCTCAAGATGATGAGTTCTGGGAATGGAGCCCTTGGATGTGTTAGGAGCTTGTCTTGTATGATGGTCCTTCTAATGATCAATATGAGGTTTTTTGGGTCGAGTTTATTGTAAGTTTATACAAGTGCTTGAAGTGGCTTGAAGAAGCCCTAGAGTATAAGAATCAACAAAAAAAATCACACAATGGACTATTAAAAAACTAATTGCATTACAAGGATTGGATCGCCAAATTACTTGTGCTATAAATTTTTGGGTAGAAAATACCATGGAAGGTTTCACTGTGGAATTTTATGAGGAAAATTGTCAATCCTTCTCCAAAGAAAAAGTGAAGTTCAAGAAGGGAGCTTGGGGTAGACTTGTGCATGATTTTCCTCTCTGATCAAGATATTATTGGTAGAAGAAGTGATTTTACCCTCTACTCATGTTAATATGGTTTCATAAGCCCTTGCATCAGGGAGGTGGATGGAATGGTCTTGGTGAGTTGCAGAAGGTAAAGACCTAGGATAATGAGGGGGGATCATAGACTAGTAAGAGAGTTGAATGGTTTTTGAGGAAGTTAGATATCACATATTGGTGGTTGGTTAACCAAATGATTGCAATAAGGAAGAGAAGTGAGCATATGAAAATGAAAATTAGCAATGAATGAAAGCTGAAAGAGTCGTGGAAATTAAGGCAAGGAGATTTGGCTAGCACATGGTTGAGGGAGAGACAATAACTATGGGAGGAAGCCTAGTGAGAGGTAGTATAGGGGAAGGAGTGTCAATGAAGTTTGAAGGAATGGCTAGAAAAGAGTTGAGGATGGATGCAACAAGCCAAGCTGAAGAAGTGGAGCTTACCTCAAAAGAAGTTGTGAAACAACCCAAACTAGGGGAATTAGTGGATGTTAAATGTAGAAATAAATTAGAGGACATAGTTGTAGATGCACATCGATTTTTTCAAGTGTAGGAAGCCCCCCAAAATGAATACATATTACCTTATGCTAATGGAACCATACCATATCCAACCACATCTCAGGAACCTCTGAATTAAAGGTACATTTAATAACTTATTCTACTTCACATTTTCCTTTTCTCAATAGTTCAAGTGGTAGGAGTGGTCATATTGTAACATAGTGGGGAGGAAGTAGTAATAGTAGTGGAAGAAAATTTGTTATAACACAGGGGATTAGTAATCAAGTTTCATCAAAAAACCAAAACTTGATTACACAACCAGGCCCAAGTGGTTTTATTTTAGGAGGCTTTACACCTTGTGGAATGGATTTGATTCAAGGAGGGTCCTTTGTGAGATAACTAGAGTTCTAGAATAAGGGAGAGGAAGATGCAATACTAACATTGGTTTCTCTACGAAGATATCTAGATATCTAAGGGAATCCTAGATGTTTCTCAATTAATAAAGTTTTAGACAACTCTTAGAGGAAGAGTATTACAATGGTACATGAAGTTTGTAAATTGCCCACTTGGTGGAGAGGTTTTCACTGCACCCAAGGTTAAACAAAAATTTACTACTAAGTTCCAGTAGCCCAATCTAAACAACAGGATATAGAAGAACTAAAGGAAATTAGGTAGATAGTAGGGGACATGACATGGGAGTATGCTCAAAGGTTTTGAGACCTCATGGATATGCTAACATTATACATCCATGGTACCCACATAAGGAATGGTTTATTCAAGGGTTACTTCCTTTTATTGGTATCCCTTTAATGCAACAGGAGATTGCTAACCTTAGAGAGGATTTAGAGTAGGAAGTGAGAATTGAATCCATGACTAGGTATCTTGGTAATGTTAAAACTAGAATAATTCGTGCAAGCCCAAACTTATTCCAATTCTAAAATTAGAATGTTGTACTCACAAAGAAGATACACGAACCGACTACACCTAGGAATGGAAAAGAACATGCATGGTGTATTGGCTTTAATATTGAAGGTCCTCATGCCACTAAATTTCCATTGTTGTAGGGGGGACTTCCACCAAGACCCCTTGTGGGGCCCTGTTGAAACCTCAACACACACTAAAATTTTCTAAATTTTTGGGTTCCACTTTCTTCTTACTTTTGGGTTTTCTGTTTTGAAATGTTTCCTTTTCAAATACCAATGAAAACCTTATTTTTGAGCAATTGTCTTAAGTAGTTTTTCCTTTTGACAAGTTTCTTTATTTTTTCATTTTCAAATTTGAAAAATTATGAGTCTAAAACTTTCTTTTCTAATACAACTCATTATACTTTCAGAAGGATAAAATCATTGCGACAACAATAGAAGCCAATGAGTGACAACGAGGTGAGGAGTCATCAAACACTTTTATACAAAGGTAGGATTTTAAACCTTATACACAATTTTATATGAACTTGAACTCTTAATTAGCATAAACTACAATCATTTGATTCAAAAAATCTATCTTAGCTGTGATCTAAAAAACTAGAGTGTAGCTCGTATATGAATCTTTAAGTACACCTTTAAATACTAAGAAAATACATACAAGATTATTATTTTTCAATATATGAGAGGAGAGAAGACCAAATCTTCTTTCGACGGGCCTAAAAAAGGTCTTGATCTTCTTTTGTTGGGGCTTGAATATTTTTCTCATGAGGAAAAGGACATTGCGAGGTTGTTGAAGGAGCACCAAGGGAAATTTTTGGAATCTCTTAAGTGCAAAATGGATAGAATCTTGTTTAGCAAGGGGATTGTCAATGTTTGGAACACACTACAAATGGATCACATTGTTTCCTTTTCCATCTTCCTCCATGACTTTTGAAACAATCTTTGAATTTGGAGGAGGAGGGAGGGTTGTCATCCAAGTAATGGTGTTATGAGTCACCCTTCCACTAGGTAGGATTTTTGTGCTTACTCTTGTCTTAGGTGTTTCCCTTATTATGTTGGGGGCATTAGTTGACTATATGCTCCATTTCAAGGTAGGACCAACATCCAAAGAATTTTTTCTCATCATCTAAGAGTAACATTCAAATGAAATCCTTCACAACTACATTGATTTCCATAGGAAGGCCTTTGGAAATGCCCATATCGAAACAAATGAGGGCATACATGGTTTCTTCCTATTTTATCTTTCTACACTATCATGGAAATTTTAGAGAGGGGTTGGGAAGCCTTACCCAAGTTGAAGTTGAAGAGAGTGAGGTCAAAGAGGGACCAAAATGGAAAATCAAGGCTTCATATATTACCCAACTTGACCCTAGAACCAATGCCTTGAGTTGAGGACGAGTTCTCTCTTAGCAACCAAGTCGAACTCTACAATGAAGAAACCTTTAGTCTCAAGGTAAATATACACTTCCCCTTGGATTTTTTATTTCCATGAGGAGGAGATCCAATTTTGGAAATCTACTGGGTGTAGCCGTAGGCCATTGAACCACAAAATCAAGCCATGTTTGAAGTAAAAGGGTTTCTATGTCTATAGAGATAGAGGGAGTATATATTATCTTCATCAAGTGAATTTTATTCACATAGAGAGAATCATAGGAGGAAAGGGGTAGAAAAGAGAGACAATGTGAGAGCATCTTGAAAAGATAACACGACTTACCTTTCATAGGGAAAATGAGCAGTTGTAAACTTCATTATGCTTAAAGACAAAGTAAGAGAGGGTCAAAAGCTTAAGGAGGGGCTATTCAAAGCCATGGTGATAGTGCCTAAAAGGAAGCAAGTGATTGGGGCCATTCAAAGCCATGATGATAGTGTCTAGAAAGAAACAAGTGACTAAGGTAAGTCTCTCATAACAATGTAGAGCTCCTAATAGGAAGTTGATTGCTCCATCAAAAATAACTCAAATACATATGTAATTATTACACGTAATTATATAAAATTGTATGTATTCCTTTATCTACTAGTTAAATACATAAATGATTATTACATATGATAACATGAGTAAAAACAACCAAATGTAAAAGAAAAAAGCATTGTGTAGCACACGAAGAAGACAACATCGCCCTATTGACAATTACATAAATGAACCATAATCAATAGTTGGAAAAACAATATTATAACTGAATGTGATATTATGTATATAATATATCATAGAAAATAGAACAAAATAACACACGGTTCATGATTCTCTTTTCTTTCTCTCACTATTACAAGGCAATGTACAAATCAATCACACCATAATATAAGCATTCTTAATAATGGTGTACGTTTCTTTGTGCACATTTCTTTTTGTCTTCATTTTATTCCTACTTTCATTCCATAAATTAATCAATCCATTCTCTTTTAAGTTATCCTTTGATTTGTATCAAATCATAAAGAATCCATAATTTGTAAACTCTCAAGATTGAATCCTTATTCTAAAGAAAATTTAGAATCATATCCTGATACTTTGTTATTCAAAATTTAAGTAAAATCTTATCTTAATACTTTGTTATTCAAAATTTATTTCAATTTTTTAAGAAAATTGTGAAAAAAAATTATTATGAAAGAACATTTTTAGATTAAATCTTTATTTTAAAGAAAATTTAGAATTTTAATTTGATACTTTGTCATTCAAAATTTAATTCAATTTTCTAAAAAAATTGTGAAAAAATTATTATGAAAGAATATTTTTTTTAAAAGAATCCATAAATTTATTGATTCCTTATTATAAAGAAAATTTAGAATATTATTGTGATACTTTGTCATTCAAAATTTAACTCAATTTCAATTTTTTAAGAAAATTGTGAAAAAATTATTACGAAAGAACATTTTTTTTAACTTCTCGATAGATATAAATTTTAAAATTTAGTATGAAACAAATAATACACTATGCAAATTGTATTCCAAAATTATTATTTACAAATTTCACCATATCTAAATATTAAAAATAATTTTTAATATTAAATTTACAAATAAATAAAATATACAAATTACACAAAATTATTACTAAACTCTATAAATTTCATAATATCTAAAAGAATTAAATTTTAATATCTCATACACAATTAAGTAAAGTATACAAATTACATTCCATAGTTATTAGTTGATTCTACAAATTTCACAATATCTAAAAGAAGCCTCTCGAAATTAAGGAGATTGTTTTTCATTAGTTGATTCAACAAATTTCACAATATCTAAAAGAAGCCTTTTGAAACTATGATCCAAATTTTATGAGTAGGACGAAATGAATACAGATTTATATTATTAACACGGATATTTAATGAACAATAACATAGATACAGTGGAACGTGGCTTCTATTAATAAATAAATATGTTGAAACTGTAAAATGCATACTGAAATAAGCTTGCTAAAATGGTGGCGGATTATCTTTAAGAAGAGATGTGACGATTGCACTCATTCACAAGAATATGAGTACAATGAGGCTCTGAAAGCCTTTTTACAATAAACTTGAATGCCAAAACCATAGACATCTAAAAACCTAACCTTAGGAGATGAAGCGCCAAGAGTCATCTGGGCCCCATTGGGGTAAGTTGATACATCAACTTCCCGGGGTCATAACTATTTCATATGATCTTTGTTTTAGGTGCATGATAGCCCATTGGAAAGGTCTATTTGAGGACTATACATTATTCCATCAGACTCTAACTATAATTACATTTTGATTGTGGCGAGCCCTAAAAACATTGTTTAGGGCCTCAAAATGGCCCTAGAAGTTCAGGACCCGAAAACTAGTAAAAAACTGTCAAGATGAGCCAGTTGGAATAGGTTGATGGCCACCGATATCCACTTGAATCAATCCTCCCCCCATAGGAAGAAATGGTCTCTATTTCATTGAGTTCCCCCATAAAATGAGGAAATTTCTGTTGAATTTGGCCCCGGGTGAACCACTTGCCTTACTGCAGGAGTTGCCCTGCTTTGGCAACCCAATAAAGATGGATCCTTCGTTGGTGAGTACCCTTGACCTATGTGTCCACAACCTGATCAGTGGATTCTTGTTCCATGCAGTCGGGGTTGATATCGGTTGGTTTCAACTGTTATACTATCTTTGAGTTGTCTAATAATGGTGGAAAATATGGTTGAAGGAGATCCACATTGAACACTGGGTGCAAGCCAAGAAAGGGGGGAATTTGAGCTCAAAAGAATTGTCGCCCAAATTCTTGGTGGTGGTGTAAGGTCCATAGCAGTGGATGAAGCTTCCAATGGGGCCCTATAAGGTGTTCTTTCTACAAGTGTAACAAAAATTGTCTCCCACCTGAAACTTGTGTGGCACTCGATGTTGATCATGTTGTTGTTTGTACTTGGTATTGGACTTCTGTAAAATATCTTGAACCTGTTGGTGGATGTGTTGGATCCTCTCACTGAACCGAGTAGCTTTGTCAACTTTATTTTGAGCACGGAACGAGTCTTCCTGGGTGGCCGCAAGGGGTAGTGCAACATCCATGGGACCCAATGGTTGAAATCCCAATCCCACATGAAAGAGGTTGTGGTCGTTTGAGCTATGTATGGTTCTATTGTAGTTGTGTTGAACATAGGGAAGACTCTCATCCCATGTGTGAGGGTGCTTCTAATTGTACATTCACAGGATATGCACGATCATTTGGTTGATGACCTCGGTTTGGCCATCCGTTTGGGAGTGGAAGGCAATGGATTTGGTGAGCTTGGTGTCCAGCAGTGACTAGAGGATTGACCAGAATGTATTGGGGAATCAATTGTCTCGATCTGAGATAATGCTTTACAATGGTATCCAAAAATGTACCCACACTCATTCAAAGAAGAGCTTGGCAGTGGCCTCCAATGTGATGCTCTTCTTGCAGGCAGCCATAATTGCCATCTTGGAAAAGCGATCAACAACCAAAAAAACACAGCCATTTCCCTACTTGGTGGATGGAAGGCCCGACATGTATTCCATTGAGATGGATTCCCAGGGCCTATAAGGAGTATGTAGAGGGGTGTACAGGCCTTGTTTCTTAGTGGTCGGTTTTGGCAGTTTCGGCCAGTAGACATGTCGTTGCAACACTGCCACTATATTTTTTACGTTGAAGTGTCATGCCACCTGACTAGAGTGGGCTTCCCAAATCATCTTTGCTCGCTCTCTTGATGGAATGCAGAGATGGCCCAGATGACACAGTAGCCCATCCTGAATATGGAAATTAGTGACAATTGTGTTTGCGCCAAACATATGGTAGGTGGCGGGGAAGTCAGGATCTGTCTCATAGAGTTGGGGCCATCTGGAGGTCTCATGACCGCAAGAGTCTAGCACTGTGGTGAGTGTTTCAACTAGAGGTCGTCTAAGGCAATCAGCGACACGATTGGTACTTCATGTCTTATACTTGATGTTGGAACTGTTGCAAGTATGTGGACCACTTCTGATGGCATTCATTATACAATTTTCCTTGTGTCTGCATGAACTATAGTGGCTTATGATCAATGTGGATGATTGTCTCCTTCTCGAGAATGTAATGCCTCCACTGGCGGCAGGCTTGCACAATGGAGTACATTTCTTTGTCGTAAGTAGGGTACTTACAAATGAAATCTGATAGTTTCTCACTATGATATTCCATGGGGTGGCCGTGCTGAGTGAGAACTATGCCCACAACATAGTCTGAAGCATCCGTCTTGATCTCAAAGGGTTTTTGTAGGTCGGGTAATGAAATAACTAGGGATGAGAACAAATGTTTCTTCAAATCATCGAATGTTTGTTGTTTGGACATGCCCCACACAAGCGTTTCCTTAACACCACCCCTGGTTACTTGGCTAAGGGCCCATGCAATATGGGAGAATCCCAAAATGAACTTGCGGTAGAAATTGGAAAGGTCTAAGAAGCTTCAAAGCTCAGTGAGCATGGTTGGGGTTGGTCAGTCACAGATGACCTGGATCTTGGATGGATCCACATGCACACCATACTTATCAACAATGTAGCCTAGGTATTGGACCTTGTCCATGCCAAAGGAGCATTTTTCCAAGTTGGTATATAGCTTGTGTTGTTGCAGAGTGTGCATAACCTGTTGAATATGCTACAAGTGTTCCACCCAAGTCTTGTTGTAGATGAGGATGTCATCCAGATACACCACTACAAAAAAATTGGTAAAAGGCCGCAAGATATCATCCATCATCCTAAATTCCATACATCTCTCTTCTCTATTGGGACCTGATGGTAGCTAGAATTTAGATCAATCTTACTAAAGTATTTGCCCCCCTTGCGCTGATCAAGGAGATCGTTGATTCGGGGAATCAGGTACCAATTCCTAACTATGATTTTATTTAGGTCTCGGTAATCAATGCAGAGTTGTCAGGTCTCGTCTTTATTTTGCACAAGAACGATTGGGCTTCCACAAGGTGATGAGATGGGTCGGTTGTGCCCTTTGTGGAGCAATTCTTGGATCTGACGCTTGATCTCCTCATTTGCTAACAGAGAGCGACAATAGACTGGTCCATTGTGTAGTGGTGTGTTGGGGGTCAGATTGATCGAATGCTTGACTTGACAATGCAGAGGTACCCTAGCATGTGAGGAGAAAATGTATGTGTATTCTTACACGACCTTATCCACTTGCTTCTTCTGCGTGGAGAGGTCGGTCGCGACAACCATGGATGTGGCTGCAATCTTTCGCTCACTCTGAGAGAGAATCATGAAGAAGACAAAATTCTCGGTCTGAGATATGACCTTCCTGCATTGCTTAGCAAAGATCAAGGAAATGGCACTAGGTGGAACTACCTCGGGTATCCTATACAATTTCCTGTTCAAACTAATAATAGCACTATGAGTCCTAGACTCATATACAACATGATGTTTCCATAAATAATTTTGGCCCAAAAGAACATCACAAACTTCAAGGGGAGAAACATCACATAATACCTCATCTTTGAAGGGATTCATGTCATAGGATAGATGACATTGTTGGCTGACGTTGTTGGCAGCCCCACACGATTTCGCTATGTGAACAGGAAATTACATTCTTTATAGTTGCATTCACCTCATCTTGTAAATATTATCATTTAGGGATGATTACTGGATTGTAAAAGATGTTCAATGAATCTTAAGATTTTGCGTTTTTGTTTTATTACATGTTTGATTCATGACTGAAAGCATGAATCAAACATGAAAACTTAGTTTCGTATCATTCTCCTATTCAAGGAATTCTTTTAAAGGGTCATTGTGTTTGTATCTACTCTATGTCTATTACTTGAATGACTCACCTTTGGAGTGTTTTGAATGTTGATGTGATCTCTATACACTTAGTTGATTCGCATTTGAATTATAAACATGTTTGTATATTTAAAAACCTTTGCAAATCAACTATAGCCGTGCTAGTCATAATGCACAAGTATTATACCCTATACGTAATCCTTTGTGGTTGGTAGAGTGAATTAATAAGCTTTCATTATGGTTTGAGGGTTTTTTTCATGCCCTGTACGCGAGGTTTTCATTACCAGGAGTGTTCAATCTTCAATAATCGAAACCTCGATGTTGATACTATGATTGCGCAGGGGTTTTTCTTGGTTTGTTTCCATTTTATTTGCTCGGATTTGTTTCTTTTACTCCTACCATCTAAACCCAGATCTATCTTGAGTCGCCCCCGTTACAATCCAGTCATATTTTTAATGGCTCATGTTGTCCAAATAGAGTCGAATGGCTCTCAAGCATTGATGTCTCATGATGATGCAGTCGAGGATTTGAAAGGTCAGGGTTGGGATGCCTTCAGCAAAAGGTTCGAAGGGTATAACCTTCGCGTAGCTAAGGAATCCTCACAAACATTTGATGGGTATAGGGAAAAAGTTGGAGATATCCAGTTGGAAGTAACTAAAGAGTTTATCAGTGAAGCCACAGGGCTTCCATCCACCGGTCACAAGTGGTTCAAGAACTCAAAAATCAAAGAAGTGCCCTGGAGCCTCTTCATGACCTCCATGAAAATCAATTGTTGTGAAAAAGGTATCCATGTTTCTCTGCTTAAAGTTATATGGCATGGTCTCTTGTCGATCCTTAAACAGTTCGTGACATGTGAGGGTCGTTATGGTCTAGTTTTTCTCTATCATATATGGCTACTAATGCATTTCATAGGCTTTCATTTGAATGTGCCTTTCTATTTGCTAAGAAGCCTGTACAAGATGTCTAAAAGGTACAAGAGACAGAGGCTCGACTCTAGTCTCTTTCACCACGGCTTAATTAAAATAATGTTGGTTCACCGTTTGACAACCTTGGGTGATGACTGGGATAGGTTTTTAACCCAAAATGGCTTTGCTACAATCATGCCTATAGAAACCCCTGTTTCAAGTGAACCATTGATAAGAAAGCAGTTCGAGTTTTTAAGTAACGAGCCAGAATCTCTAAAGAAAAACCCTCGTGACAAGGAAATACCCAGTCAGGATTTACATGGGCAATAGGATGTTGGTTCCGAGTTAAATGAAACCCCTATGAATGAATTAATTGTTGTCCATAACACCACTGTAAAATCCAATAGCAAAAACCCTCACAAACAGTCAAAACAAAATCACGCAACATTAGGGTTCTGAAATAAAAGGGTTGGTCGGATGATATCGAGAAATTTAAGGAATCGATCTAAACCTCATTTGATCTCGATCAACCTGATCGAGATCAATGAGGTTTCAGATCCCGAAATTGAAAATTTCCTGGCAGAAGAAGATATGGATTGTCAAAAATCCAATCCTTCTCAACTGTATGACTTTGTTAATATCCTTCCACCGTGTCTCGAGGGTAAATATGGGTTTACTGGTATTAAGCTTGGTCAAGGGCACGTAACAGGTAGTATTGATATAGCCAGACCTGACTATACGCTCCATCAACAGATTGCTCCTCCTGTGCATTGCGAGGTATGCCTACATTGGATTGAACGATACTATACTAATATCCCCATCCTCCAAGAACGAATTAAAGCACTCAAAACTCACATTGAATTATTGACTAAAGAAAATCGAGACCTTGGAGCAAATGAAGAGAGACAATCTAAACGTCTTAAGAAGACAGGCAATATTGTGATTAAAAATGCAGACAGTGTTAATGCCATAATCAATTCCGAGCTATCTTGATCCATGTTTAGTCATTGGTTGAAATGGTAAAATGGTCTTTCCTTCTTATTATATTCAGGTTATCCTTTTGAATCAAATCGATTTAAAATTGGATTTCTTTTGCCAATATAATACTGGCTACAGAATCTCTCGATTTTGTAGCCAAGTCATTTTTATATAAAATTTAGTAACCAGTTGTTAATAAATTATCTAACTTGTTCTTATTTCGTTTTCAGGACATGGTAGATCTTGATGTTGATCTTCTGAGGTGGAACATGTTCGATTTAGATGATTAGTATCTCCTTCTTGTTTATCTTTTAAATAAGAAAAACTTTTATTAATTTCTGAAGATACAATTTGGTTATGAGTGGTTGTAGGCCCTCCACTTTTGTAATATTTTGAACTCATGGGATATGATCCTATCCTAAGGGATAGGAAGATGAGATTTCAAAAAACGCTTTAAATAATCTACATTTTTTAAATGAAAGGCATCTTGGCCTGGAACCAAAGATGGATGAATGACTTTCAAGACTTAATGGAACAATGTACTGCATTTTAGCTTTAGTCTTTTGTGAATGGTGTTTCATTAATGTTTTGTTTTATTTAATCTTGGTATATTAATATGTCGTGTATCTTTAGACTCAATGACATGTTATGTTTCAGGATATTCATGTTATAAATATCGTTCATGATTTGTTGTTCCAGATATTGAGACTGTGATCATCTTTTCAATTCGAATATCATGATTTTTCTTTGATGTTTAGTTGAACAATGAAATGAATGTATTACACATAGATTTCTCTGACTGTAATCATTTGCGGTCATAATATCACAAAATTAATATGTGTTCCCTTTTCGTTATTAAATCCCAGCTGCCAATCCATGTTGTGAATTTATTCAGAACAGGTTTAGTATAAGTCTATTGCAGATTTATCTCGCAGGCATGGCAGTTGGATGCTCTTGATTCATACAGAGGCATGAACACATTTAAAGAACTAATATCAGGTTAACTTCTTTATTTCTAATTTATGTCATTTTATGTATTAGTGAAACCAGAAAGTTTAGATCAGCTTTGACTATCTGTACATCTGTGTTTCATAACTTAGTTAATTCAAGTTTTGTTAGATTTATAATTAGAAAATAGAAAATATTCAAATGTGATTTCTTTATCTGCTTCTGTAAAACAATTATTTTTACACTGATTTCGTAAGTTTCCAGTAAAACTTGCAACTTGTAAATTCTGTTCATAAGCGATATTTTTATGTTTCCCTTTTCCGCTCAAATACACATACACATATAATTATATTAGAGTTTATGTATATATTATTATTTAACATTAGTTAGTTATTCCTTTTCTTTACTCTAGGATCTTATATTGGCTAACGAAGCCATTAAACCCGTCATAAAAGGTTACACCAAATGGCTTGGGTTACTTGGACAACCCCGAACCGGACCTGTTCTTCCAGTTGACGGCTTGTCAATTTCACCTGTCAACAAATGGAGCTAGAAGGAGGGCTTGAGGTCGATTTAATGATTAAATGTTTCATCCCTTAGCCTTTCATAATTCCATATTTATAAATCCTTCTTCTGTGTCATCTTATAATGCACTATAAGGTAGGTTAACTATTTGGAGTCAATCTCTTCAAATTCTTAATTTTTCATGGCTCCTGCCCAAATCACTGTGTTGGAACATGCTTTTAATGTCTCATTGCCAGTTATTTCCAACAAGACAGTTGATCTCTTTTCAGAACTCACCTTTGATGGTGAAGGGAACACATCTGCAGTAGACCATATTTCTAAATTTTTTTATAAATGTTTAAGACATAATATCATTGATCCTAATGTTACATGCAGATTGTTCGCTCTCACTTTTCGAGGTCGAGTTAAATATTGGTTTGAATATTTTCCAACTAATTCGATTCATTCTTTGTCTGAGTTTGTAATTGAGTTTTTATCATATTTTAAAAATTATGATTATGATGAATTAAGTGAATAATTAAGTTGCTTAAGGAAAGAAAATGGTGAATCATTCAATGATTTTGAAATTAGGTTCATCCATGTTTGTACTAGATTCCCTTTGAAAGAAATGCCTCTTATTAATGAATGGTTTGAATATGTCGTTTCTCTCTCAGACAAGCAAGATCAATTAATTGTTAACCAATCTAAATTGAGCACTAACACTCAATCTCAAGATGGTTCGAATTTTTGTGTTGATCTTGAAGTTTTTGAAGCACCACAATTTTTGTCAACTTCTTTCATTTTGGAAAATCATGAGCCACATAATGCAATTGTCACATCTAATCATTCTTTGCAAACAATGTCTCCTCATGTCGAAGAAGGAACCTTGACGTTAAAAGATGACAATTGTCACACTCTCATAGATTTTATAACAGTTTCTAAAGTAACAGAGGTTGAATGTGAAGTTGATAATCATGTGGACGATAAAACTTCCCCTAATTTAGTTGAACAGGTCCATGAGCAATCAGTAAGAGACAAAATCATTAGTCAGACTATTAATCAATCTTTTATCTGTAGTGATTTTCCCTTACACAATGAACCAAATTGTCTCTTAGAAACGGTTTCATACTCTTTAAAAGAGAATACAACAGAGGTTGATCAGTTTATATAAGGAGAGGGAACAAAACCAAATTTTGAAACATAGATACCTATCATTCCAAGAGATGCATTTTGTCTCCTTAATTCTTCTACATATTATTCCTTGTACCCTGATATTTTTTATCCTAATGTTGTGCAATTGTGTGTTCCATATTACCTGGGAGACAATTCAACATTATATAATCAGGTACAAAGAGATTACCGAATAGAAGATAAAGAGGAAAATAATTCTACCCATGAACATATTAATTATTATTCTCATCAATTATCCATGGGTAAATCAAAAAATGGTTTGAAAGAGTCTTAAATTGCATCTTCCATTGATTCATCTCAATTTGTGTTTCAAGAAGGATCTAAATTTTTCCACGATCAATTATTTGAGGTTGAAAAGTATAATCGACCAAATATTAATACCAATGATGATTATTCAAAAATGTTGTTTGTTCCATTTAGTTCACCTCAAATAGTTAATCTTGAAATATCTAAGCTCAATGGAAAGTTTCAAGAGAATGAGACACTTCTTTTTCGATCGAGAATCATGATAAGTTCTCGCCATCTTGATCCAACCTTTTTACAAGATTCTTTCCTTGATAGTCTAATACTTTATTCTCATCAAGAATATTTTTCGTATGTGAATTCTTTCAAACAATCCCATGTTAGTAATTGCATGTATTATGATAGGATTGTAGATTGGTTGGAGTATTCATATCTCGAAAAGTTTCCAGGGAATGGTAAGATTATCTTTACTTTATTTAGAGATCAAGGAGGTAACTTTAACACACTCATTTTATATCCTTCATATGGAGAAAGTATGGAATGAAAGGAAAATTTTCGGGAGGATGGGGCACTTCGGTCTAGGCCAATGGTTATGTCAGGGCCCCATAACTCTCACAAGCTTCACAATCTCATTTTTTCATATTTTTGTAACCCATATAATGACAAAATTGCAGAATGGTTGGAGGATTCATACAAAAAGAATGTTCAAGGGAATGGTAAGATCATGCTTGCCTTGTTTTTAAATGATGATGATAAAGGTAAGTATGATATATTTTTGTCATTTTTCGATATGCTACCATTCTTGCTAGTAATTTTTTATTTTGTTTCCATTGCAGGATTGGAGTTACTCTGATGGCTACATTGGAAGCATGACTTTACGTAGTATTTTGATTTCTTTAGTAGTTAGAGTAGGTTTAGGAGTAGGTTTTCTTTTATCTTTATTTCTCATTGTTTCTATTTGTAATAATGCAGTCATGAACACAAGTGGGTGCACCAAGAGAACCATAATATGACTGTTGTCAGGGAAGTCCACTTTGACCCTTTCTCTCAGCTTTTCAAAAACGCAGTATCATCATGAATTTTTTTAAAACGAAAAGTAAAGAGATAAGTAAATCTGAACTATAAATTCAACCCTGACCCAAGGTGCCATGAGTAGGACTGCATTCATATTAATGAGGATTTTTCTATTTTCTTTTAGTAAGAGATATTTCATGTGTTGATTTCAGATCCACCCTCTTGTAAATATTTTTGATTTTCTTTTTGGTTTTTCATTTTGGTTCTTTTCATTTTTCTTGTTTTTGGTTTGTTTCTGAAAAATTATGTCTGTGTCACCATTTCATTCGTGGAAGGAAAATCAGAATTTTTATCCAAGAGCAACAACTGACTACTTTTCAAAGCACCATGCTGTAAATTGTTAAACTCAAATCAACAGAAGAAAGTTCCTGCTCAAAACAATGTTGATGGTTTCTTTTCAAAATCTCGAGAGGATAACGATTATCATTAATAAACTCTTAACGATGTCCCTATTTTTAAGAAAACAACTCGATTATATCTTCATGTCCTTAAGATGGTTTCTTAATAGGAATCTAAGTGTTCAGATCATGATACAGATCATTTTAAGAAAACAAATGAATTATATAAGAACAATTTATGTTTGATAAAATCTGAAGTTTTCAATATCACCCCACTCTCTTGAATATCATAAAGTTTCTACAAATTTGTAAATTAATTCTAGAGAGTTGAAAGCACTGTAAGGTGTGGGAAGTGTTTGTAAACCCACTGAGACACTGAACAGGTCTGCTGGCAGCAGGTAAATGCATCCATGATACCAAGGAAACTCTGTCGGGGTACTGAACAGGCCTGCTGGCGGCGAAGCAATGCCGGGTTCAAGAAAATTATCAGGTATGCCCCTTAATTAATCCATGAATAAAGATGTTCTCCATCATGAATGGATGACTTTTGGACAGGATAGAGGTGTTAGAGTGGGTTAAATGACATCCCTGTCGAGGCTATGGATGCCTGATGGCAGAAGTGGCTATGTCAACAGTATCAGAGTTAGTTGCATAAACATCGTTCCTCTTGAAATCTAGATCTGATACCAGATTACACTTTTCACGGAAACACATCTCATGCTGGACTATGTTATCCCCTGAGTTTTTCATGCTTGATGTGTTGTCAGCTGCTGTGCAAATCTTCATTTTTCCGATTCATCCTAACATGAAATTTTGGTGATGCAGAGATAACTGCTTCACCCAATAAGTCGCCATTGTTGGCAGTCCCACATGATTTCGCTATGTGAACAGGAAATTACATTCTCTATAGCTACCTTCGCCTCATTTTGTAAATATTATCATTTAGGGATGATTATTGGATTGTAAAAGATGTTCAATGACTCTTAAGATTTTACGTTTTCGTTTTATTCCATGTTTGATTCATGACTGCAAGCATGAATCAAACATGAAAACTTAGTTTTGTATTATTCGTCTATTCAAGGAATTATTTTAAAGGGTCATTGTGTTTGTATCTACTCTATGTCTAATACTTGAATGACTCACCTTTGGAGTGTTTTGAATGTTGATGTGATCTCTATACACTTAGTTGATTCGCATTTTAATTATAAACATGTTTGTATATTTAAAACCCTTTGCAAATCAATTATAGTCGCGCTAGTCATAATGCACAAGTATTATACCCTGTACGTAATCCTTTTTGGTTGGTAGAGTGAATTAATAAGCTTTCATTATGGTTTGAGGGTTTTTTTCATGCCCTGTACGTGAGGATTTCATTACTAGGAGTGCTCAAGCTTCAATAATCGAAACCTCAATGTTTATACTATGACTGCGCATGGGTTTTGCTTGGTTTGTTTCCATTTTATTCGCTTAGATTTGTTTCTTTTACTCTTTCCATCTAAACCCAGAGCTATCTTGAGTCACCCCCGTTACAGTCCAGTCATATTTTTAATGGCTCCTGTTGTACGAATAGAGTCGAATGGATCTCAAGAATTGTTGTCTCATGATGATGCAGTCGAGGATTTGAAAGGTCAAGGTTGGGATGCATTCATCAAAATGTTCGAAGGGTATAACTGTCGCATAGCTAAGGAATTCGCACAAACATTTGATGGGTATAGGGCGAAAGTTGGAGATATCTAGTTGGAAGTAACTGAAGAGTTTATCAGTGAAGCCACAGGGCTTCCATCCATCAGTCAGAAGTGGTCGAAGAACTCAAAAATCGAAGAAGTGCCCTGGAGCCTCTTCATGACCTCCAGGAAAATCAATTGCTATGAAAAAGGTATCACTGTTTCTCTACTTAAAGTTGGATGACATGGTCTCTTGTCAGTCCTTAAACAGTTTGTGACCTGTGAGGGTCATTATGGTCTAGTATTTCTCTATCATATACGGTTGCTAATGCATTTCATAAGATTTCATTTGAATGTGCCTTTCTATTTTCTAAGAAGCCTGTAAAATATGTCTAAAAGGTACAATAGACAGAGCCTCAACTCTAGTCTCTTTCACCACGGATTAATTAAAATGTTGTTGGTTCATTGTTCGACAACCCTGGGTGATGACTGGGATAGGTTATTAACCCGAAATGGCTTTGCTATAGTCATGCCTATAGAAACCCATATTTCAGGTGAACCACTGATAAGAAAGCATTTTGATTTTTTAAGTAACGAGCCAGAATCTCTGAAGAAAAACCCTCGTGACGAGGCAATACCCAGTGAGTTTTTACATGGGCAACAGGATGTTGGTTCCGAGTTAAATGAAACCCCTATGCATGAATTAATTGTTGGCCATAACACCACTGGAAAATCCAATAGCAAAAACCCTCACAAACAGTCAAAACAAAAGAACGTAGCGTTAGGGTTCCGAAATAAAAGGGCTAGTCGGTTGATCTCGAGAAATTTGAGGAATCGATCTAAACCTCATTTGAGCTCGATCAACCTGATCAAGATCAATGAGGTTTCATATCCCGAAATTGAAAATTGCCTGGCAGAAGAAGATCCGGATTGTCAAAAATCCAATCCTTCTCAACTATATGACTTTGTTAATAACCTTCCACCGTGTCTCGAGGGTAAAGATGGGTTTACTAGTATTAAGCTTGGTCAAGGGAACGTAACAGGTAGTATTGATATAGCTAGACCCGAATATACGCTCCATCAACAGATCGCTCCTCCTGCGCATTGTGAGGTCTGCCTACATTGGATTGAATGATACTATATCGATATCCCCATCCTCCAAGAATGAATTAAAGAACTCACAGCTCACATTGAATTATTGACTAAAGAAAACCGGGACCTCAGAGCAAACAAAGAGAGACAAGCTAAACGTCTTAAGAAGACATGCAATATTGTGATTAAAAATGCAGACAGTGTTAATGCCATAATCAATTCCGAGCTATCTTGATCCATGTTTAGTCATTTGTTGAAATGGTAAAACGGTCTTTCCTTCTTATTATATTCAGGTTATCTTTTTGAATCAAATCGGTTTAAAATTCAATATCTTTTGCCAATATAAGACTCGCTACAGAATCTCTTGATTCTGTAGCCAAGTCATTTTTATATAAAATTTAGTAATTAGTTGTTAATAAATTATCTAAATTGTTCCTATTTCATTTTCAAGACATGGTAGATC
Source organism: Picea engelmannii (assembly GCA_009831015.1). Lineage (NCBI taxonomy): Eukaryota > Viridiplantae > Streptophyta > Pinopsida > Pinales > Pinaceae > Picea > Picea engelmannii. The sequence goes on from ML778741.1 coordinate 603,198, forward strand.
TTGATGTATTTCTTATGAGGTGTAAGATGTTTGATTTACATTATTAGTATCTCTTTCTTGTTTATCTTTTAAATAAGAAAAACTTTTATTAATTTATGAAGATACAATTTGGTTATGAGTGGTTGTAGGCCCTCCAGTTTTGTAATATTCTGATCTCATGGGATTTGATCCTATCCTAAGGGATAGGAAGATGAGATTTCAAAAAACTCTTTAAATACTCTGCATTTTGTAAATGAAATGCATCTTGGCTTGGAACCAAAGATGGACGAATGACTTTCAAGACTTAATGGAACAATGTACTGCATTTTGGATTTAGTCTTTTGTGAATGGTGTTTCATTAATGTTTTGTTTTATTTGATCTTGGTATATTAATAGTCGTGTAGCTTTAGACTCAATGACATGTTATGTTTCAGGATATTCATGTTATGTTTCAGGATATTCATGTTATAAATATCATTCATGATTTGTTGTTCCAGATATTGAGACTGTGATCATCTTTTCAATTTGAATATCAGGATTTTTCTTTGATGTTTAGTTGAACAATGAAATGAATGTATTACACATAGATTTATCTGACTGTAATCATTTGCGATGATAAGATCACATAATTAATATGTGTTCCCTTTTCGTTCTTAAATCTCGGCTGCCAATCCATGTTGTGAATTTATTCAGAACATTTTTAGTATAAGTCTATTGCAGATTTATTTCATAGGCATGGCAGCTGGATGCTCTTGATTCATACAAATGCACAGACACATTTAACGAACTAATATCAGGTTAGCTTCTTTATTTCTAATTTCTGTCATTTTATGTATTAGTGAAACCAGAAAGTTTAGATCAGCTTTGACTATCTGTATATTTGTGTTTCATAACTTAGTTAATTTAAGTTTTGTTAGATTTATAGTTAGAAAATAGAAAATATTCAAATGTGCTTTCTTTATCTGCTTCTGTAAAACAATTATTTTTACATTGATTTTGTAAGTTTCCAGTAAAACTTGCAACTTGTAAATTTTGTTCATAAGCAATATTTTTATGTTTTCCTTTTCCACTCAAATACACTTACACATATAATTATATTAGAGTTTATGTATATATTATTATTTAACATTAGTTAGTTATTCCTTTCTTTACTCTAGGATTTTAGATTGGCTAACAGAGCCATTAAACCCGTCAGAACAGGTTACACCAAACGGCTTGGGTTACTTGGACAACCTCGGACCGAACCTGTTCTTCCAGTTGACGGCTTGCCAATTTCACCCGTCAATAGACGTGAAGATCGCTTCCTTGGTAGATCCATCCGATGGTGTAGGGATGCAGGTGTGGCATTGTCGGTAGGGCCAACTGCTTGCTGACCTCTACTGAGATGAGGTTATTTTGGCTACCGCTATCAATGATGAAGTGTAGTGGGGTGCCTTTCACCTACATCTGTGAATGAAAGAGGTGCTTGCCTTCCTCTGGCTCATTAGGTTCATCGGGATGGATCTTTATGGTAGCAATAGTGGCACTGGGTTCGGCATCAATGATCTGTCTCCCCTTTTTTGGTTCTAACTCAGAGTCGGAACCCACATCTGATTCAGAGGATTTCATCTCAACCACCAATGACTGCTTTGAGCGGCAATCAACAATGTTATGTCAGGGGCTCTTATGGAAGTCACACCACTTCCCAGTATCTTTCTTCATCTTTCCATTGTCCTTCTTTGTTTGTGGCTTAGACTGGTTGTCCTAAGGCTATCCATATTTTCTCTACCCTTTTTTCTGCGGGTTGGGGTTTCCCTTGCCCTGCTTCTTTTGTGAGGGGTTCCTAGACCCAAACTGTCGCACTTTTTGTTTAAGCTTCTGCTTGATTTTGACGACATATAGATAGTTCATGCCCAAGGACGAGATGTTCAGAAAATTCATTTCTTCCTGGATGTATCTATGCATACCACTGCGATACCTGAGAACCACATGTCACTAATAATATTTGATACCCATCTTGGTACACAAGGTATGGAAGATATTTGTGAACTCTGGAACTTCTTGGTCCATTTCCTGCTGCAGTGTGGTCCATTTTGCATACAGATTGTCATAACTTCCGACAGGGTAGTATTGTTCCTTAATAACATCCCTGAAGGACTCCCAAGTGAGTGTGACTATAAATAATGAGGGTTCTTATGTTTTCTTTTTCTCACAGAAATTCGCCCACCAATCTTTGACATGGGGGACGGCTTTGGGGAGTGCAAAAGTAATATTTTCTCTATTCGAAAAGTTATGGACAGAAAAATATCCTTCTAGTAGATTCAACCATTTGTCTACTGCATATGTGTCTATCTGAACTTCAAATATAGGAATGTCAAAGTTGATTTGTACCTTGAAGGGGGCGGTGCCTCTGCTTGAGGAAGATCTGTCACCTATTAGTAGTCGTCGAAGGATTTGAACAAAACTATCCATTATCTTGTTCCTCTGTTGCACGAGGGCTTCCTAGAGAAACAGTTTGAAAGGATATCCTGTCATGTCGTCTTTCTCTTCTCCCACCATGGAAGGTCGCTTGGGTGTGCAAGAGCCTTTGTCCTCAAGAAAAACAAGCTCGAGACCCAATTCTTTGTACCCTGACCTCATCGGGGACATGCATTAATAACGACAAGGAGAAGACCACTCTGATACCACTGATCCGTATTTTATGAGCAGAATGAGAGGAATACAGATTTATATTATTAACACGGAGATTCAATGAACAATAATAGAGATAGAATAGAATTTGGATTCTATTAATAAAGAAATATGTTGAAATTGTAAAATGCAGACTGAAACAAGCTTGCTAGAATGGTGGTGGCTTATCTCTGAGAAGAGATGTGACAGTTGCACTCATTCGCAAGAAGACGAGTACAATGAAGCTCTGAAATCCTTCTTACAATAAACATGAATTCCAAAACCCTAGGAGATGAAGCGCCAAGAGTCATGTGGGCCCCATTGGGGTAAGTTGGTACATCAACTTCCTGGGGTTGTAACTTTTGCATACGATATCCGTTTTAGGCGCACAATGGCTCGTTGGAAAGGTCTATATGAGGACTACACATTATGTCATCAAAATCTGATTCCAATTATAGTTTTATTGTGGTGATCCTTGAAAATGCTGGTTAGGGCCTCAAAACAGCCCCAGAAGTTGAGGACCTGAAAACTAGGAAAAAACTACCAAGATAAGCCAGTTGGAATAGGTGGGTGGCCATTGATATCCACCTAGATCAATCTAAGAAGATTATTTTTGCATGGTGCTTAATATTGGTTAATGTCAATTCACATGTACGATTAAACAATTTAATATAGCTTGACATTAAGATATTATTATATTTTAAAATTTTAAGCATAAACACCATATTAATTACATAAATTTGTAAATGAACATGCCAGTGGAACCCAAACCCAATGTCCTTGAGTGCCTTAACTATGGAAAAATTAAATATTAACATGCAATTTTTGGGTCCAATAAAATTGGTCAATTGAGATTAGAAAATGTTTGATACTTATGGTGATTTACCATAAAATGAAACCAAACTTAAATCATATACCAATTCTATTTATAAATAATAATAATAATAATCTATTTTTAAGGTCACAACCAAACCATACACCAAATTGGTGTATGAGACCCCCTTGTTTGTGGGACAAGGGACCCCCTCCACCCAACGATTTGACTGGTAAAGTCTACAAAGGTTTACATACCCTACCCCTCTAGATTTGAACTTATGACCTCTTAAAATAATAATAATAAAAAATATACATAAAATAACATAAGTTTTAAGCACATATAAATCTCAAGGATTGTCATTAACCCAGAAAAATATTAATATGGGAAACTTGTAATGTTAAAGTTTAATTTTTATAGCAATTTCATGTGTTCCCTATCTAACAACATTGCAAATATCATTAGATTTCTCCTTCAAATGCTATACAAAAAAAATAAAGCATGTGCCAATCTAAAAGAAACAAGTGTTGTGTGGCAACATAGTCCTTGCCAGGTTGAATTGGGAATAAATGCACAGGGATGGGAAAAAGTTGTGGAGGCAGATGGAAACTGTGTTGGGGTCCTATAATTATAGGCGAATCGATTCTTCGACTGTTGATTTGGCGTTTCTCCCGTGATGACGAAGTATGGCTCGGTTGATCCCGTTTCCTCCCTCCATTCTTTTCACTCGATCCCCCATCACCCTGCTGGATCCTTCATATACACTGCGCCCTCACTCCCTTGTCCTGTGGCCCCATTGATTGACTACTTTTCCCGCCACCCATCCATGCATAAACCGACTTAGGCTAAAAACATTAAGTTAATAATGCTAGCAACAAAGTTAGTTAGATTAAACAAGTAAGGTTAGTATAGGTTAAACTAGCTAATAAATAACTAGTTATTAATTCATTAATTATTAATTAATTAATTAATAATTAAGTTAAAACCTAAGTTAGTAATTAGGTTAGTTTTAGATTAAATAAAACAAATTAAAAATATTAAAAACAATTTAAAACAAACAAAAAATAAATAAAATAAAATAACAAAAAGTAATAAAACATACATAATATATAAAATAATACAAAACAAAATAAAATATAAAAACAAAAACATAAAATACATAAAACATAAACATAAACAAAAGACAAAAGACAAATTAAACAAAATAAAACGTAACACATAATATAATAATATAAAATAAAACAAAACACAATTCATAACATGAATTAACCTAAGTCTACCCCACTCACCCCCCTCATACCTCACCCCTACGTCACCTTCCACTCAAACTTTCACACTCCCTCCCACAACTACCTCCACTACCTCCGCGCGCCCTCATACCCCACGCACATTCCATACATCCAAGCCCTTCAAACTCACATTAAATTAATCAAAGGGTCCACAAAAATTCCGGACCCCCCCTCACCATCCGGATTTTAACGAGGGGGGGGTCCGGAATGAAGTAGTTTACAAAACCACTTCCCCTCCACGTGTCGGCATACCATTCCAGCGGACCCCCCCCAAAAAAAAACGCTTACCACCAAGGGGGGGTCCGGAATACCGCTTTTCACAAGAAAAAAATCGCTTTTGCCATGTTTTTGCTAAATTTTTCCTATTTCAGCATGTGTTCTTCCAGAGGAGATTCTGGGCAAACGGAGACGTATTTTAAAAATCAGAGAGAGGTTTTTTCTCAGAACGGGCTGAGGAACAAAAACCTCTCTCAGTTTTTTCGAAAGTGCCACGAGTAGGGAGAATCGAAGCCATCTTCGAGGCCCATTTTTCCAGATTCTCAAATTTCCGTTACAGTCTCGATCTTGCAAGAGCTGTTACGGCCAGCTGGGAACGAATTTGGCGAAACCAAAGGAGGTTTTTGTCCAGAACATGCCAATATACAATAACCTCCTTCATTTTTTTCCCAGGTGTCATCATTCAAGATAAAAACACTTCTTTTCAGACCCCTTTTTCGCAGAAAGCCGGTCCGTCTTTCATGGCAGACTGTTCCAAATTTTGTGGGAGTGGTGGCTATTTTTGGCCGAGGCGGTTAAACTGACTCTCGTAACTTGATGAGGAGACCTCTCTTATTTATAGAGATGATTTTTAATGTAAAAGGGTTGATCAGTCAGGGAACCATGAGGAATTTTTTTTTATAAAGCAGCTCACAGAGCCAACTGTAGTTTTTTCATCAATTCAGATAATACAGTCGCAGCAGTTACAGGATTCTTGTGTCAAGTATATTGGTGAAGTGCTCCTCCAGTAAATTGTTTTCTCTATCTCCATATGTTTTCTTTCCTTATTATTCGATAGAAGATTATGAGCAGAATTTGTTGTAAGATACACTCTGTTTCTGGCTGTGGATAATATTAATGTTTTCTTCTGATATTCAGTGGCATAATTCTTCATTGCTCTATTGCTAAATTGATCATTCCTTTTTCCTCCTCTTTCATATCATTTAATTTTACCAGATCCAGTAATTTTCCTACCTTGCCCTGTAAAGATGTCTGTAGGATTTGTTTTTGATTAAATCTCAGTTTGTGACTCCATTGCCCATGGTTCCTTTTCTCTGCTCTTACCAATTTTAAAATCCAAATTCTGAACCCATTAACTAGCCTAATATTCTCTTCAAACAAAGCTACATCATACAGAGAGATCCCTCTCTGAG